>QJPP01002311.1:0-411089 GCA_003996215.1 Jaltomata sinuosa | reverse complement strand
AGTAAGGCAAGCCTATGGTTATCCTGCATGTCATGTTTGAAGGTCCATTTGTGGAGTGTGAGCGTCTTATCCTAGTCCCCCAAATCTTGTGTGTGGATTTACTATGTGGTGAGACCAAGATGTCTGTATTCGTCTATTGATGTAGGATACGCTGCGCGTGTTATATGTAGAATATGTTCTATCATACTCGAATGACATGTTGGGCAATCTTGCAAGTTAAGTGTTTCGATACATTCCTTGTTGCTAACGAGGGAGCCTGATTTAATTGAATAAGTTTTGAATGACCATTGAGGTGCTAGACGGGGGGGGCTTGCTTGATTATGGTCGTCCACTAGGAGCGGGAATTTTCGTTTGGTTCCTCGTCTGGTATGTTTTTGTCGTGTTGACATTGAGTTTGTTGCTTAGTTGAGTCGGTAGTATTGTTTATGTCATGTTGCTTGAGGACAAGCGAACGTCTATTGAGGTGTGTTGATGTGCCGCTAATGTACGTCACTTTCGACTCCTTTTAACTAAGAACATCATACGTTCAAAGCAACCTACTGTCGTTTTTTGTATGTTTTATGTTGTATTGTTAGCCAATGGAAGCATAAACACAGGAAACGGAGGAAATATCGTCGTAAAAACAACATTCTCCTAAGAGTGGACGGCCTGAGTGACGGCCCGTCACTATCATGTGAGCGGTCCGTTCACAAGTACCGTCATCACCAAAGGCAGCACGTTCAGGCGCATCACTGGTTAGCAGTGACGGTCCAGGCGACGGTCCGTCACTGGCTTGACGGTCCGTCAGCCTGGCCGTCAAGTTAAGGCAGACGCGCCAGCGGCTGTCCGCGTTTAGGACTCCTAACCCGTTTTGGATTTGGTTTCTTTGATTCCTATAAATACCCTATGAGAGGTTTATTGTACATATCGTTCACCCAATAGTTTTAGCATAGTTTTTAGTCGTTTTTGAGAGCAACAACACGTGTTCGTATTCTTGAATTCGTGTTCTTGATTCGTTCTTGAGTTCTTGGTTTTTCTTGTTCTTGGATTATTGAAGAGTATTTTCATCATATTGTAAGAATCTTCTTTCCTTTATTATGAATTTCTTCTTTTCTTCTTCGAGCATGAGTAACTAAAACTCCCGCAACTAGGGTTGTGGAAGCCATGGCTAAAGTAACAATATAGATTCCGGGTAGCGACGGGTTCAATTTACATGTAGTCACGTTGTTAATCATACTTTATGTCATGTTTTCTAGTGGTTGCAAACATTAGAACATGCCTAGGTTTAATTTGCTTGAGTAAAGAGATTAAAACCAGGAAACTTGATTAACGACAAGGATTCGAGACTACCAACTCTCGTCTTAATGATTAATGCCGTAACTGGATTAATCTACTTGATGTTTAGGATTGAAAGCTAAAAAGCACATCTTTTCGAGGTCGAGAGAATAGAAAAGGAAATTTGTTTATTTGGTCGAGAGACGTTTAGACGATACCATTGATGCAATCACATCGTGACACGCATATAGAAAGAACCCTGTAACACCTAGAATCGATTGTTACAACGCTATGGTGAACACGTCCCTAGTTCGCATTCTCTCATATTGATTAAAACTCACACGTTTATTTCTTGTTTTGTTTACGATTTGTTCACACAAACCCCCCCTTATTTACCGGAAACTATTGACCATCAGTCACGTACTTCACTAAAGGCTTAATCTTCACCATATTCTCTGTGGGATTCGACCCCAACATTGTTGGGTTCTTTACTTGACTACGACCGCTTACGCTTCGTTAATTTGAGGTGTAGTTTGGGCATTATCAGTAATCTGCAATTTTAGAGATAATTGAAAGACAATTTTCTAGTTGTCACTTGATCAACGTCGAGAAGTACATATTTTAGATACATTTTTCCTCATATTTGATGTTTTTTTTCCTTGTGTTTAAGTTTATTTCGGTCACTTTATGCTTAATATGTGTTTTATGTGTGTAGGATATGATTTGATGGAAAACCAATGATTTGATGCAAAAAGAGATGGAAAAATGACTTGGAAGTCTGAGTAGAAGACATTTAGAAGTATTCAGATCGATTTAAGCACCCGATGGCCAAGTACACATGAAAAGAATTGAAAAAATAATGTCTCGTGAAAATTGTCTTGGTGAGACGCATGGGGTAGGTACTTTGTGCACCACACCAGTGTATATATTTGCAAAACCTGTAGAATTTCACCCTCTGAACTTTTGACTTGGTGTGGCACATGGTTATTGTTTTCCTTGACGAAACACTTGAGAAATAACTTAGAAAACCTTTCTTCATAACCAAAATAATCTATTTTTGAGCAACCTTTTGAATACTGAGATCATACCAGATTTTGCCATAGCAGTGTTGTAAGCTAATGGAATTGTCTATTTGGTTTGGTCCTTATAGATTAAAAGGATGGGTCAAAATATCTTTTATTTAAGCTTGATGAGTTCTTGGATTGACAATTGATATTGTCGTGTTCTCAAAGAATTATTTGGCACTGTTATTTTTTTATGATGTCAAAAGGGGAAAGTTTTGGGTTGTTCTATTCCCAGATATGTTACAGTTATAAATCAACCAATGTATTCATGTGTTATTAAATCAATTGTAAAGGGAAAGGTTCTTCTGTATAAAAGAACCTAGCTCTATAGAAAAGCACTGGATATGTTGAAAAGAAAGTTGCCACTATCTATTATACAACTGAAGGAGCATTGAAGATAAATGCTATATCTAAAGAACCTGGTCCTTATGCAGAAATTAAAGAAATGTTTTTGAAGAAGACATACATGAGAATGTTCTTCTGAGAGAACATGTGGTTACAATCAGGTTTTCAAACCTATCCATCTAAAGAGTTGCAACAAGTGGAAGATTAATCCCTATAGTTGATTATGTAAGCTTATAAACCTTGCTTAGTCATGCAAATCTATCTATCATGTACTAGCTAGGAAAGACTAAAGTTGTTAAGGCCTTCCGACTCAGGAAGCTTATAAACCTTACTGAACTAGAGAGTGAATTACTGTAAGCTTACAAACTTTGTGTATTGAGCTTGTTGCATCAACATGAAGCTGCTAGTGTTGAATAACAAAGAGCTGGTTCCTCGACATCAGTGATCTACGACCATCCTTTCTTCTTTCCATTCCAAAAAGGAATAGTTGGCTGATAGGTGCCCAGGACGGGACATCATTCCTTTTGGGGGGAGATTGTGAACATAGAAGTTGTGCTTAAGGGCGAAGATGCTCATAAAGAGCCTATGAAGATTGAAGATGCTACAAGAGTGAATATGAAGACATATGAAGCTACTATGAGTTTTTCATTATCAAAAAAGGGAAATTTGTTGAAGTACAATGATCTCTGAATCTACATTCAAGATCATGTGATATTTTGATGATTGACAAACTGTGTACAAGAGACAATCTATATGAAGAAGGAAGAGATAATATGAAAAAAGAGGATTCAAGTACCAAGTTCTCACAGATCTCTAAGAGGAAGTGAAAATATTAGCAACACTGCCAGAGGAACTCATCAGATAACTTATTCCTCTAAGCAGTACTGGAGACTTTCAAGATGAAGTTGTTTCACGTGTGCACCAGAATTTCTTGGCGAATTACAACACGAGAGATTTCAATTCAACAAGGAAATAAAATTCTATACAAGGGAAAGTTTCCATAAATTATGCACATGGAATTAGCTTGGGATTAGGAGAAAGAAGAAGCCCAATGCGTAGAAGATCGAGTCAAACTAGGATTGGATTCTTAGAAAGACTTGAACAAATTCATGTTTTGATTGGAGAACTGAAAGACAATTAGTTACCCTTATTTATCAGCACGACATACCTTTGGAGTTTGACCAAACTCAAAGACAGAGGCATTAGAGTGTTCTTAGTTTACAGAAGGAGTTTCGAAGAAGAAGAAGCTGAAACAACAAAGAACCTATTCATATCAAGATTTATCTATATAATTCTTTAATAGTAATTAATAGTTAGTTTCTTAGAGTGATTTCAAGACAAGATCTTGATTACTTGTAGTATGTGTTGTCTTGTATTAGAAGAGACTTCATTGACTGGATAGAGTCACTGAAAAAGAAGAGTGGAGAAGGTAACTGATTGGATTATTGGTAATAATTTCTTAGGTGTTACAAGGAAAGTTGTAAACCTTTAAAGTTTGGGCTCGAGTTTACTGAATATTTTTGAGGGAAAATTCCAACAGAGATAGGTTGTGGTTTTTGAGTCCCTTGAGCAAGGAGTTTTCCAAGCTAAATATTTGTGTTGATTTATATTTCACAATTTACCTTCTTGTATAGTTGCTCAAAGAACCTGATTCTTTGAGCGCATAGGTAGCAGTAAAACTAACAAAAGAGTATTTTTTTTAATCATGACCTTGTTTAGTTGTTAGTAGTCAGTACATATTCTCAATGAACTATCTTTCTTTTTGAATAATAAGGTCGTGCTCTCCAAATGAAAGCCTTTTCTAAGAGGTCTTTTCGTTGCTTCTTTATTTTTTTAGTTCTGCAGGTAGCCATTCGATATGGTGGAATCAATATAGGTTGCATGTTGAGTAGAAATCAATCTTCCTATCTAGAGAAACTCCGAGGAGCTTGTCACGCCCCAACCTCGGGAGGTGCAAATGGTACCTGGTGCCATACTTGACCCCCGAGCAATCATAGTTTGACATGCACACTACTGGGCATAGTAGCGTACATGTCCAACAATCTCATATAATCACAAATACACACAATAAAGCTAACAAAAACCAGGGACAGGAAGTCCACAATTAGAAAGTCCTGTAACGGTAATAATTTGAGCTAACCTAAAGTTCATAAATGAAATATGTTAAAGGCTGTGGGGGCCGACAAGAACTTCATGATATTTATAGCAACAACAAAATACATACAAGGGCTGATAAGGCCACCATGCTGATAATAGTAAAGTAGTAAGGCCAACATGACCATCACAATCGTACAACTATCTGACTCAAGTCCGCATGTTTCTAAAAGTATACTATCTATCCAGGACAAGACCCCGACTTACCTTTAGATACATACCAACATATACTGCCGAATCATAGACTTGGCAACCCCATATGAAGTGGAGCTTAACAACTGACTAAACTTGGAAAAATTATTGAACAAAACTGTCTACATATCTGTCAAGACCTGCATGCATGAATGCAGCACCCCCAGGCAATGGGAACATCAGTACGAAATAATGTACCGAGTATGTAAGTGTCATGACCCAACTATCAGCCATGCGGACAACTATTCTAAGCACCTAGATAGACGAACCCTTACCACACGAACCAACAGGTAAACGAGAATTACAATAAAGCTATAAAAATCTTCCTTTAAAACATGAAAACATTACAATCTTTATGCGGAAAAACCTCTTTTAAGATACAACACCCTCCCTAGGATCTAGTTTAAGCAGATACAAAAGCTACTACAGGAGTGAAATAGAAATATAAGAGGATACAACTCCCACCATAGAAACAAGGGTAGAAGCTGCTGAAGAATCACCGTTAGCCTGTACCTATGAAACATCACTGACCCTGCAACCAGACTATACCCAAAAAGGTATAGCAAGAGTAAAATCAGTACAAACACACATACTGGTAGGCATCATCGGTCGACCCGAATCCATTCCATACTATCATATAAAAATCAAGGGAGAAAGTGCAATTAATAATAATATTTCAGCCCTCCAATATCTACCTTTACCCAAAATCCGACATCAACTCATGCCTTCCTATCCCTTTCGCTGCCAAATCCCTCACTCAGAGACTATGCACCCTGACTCCTAGGACTTCCCAAGCCACACAGACCCTTAGACTTCCTAAATCACTGATCTTAGGCGTATTTATACGCCCGCTTGCCTCATTTACTCATATTTTAGCCTTGTTTTGAGGGAAAAAGTGATGTATATCCTTATGATTATTTGTATTTTTATGATGGTGAGCTAGTATATATGATTAAATGCATTGCAGGGAAAAAAGTGGAGAAAAACAACCCCTGAGAGCTAAAATGGAAGCATAAAAGCATTGGAAATGAGTTAGCAAAGTTTTGAGAGAAAAAGAGAGCAAAAGAAGAAAATCTGGGCTGTGGCGTACTGCTGGCGTGCCACCCCAGCCCCCAAACTACTGATGGGTGTGGATGGCGCATTAGTGGCCCGTTGCCCCAGCCCCAGCCTCGAAAAATTCCAGCTTTTGTCTACTCTAAATCCAAGTAGGAAAAGGGGTTATTTTGCTCATACTCTATAAATACATCTCAAATCACAATTTTTATATACCTTTTGACTTACGAAAAGCTAGGAGCCGCCGTGGAGGCCAGAGAATATTGGTTTCATCTTTTCTTCTCCTTTATTATTTATTTTACATTTTTCTTTAGATGATTTGTTATAATTTCTTCATGTCTATATGGAGTTAAACTTCTCGTTCTAGGATTATGGTAGCTTCATGATTATTGTAGTAGACTCTTGATTTGATTTGTGACGATTATCATAATAGTTATTCTTATATTCTTGTACTTACTATTATAATGCTTATCTATCATTAAAATAAATCTATAATCTCTTTGTGAACTCGAAAGAAGAATGATTGGGATAGAACCAAGAATATAGGGAGCAAGACCTCTCTTTTATAACTTAAAGGGTAGGTTTGCGACTAGGACATGAATATACCTAGAACGCCTTATTTGTTTATACAAAAAGATATATAAATGCGTTCGGAATAAGATGTCACATCTTCGCTCAATGATGTAGTTGTGATGCTATTTTAGATAGGAAATTAGAGGCTCGGAAGACCATAGTTGTAAAATCAATCTCGAAATTAGCAACTAGATAAATAAACAAGTTAATGAAATTGCTTACTTAACATGATTATTAGCGAATCCATAATCCTAGATTGATTTCATCATATTGATTACGTAAAAACCTGCTCTTTATTTGGTTAATTATTCATTAGTTAACTTCTTCTTTTTACTTTTGTTAATAAATATCTGTTTGAGATTTACCGCTTGAATAAATAATTAGAACTAGTTTAATTTAGTAAAATAGTTAATCGACAAGTCCCTGTGGGTACGATATCTCACTACTACAAAAAGGCTAAAAAGAGACGGCCAAAAGCGACGCTGTCCGTCACTTTTTTAGCAAAAAGCGACGAAAAAGCGGCAGCGTCACTCCCGTGGGAAAATGGCCTGTTGCTTTTAGAAAAGCGATAGACAGCGTCGCTTTAAAAGTGACGGACAACGATGCAAACTAGAAAGTGATGCATTTTATTTATTTTTCCATAAAAGCGATGCAGTCCATCGCTTTGTTCTTGAACTTGAAGAACAAAGAGACGGACAACGTCACTTTGTTCTTGAACTTGAAGAACAAAGCGATGGACATCGTCGCTTTTTTCTGGGATTTTTTTAAAGAAATTCCAGAAAAGCGACGGACAAAAGAGACTCTGTCCGTCGCTTTTCTTGATTTTTTTCAGCTGCAAAAATCTGCATTTTCAATATGCACCACCTGCTATTTAAAAAACTAATTCAATACAGCCCAAACCAGTACTAAGTACTACCACAACATTTATAAAATAATTACAACATCAACAACAAACTAAAAATGAAGTAATAATATAACTAAACACATAAAAGGTCCACCAAAAGGACCTATAAAGTACTCAATAACACAAAAAAACTAACAAACTTAACTTAAAAAAATTAAGATTCAAGAACCTAATTCAAGTTAATAATCTAATTCAAGAACCTAATTCCAAATTCTAATTCCAAATCCTAATTTCAAATTCAAGTTCAAAATTCAAGTACCTAATTCAAGTTCAAAAAAGAACCTAAAGTTGAAAACTAATTTTTAACTCAAAATTAATAATTTAAACTAACAAACTTAACTTAAAAAAGCTTAACTTAAAAAAAACTAAGATTCAAGAATATAATTCAAGTTAATAATCTAATTCAAGAAACTAATTCCAAATTCAAGTACCTAATTCAAGTTCAAAAAAGAACCTAAAGTTGAAAACTAATTCTTAACTCAAAACTAACAATTTAAACTAACAGACATAACTTAAAAAAGCTTAACTTAAAAAGACTAAGATTCAAGAACCTAATTCCAAATTCAAGTTCCAAATCCTAATTTCAAATTCAAGTACCTATATAATTCAAGTTCAAAAAAGAACCTAAAGTTGAAAACTAATTCTTAACTCAAAACTAACAATTTAAACTAACAAACAAACTTAACTTAAAAAAACTCAACTTAAAAAAACTAAAATTCAAGAACCTAATTCAAGTTAATAATCTTATTGAAGAGCCTAATTCTAAATTTTAATTCCAAATCCTAATTCTAAATTCAAATTCCAAATTCAAGTACCTGATCATTTTCTCTGACTTCTCTGGAGTTACTATAGAGTATAGTTTGTTCTCTCGAATAATACTTCCATATAGGTCTTTGGTTAATATAGTTACCTCCTAGTTCACTTAGTATGGTGGCTAAGCCTATAATCCGTTTATTCGCATAAAATTCTGGTATGTCAATCTTGGGTATTTCTGGTTGTACTTCTATTTTTTCTGGTATAATCATGTCTCTAGTCAATCCTATTTTTACTGCTTGGATGTTTGGTTTGATTTCATCAAAAAGTATTTCTGCTGGGGCTGTATAGAACTTTATGTAAAAAAGCGTTCCTTTAGTTATTCTCTTGTAAGTGGTAAATGCTTTGTATATGTCCGGTAATGTAGATAATTTGTCTCCTGTTGAGGTATATACTGTGCTAAGTAATCCATAATTATAACATGTTTTTACTAGGTTTGCATTGGTACCTGGCTGTGCAATAAGGCAGTTATAACCTTAAAGGTGTTGGGTTATGTAATCTTGTTGTGGATTCTTGGTATTTTTAGATCTGGGGTTTTGGTTTAAAAAGGTCTGTATTTGGTAAAGATTTTCAATGTATGACCTGGTTATGTGGTTGTAGGTTTGTTTATCTTGCTTAAGACTTTCTTTGTAGGTATGTACCTGGGAGGGTATGGACAAAGGGTCTTTTGGGGTATTTGGTGTATATGGTTTGTCAAAGATATTATTCATATTTACATTTGTATATTTTGCTCCTTTACTTGTAGATGCGCCTGTAGCTGTATGCACATGAACATTATGGGTTTTAAGGTGTTTCCCAACGTCACCTTCTTGATCTGGATGTTTAGAGTCTTCCTGTGGACTTAGATCCGCATGTTTAAAGCCATGCTGCTGGCTTATATTGCTTTCTTCTAGCTTTTGTAGCCTTTTTCCCACACTATCCATTTGTAATGAGAGTGTAGTTAAGATTGTAAAGAAATCTTTTGTAGATGTTTCTTGTATATCATCAGTTTGCGTACCTTTTTCTTGATAGGTAATCTGCAATGACATTTTTATCAGATTTAACTACTTCAATTGTAAACGTAAAGTTTTGAATATTTAATACAAGTCTTCTTATTTCTTTAGTTGTAACTGAGTCCTGTATTTTTCGTGTAATCCACCATTTAACCTGTTTATTGTCAGTTCTTACAATGAATTTGTTATAAACAATATATGGTTCGAATGCTAATAAACATTTATATAATGCAAATAATTCTTTTCGATTTATTTCCCATTTTAATTGTGGTTCTGTGTATGATCCTGAATAGTATCTACAATGGTGTTCTATCTTTTCTTTATCATATTTATACTTAAGGACTCCTCCATAACTATGATCACTGGAATCTGTTTCTACTATGTATATAAATTGTCTATTTTCATCTGGGAAATATAATTTTGGTAATTTCTGACACATATATTTAATCTTTTTGATATGGGTTTTATCTTTATCATCAAAATGGTATTCTACATCTTTCTTTAATTTTTTCTGTAAAGGTTTCAAGTTTTCTGCTAGTTTGGGTATATATTCTCTTACCTGGTTAACTAGTCCTAGGAATGATTGTAATTTCTTTTTTTATGTTTTCTAGTTTTTGTGTAATTTTTTCACTTCCTTTTATCCATTCTGTGGTTTTTCGTTGTTTATTATTTACTCGGTTTGCTCCTATTTTTTGCTTGCATGGTGTGGTAAACCACCAATGCGTTTTTGTTATTACATGTGGGTAGAATTTTTCTAAAAATGGCATTCCTAGTAACATATCTTTTGTCGTAAACTCAAAGTTGTACATTTCTTCTATTGTTAATATCTTATCCCATATTTGTATTTTTATATTTTTGGCTTTGTGTGTAATCATGCTCCCTTCATTGTTAAATCCTGTTACTACCATAGGTAGTTTTAGTTTTTTCCCATTTTTCTTCTGGTAAACAGTTATATTTGCATATGTTAGCTTCTGCTCCTGTATCTATCATTGGTGTATAATATCTATTGTAATATCCTTCTATTATTATTTTTGTAAGTACATATATTTTCATCGTTCAGATTGTAGTTCTTTTTATTATTACCTTTTGTTTTCATAATGTATTGTTAATTGCTTGTCGTCTAGGTTATATGGTCTTACTTTGTCTAGCCATTTTATTCCTAGTGTAATATTTTTATCGCCTTGGTAAACTTTAAATTGTATTACCATTAATATTCCTCCGATGATTATTTCTTTTTCTGTTGTCTCTTCTGTATTTATTAAAACTTTTGGTAGATCGGGGCATAATTGTCCATGGGTTAGTATTTCGTTTTCTGTTACTAATTCTCTTGTGATGTAATTTTCCTCTTGTCCTGTGTTTATTAGTATCTGGTATTTTCGGTTGTCCATAATTCCTGTTATATAGTAATGGTATGGTTTTATTTCTTCTATCCTTTGTTCTATATGTTTTTGTGGAGTTATATAGTCTATCCTTTTTGATGTGCTCATTCTTGATGATGTCTGTGGTGTTTCATTTTGTGGTACAATCGATGTGCTTAACCTTTCTTTCACTATTTCTAAATCTTCTTCCAAATCAATTTCTTTATAGCTATAATCATTATCGATAACCGTAACTATTCTCTCAAAAGGATTTTCTATTTTGATTTTGTTTATTTTATTTTTTGCTGTTATCTTATGTTTTGTTGTTAAAACATACAAGTTTTTGCATCTTGCTGTGAATACTTTACTTCCTGGGGCTAGTTCTATTCCTGACATTTTCCAATATAGTACTAATGATTTATCTATATTTTTGTCATTTACTGCTACTGAATAGTTTGCGCTTATTATGAATTTGAACTTTTGGTATATTAAATTGCCTTTTACTGCACTGATTATACTTTTTTCTATAGGTTGTATAATTCTATCATCTGCCAAGTATATTTCTATAGGAGTATCTATTCCTTCCCTAAAACATGCTTTTATTAGTATTTCTGTTCCTCCTAGGTGTACATACTTGATTGGGTTTTTTGCTTTTATATCTTGTATTTCTTTGTTTAATATTCGTTTGTTTATTATTGGTATTTTAGCCTTTCCTCTGGTGTATTTACAGTCTATTATATGTTCCTTTTGACTTACTACATAGTATTCTTCTTTCTGTCTTTTAAACCAATTTTTTATTGTTGGTACCTCGAGTATTTTTCTACGCTTAGGTCTAATTCTTTTCCTTTTATCTGTTCAAATATATTGTTATCAAATATGATTTTTTGTTCTGACGATTCTTCGTCTTGGTATTCCTCTTGTGTTACTATTTGTATGCCTTTTTTAGTCATTAGTTAGATTTTCATCTTTCTCATTGATTTCGTCATCGTCATCGTCGGATAACTCATATTCGTTGTCTGTGGATAACTCGTATATACTATCTTCGCTTTCTAATTCATAATCTATATAGTCTATTTGCATATATTCGTCTTTGTCTATTTCTATTTCTGTTATTTGTGTTTTCTTTGGATTTTTGGGTAATTTACAATCTTTAGCTATATGTCCTAATTTTCCACAGTTGTAACAAGTGCATTCTGTTAGTTTTTTCTTTGGTCTGTATGGTTTTTTAGTTTGATAATTTTTTATATAATACCTTTTTCTTGGTTTTTTATGCTTATATTTTGATCGATATTTTTTTATATATATGTTGTCTGTATTTTTTATTTTTTGTTTTTTGCCGCATATAGTATTTATCTGTACATCCGAATTGGGGTGCTGTTTTATTTTTACAACATGCTAAATTTCTTAGCAATATTTTTTTCCATTTTTACATTCTCCTTATGTTTTTCACATAATCCTATGAACCATTGTTGTAGAAATTTCATCCTAGCTCCTAGTGTATCTGTTAATCCTGCCTCATTCCAATCTTTTATTATTTTTGAACTGAAAGGTTCTGGTAATTTTGTGAAATATAGCTTTCTTATTTCTTTACTTTCATCTACATTATATATTCCTTTATAATAATAGTCTCTAAATGCACAAGTATATTCGTCTATATAACACATATTACATATTGCTAATTTTGTAATTAAATTCCTGTTTATAAACTTCTCTTTATTTTGTTCCTCTATTTCTGTTGTCATGCTGCTAAATTCATTTCTTATAGCTATTTCATATTTATGTAATATTTCCATAGTGGTCGTCGCTGTTTCTCCGTCAAATTTTTTATTACTTCTTAGAGTATTTAAGCTTTCGTTTGTTAAGTTTAGTAACCATAATTTTACTGTTCCTATGAATGTCCTTTCTATGTATCCTGGTGTTTCAGTAATTGTTATTTTATTGTCTATTAATTGTTTTGATATATATCCTATCCATAATTGGATTGCTTTGTCTATATCTGCTACGCAGTCTAGATCTAAGAAATTATGTTGTTCAGTTACTGGTTTCAGACTCCATTTTTTGTTTGATCTTTTATCCCATAGTGCGTCCTGTCTACCCGGTTGTTCATAGTGTGCTGTATAATAATTTTTTTTTAGTTATTCCAGATGTGCTAGGTAATTCTTTTATTTTAAATGCGTTTTGAGGCTATTGCCTCCAGTCATCCCGCTATAGCGGATGGCCTTCTGCTACCATGGTAGCGCTATAGTGGAATAATTACCGCTATAGTAGAGTGATGTCAGCCCGATCGATTTCTAAAAATCCGAAATTTCTGTCACGTCGCCCCACTTAATACAAAACATTTATAAATCATTCCTACATTTTTTCGATATCATGATTTCTAAAATAACGACGGATTTGGTTGTTACAACAGATACCAATTTACCCATCATTCATCCCCGAATGATCCCAAAAATAAGAAGATAAAGAGGACTAGCCCGAGACCCTCACTGTCCCAATTGACCGCGTATTTACGAACGCACGCAAAATACTGAATCTTTCCCCTAACTAGTCACACCAAGTCAAAAAGAAGGAAAATACTATTATCCACTCTGATAAGGAATTCCCGGTCCACCCACAGAAAATTACACGTGACCTTCCCTGAGCACCCAAAAAATCCGGGGCCTCTAATCATGTCAAAGCAATTCGAAAATACTCAGGAGAACCTATTCTTTCCCAAAGTTGGTTGTCATCTGCTATAGAGAACATTATACCGCTATAGCGGTACCTCTATAGCAAAGTGCCGACCGCTATAGCAGTTGATGACCTATTGAAATAGGGAAAAAAATGGTTGTCACCCCATTCTCCTCATATCTTTCATCCAAAACTCTCCCTTTTCTTCCCAATTATCCCACTCCCGATGTTGAAATCTTTAGGTAACAATTGCTCCTACACACTTCTTTACTTTCCTGTACAAATTAAGGTAGGATTTATGGTAGAAAAAGTGAACAGGGTAGACATTATAGTTGCCTTTTTGAACTTGAACTTGGGTTGGATTATTGGCGAATTTCCAAAGCATGGTTGCTTCTCTTACGTTTACAATGCCTCCATGATGTTCTGGGCGTATGGATTACATAACTTTTGGCCAAAAATGGGCCAAGAATAGTAGAGAAGGTAAAGGGTTGTTCTTGAATAAACTTGTGATTTGGACAAAATTTAAGGGTTATAATGCCCAATTTTGTAGAAAACAGTAGTAGGACACTTTGGGAGCACTGATTTAAATTTGGATGGTTTAAAATGGAGTTTTGGGTCAAAGGATGCCATTGAAGCACCCCTTAGAATTTATGGGACGATGAAGATCGCCATAGCAGACTGGTTCAGCTATAGCGGAGAAATTCCTGCTATGGCGATCTGGCTATGGCAGACACCCATTTGCTATAGTGGAGATCCACAGAACAGTGGCATCACTAGGCCAACACTTAGAATTTTTCCCCCTTTTTGAACTCGTCCCTTCATGATAAAACAAGTTCTCATCCTGCTCTTGGCTACCTTGCAGGTTGATAAACTCAATGGCTGAAGGACAATACCCCGAGTATGAGTATGCTAGGTTCCCTGACGGTGCTAGTCAGGAGTGGTTTTGGTACTATTTCCAGCTTGGATTCTATTTTGAAAAGGGTTGTAAAATGGTCAGGATTAATGGAAAAGCAGCCGCCTTCCATCGCAGGCTTCAAGAGTTTAATTGGGTTTTGCTGATGGTGGCTCCCCCTCCCACTCGTACAGGTTGGGTGCGGGAGTTATATGCTATCCTCCTCATAGTATGTTGGGATGATGCCAACCCCACTATCCACATCCGAGGGGTAGATGTTTCGGTGGATTCTCAGACGATCAACGAGGTGCTAGGAGTGCGTCATGTCTCCAATGATGCATACGAGGCCAAGTTTCGACTTTGGGACATTACTTGATTGAGGGATACCCTAGTGGATGAGAAGTGCAAAGATCAGGTATACTGGCCCAGTCCTGAGGGCATCACTAGTTCTTACTTCTCCACTGATGCTAGTAGGTGGCTGATAAGTCGGTAATCTACCATTTTATTGAGCCTATATCCATGAATTATTGCTATTTTTTGAATAGATTTAGAGGTTCTTATGGCCTTTATTGATATCTATGCAGGTACTTTTGATAGATGATGATAAACAAGGAAATGGACCCAAAAAGATCTCAAATCGAGTGGAGTGTGAAGTGTTCGAGAAAGTGAGAGTATTCTTGGTTCTCCTATAATCCCGTATTTTGTGAATTGAATGATTGTGAGTGGGATTCTCTCTTATGGTGAGTGACATCATGCACTCGAATTGAAACATAGAGTCTCTATTTCAATTGAGGGGAATGAATGAGACAAGTTGTTTGGCGAATCTCGAGGCAAACCTTGACGGTCCATGCCAATGACTTGAGAAGCTTAAATGTCCTGTTTTGAATGGCAAAAGTTCCCTTGATTTTTAATGAGAAATGATGTCCTTTTGAAAAAGATTTTGAAATGATCAATCGCCTTGAGTTTGTGGTGGTCCAAATTGAGATAAGCATAGTTGTTTGAGTCTTTTGTTTATTCTTTTTCTTAATTTTTAGTGTAGAATAGTCTTTTGTGCCTTAATTGAGCCTAGAGCATAATTCATTCCTTGTCTTGTAAGTATCTTGCTTGAGGAAAAGCAATAGTTCAAGTTTGGGGGTTTGATAAGTCGGTAATATACCAACTTATTGAGCCTATATCCATGAATTATTGTTGTGTTTTGAATAGATTTAGAGGTTCTTATGGCCTTTATTGATGTCTATGAAGGTACTTTTGATAGTTGATGATAAACAAGGAAACAAACCCAAAAAGAGCTCAAATAGAGTGAAGTGTGAAGTGTTCGAAAGGCTGAAGATTCTTACAGGAGATGCGGTGGCCATGCGACAAGCACAGGCCGAGGTGCGAACCGCACCTCCTCCGCACAAGAGCATAAAGTCACTGAAGAGTCTGTCACGAGGTGCGGTCGCTGTGCGACGTGCACATCCTTAGGTGCGAACTGCACGCATGGAGCTCCTAATTCTAGCTGAAGTCACTGGTTCAACCGGAGGCAGTGTGCGATGCGCACATCGCAACGTGCTAACCGCACATCGCGCTGCACAATGTCCGAAGGGCATTTTTGTCCTAATTTTTAGTGACATTTTGGGAAACTATAAAAGGCCTTTTCAGGCACAATTGTAAAAAACTTTTATCAGTCTGAATATTTTGAAGACTTTTGAGCTTTGTAAACAATTTTCCACCTCCATTGAGAAGAGAGTTTCTATCCAAATCTCTTGGTTAACAATTCGTGTGCCTAAATTAATTCTAGAACTTGAGATTCAACTATAATGGAAGAGATTTTGAATTATCCAGATGGTATCTCTTCTTCTCTTACTATGAGTGGCTAAATTCTCTAGTCTAGGGGTGTATTAATGATGGGTGATTAGCTAATGGGTGTGGGTATTGTTAATTCATCTTTATAATTGCTATTTGACATGGGTCTAGTAATTCCACCATGTTCTAATCCTAAAATTTGTGGTTGCAAACATTAATTTACATTACTTGACTATGTGATTGCTTGAAAGAGAATTTCATGGTTGTAGATGTGAAATTGCTAGTGGGTACTTGGAAATCCATCTAGATTTGAGGCTAGAAATAGCTCTTATCATAGGAATCTCCCATTTAAGGGTCTAATCTAGAGATAGTGTGACCTCCCCAAGCATATGTTGGTTGAATGTTGATCAAACCAATAATGTTCTACCCGAAATCGTCAGAAATGTGGATGTTGATCGAGAGATAAGCATTCCACACCTATGACCAACGCTACTTATGCCAATAAGTGAGAATAGAAGTGGATTGATGATCTCCCTATCCCATAAGTGACGCCCATTGGATATGCAACCCTAGTCATCTAAATCACTTGGTACACCCACCTTTAGTTTCTTGCTTTTAAATTGAATTGCGATCGTAGTGACAACTTTCCCAATTCCCCCCATCCTTTTACTTTTTGTTTTGGGAAAGTACTCTCATCTTGTATTCAATTCATTACAATCAAAATTTGGCTACCCCAAGTCCCTTAGGTACGACCCCGACACTCGTTGGGTTTATAAATATTATTTTGCTGCACGATTGCCATGGCCTCCTAATTGGAGAGCACAATTTTTAGGCGTTCATCAAAAATGGCGCCATTGCTAGGGACTTGAGTTGATAGCTATTTTTGATTGTTGTATGAAAATCACCTTGAGAGTACTTGTTTCTTTTAATTTTGTTTATGGTTTGTGTTGTGATTAAGCAGGCTAGCCTATGAACGAAGTCGACGACAATGAGAGCGTTGACGGCTTCATGGAAGCCGACGAGGCTGAGCCTATGATGCAAGGGGGTGTAGGTGTAATCCACCTACCCCCCACGGTGGGAAATGCTATTTTTCATGTGACTACCACCATGCTCCACTTAATCCAAATGAAAGGCCTATTTGGTGGAGCAGCAAATGAAGATGCCAATCAGCATATTCAGAATTTTGTGGAGATTTGACAACCGTTATCTTCCAACATATCTCCTAGGAGTCCATCCGATTGCGCCTATTCCCTTTTTCCTTGAAGAGGGAAGCCATGACGTGGTTGGAAGAATTTCTGGATAACTCTATCACATCTTAGGCTGAGTTGGTTGAGGCATTTACCTCGAGATTCATTCGTCCATCTCAAATAATGAAACTAAGAGATGAGATTACCAACTTTAGGAAGCTCCCAGACGAGCCTCTTCATGAAGTTTGGCTAAGATTCAAAAAGAAGCTTCTCTTGTGTCCAAATCATGAGTTGTCAAACAATGTGCTGCTACAAAGCTTCTACCGATCATTGAACTCTATGAACAAATTGGTGGCTGACAATCTTTGAGGTGGTACCTTCATGGACTTGGAGTTTCCCATAGCCTCGATTTTGTTAGAGCAAATGACAAAGACCAATCAAGATTGACATACAAGAGAAGCAGATGTGCCATCTTCGAGAGGACCCTCATCCATCTTGATCAATGAAACAAGGAAAAAAGAGGAAGAGCGAGATGAGAAAATGGCCAAAATGATGACATAAATTGACTTGATAGCCAAGCATGTGATGGGAGCTGGCGGTCCTAAGTTAGTGAATGCAGTGAGTACACCAGAAATGAAAGCTAGTGATGACGAGCTAATGACTGTGGTTGATGGAAAGCTATATTTTGTGTCGGCGGGTTCTCATCCCGAGTATTATTGCCCGAGGGAGGAGAATCAAGGTTGGATTCGAGACAATGAAAGAGACTGAAATTATCGGGATAGAGACAAGGATGGTGATCATTTCAATCACCGGAGTTCGAATCCCTATATCCCTCTGAACAAGGCAGAATCTCTCTACCAACCAGGAACAAGCAACCCGGACCATTCCAAGTTGGAGGATATGTTATCCTTGGTTCTTAAGAAGGCGGACACCACAAATATGGGAGTGAGCGAGCTAAAGAGTGAGGTCTCAACACTTCACCAAACTGTGAGCTCCCACTCAACCTCAATCAAGCATCTTGAGTCCCAAATGAACCACCTCTCAAGCCAAATGAACCCGAGGATGAAAGGGACATTGCCTAGCGACACCATCGCCAACCCAAAGAATGAGTGAGGATTGAGGTAGTATCATCATGCCGCGATGTTAAATCAAGTTCTTCTTGGGATGCAACCCAAGTTTCTTTATTTGTTTTTGGTTATCTGTTGTTATTTTTGGTGTTTTTATAGGAATGCATGGATGGAGAAATTGAACAAGGAAAAGCAAGGCAAAAAAGAGTCGTGCGGTGGACTGTGCGGACCGCACAAGCATTTGTGCATGTCGCATGACTAAACAAATGCTTGAAGGAAATTTGGAAATTTGGAGGTAACATGCAGTTGGCTGTGCAGATCGCACGAGCCAAAGTGTGCATCGCACCTCCATCGCATGTGAAACAGCTGTCGGGGTAAACCCAGGGGAGAAATAGGGGCATATACGAAATGCCATGCGATCCACACCTTGGCTGGTGAGAATCGCATGTTGCGGCGCACCAGGGGTAAGTTTGAATTTTAATTGACCTAACCCATTGACCAACCCGACCTGGAGCTGACCCGGCCGACCTTTCTTCTTCTTTTTCTTTTAAAACAACCTTTTCTCTTCTTCTTCCACCATCTTTTCCTCAAACCCTCAAAATTTTCTCCCACAACTCTCTCTACATCCCTCGAACCTCTCCATAAATCATCTCCTTATCTCACCCACAATCCCCACCATTCCATCACCACCGCCGTAGTCATCTCTCCAGGAAGGTTTTGTTGGTCACCTTTATCAAGGAACAAAAAGCTTCAATTTTCACTCCTTTCTGCATAATCTTCACTTGTGGTAAGTTCCCCGATGTTAAATACTTGTTTCTATGAAGGTTGGAAACTCATATAGTGAAGCATGCTTATTAGAATTGCCATGTTGATTTTGGGTGAGATCCAAAAATTTTGGTTCCCCAAACTTAAGTTGTATTGATGATACAACTATTTATCAACTTGGTAGAACTTTAATTTTAGTGATGCATGTTGATTGGTAGTGATTTTTAGCCTAGAATTATGTGTTAGGGTGAAGTCTGAGTAACCCACATGTGATGAATGAATGATTTGTCCCGATGATAGATTGGGTGATATCGTTCTTAAGGGTAAATCGTCCTTTGTCATAAGGTTTGGATTAAAAATTGACCCTTGAGGACAGATTTCGCTGAATGTATACCCATGGTTTTTATTTAGCATTATATTTGGGGTGTATGACCTTGTGCAGGGAGGAGGTTAATTGTGGCTAATGTTGTGAATATCCATGTGCAAGCAAGGGCTTGATGTTCCAAATGATAGACGGGGTAACATCCATCTTAAGGGAAGTCATTGAGTTCCTTTCTTGTTTGTCTTTATATAAATGGAAGTCCGGGGAAGTCTGAGTACCCAAAAGTTATGGTCATGTGATCCCTTTTTCTCCATTGTTAATACTAATTGGATTGTTGCGGGTGCTTGGTACTTCGGCAGATCTTGCTCTACGAATCACAGGTGGAATTCACAAGGACACAATGAACTACAAATTCCAAATCATGACTTTATGCGCTTCTCATGAGATGCATAGATCTTGATGTGCGAGAAAAATAAGGCATCACACCATGTTTAAAAAGAAAAAGGCAGGCCACTGATCCGAGGGGTGATGCCTGGTGTGACACGCACTTCTAATGGTGCGAACTGCACCAGCTTTGCACCTCGATGAAAAATCCCTTTAGGATTCTGTCTGCTTGTGCAATAGAACATGCGACGTGCACTCTCTCTGGTGTATTTTGCACATGGTCCACACAAGATGACATTCACCTACTTTATTTTTCCAATCCTTTGTAGTTGGCTAACTTCTTCTTAGGTTTTATTTTTGTTTTAGCTCACAATCTCTGTATGCAGAATATGTCTTAAAACAGGCAAAACACTGGAAGACAACCGAGGCAAAGGTCTATTGCTGAAGAAGCGAGACTTCATTTTGGAGTAGATGGCATGAAAGCCTTCTACAAGCGTGACAAAGATAGAGGCTTCAATGAGGAGTAAAGTTTCAACTTGGGCGAGGTCGGAGAGGAGCTACCTAAAATGCACCAATAATTTGCTGAACGACAATGGCATCCCTTTCAAGAGGTACCCGGAGGGTACTATAAGGAAATTGTGCGAGAATTCTTCGCAGCTTATCAGGCTACATAGGACTCCAAAGGACATCGAGGGCCTGTGGAGAGATTTACCTACCTTGACTCAGTCATCGTCAGGGGAAAGAAAGTTAGCATCACCCTCGCTACCATCAATGCTGTCTAATGGGGACACTCAATTTATCCTGCACCAACCCTCATGGCTAAGTTAATGGCTGGATCAAAGCCATACCAGAAGACAACCTCCGCCATTCCTCAAGATGTTCCCCTTTGTTCTACTATGTGGGGAGATATTCCAAGGAGGTCCTTAATCTTCGAGGCTCATCTTTGGTATGATCTTATTCGCAACCGCTTCTTGCCTTCCCAAAATAATTAGAGGATAACCTAAGAGGGAGCCATTCTAATTGCGGCCATTATGATGGGAGAGCATGTGAACTTTGGGAAAATAGCGGCTATGGTGATAAGGAGAAAAGCTCATCGAGGAAATGACTCCTTCCCCTTTCCAGAGCTTCTTACAAAGCTTTGTGCCAAGACCGATGTCCCCACCCTCAGTTGCAACGAATTCACTCATGCTATTGGGGCCATCGACCTTGATAGAAAAATAGACAGGGACACCCCCAAGTTTAAGAAGCAATGGGTTGAGCAATTCAGTGGAGTTGACAGTGATGAGCTTGGTGCTAGGGCAGACACTTCATCCCCCTCCAGGGCTACTTCTGAGGAAAATACACATGCCCTAGCCACCTCAATGACAAAAATCAGCCTTCAGGACATGGTTGAGAAAACTCATAACCATGAGAAGCAGCTTGCTGCCCTAGCTGCCAAACTACCAGGAATGATAAACAAGGCTGTCAAGAGTGCAGTCAAAGGGGTGGTGGATATATTGAACTCACTATGCAAGAGAGTTGATGTCATTGAGGGGTCAATCAAGACATTGCAGGAAGATGTTCGGAAAGGGAAAGGTAAAGCTCCAGTGGTAGAAGCAGATCTGACCATGTTACCTCCACCTCGCTCCATTCCAAGTCCCTTGGATAACTTGTTTGCAGCCTATGAGGATGAGGAATTGCCTGGCAATAATGATCAAGAGTTGGGCAATGATTAGGATATGCATTTTTAGAGGGCCCTCCATGCCTCCACACTTTTCATGCACTCTCGAAAGGGTGGTGATGGCTCGAGTGAGAGAGCCTATGATGAGGAAGCAGTTGCCGATGTTGATGATGAGGACTAATCCTCCAGGGAGTTCCACACTTTTTCCCATTGCACTATGAGCATTGAGGTAAATGATCCTTTTATGGGGAGGGGGTGGCTTTACTTACTTGTGTTGGTGCCCGTGAGTGGTCTTGAGACATTTTATTCTTACTTGTGTTGGTGCCCGTGAGTGGGATTGAGACATTTTATTGCCCTTGTCGGGTCCTGTTGACATTCTATTCTGCTAGATTATTTGGATGATTGTGATTTTCTTTTATGTTTTGTTTTACCTTAAGCTTATTTGTTCCCTTGCCAGGCTTGATTTTTATTGTGTTGCTGGGTTGATCTTACATGCTCCATTGTCTTGCTACCCATGCTTTGCAAATGCGATAAAGGCCTACGCCGAAGCTTGTTCTAAAATAAATCATGAGCGTGAAATTTAGATATTGCCTTGTTAATAGTAGTTTAGAAATAAACTCCGAGGGTTTTCTTTATACCACTGTTCTTTCCCAAGGAGCAAGAGTTTTGGTTACTTTCTTTTTCTTCTCTTTTAATTTTGTGTCAAATCGGGTTGGTGTTTCCCTATGATAGATTGAGAGGCGACTTTCTTAAGGGAAAATGCCAAGTTTTAGTTTAGAATTGAGTCCGTAGTTGCTTGTCTCGAAATGGGCCCACCGAAAATTTTTTCATGGAAAATTACAACAACAACATACCCAGTATATTCCCACAAAGTGGGGTCTGGGGAGGGTAAGATGTACGCAGACCATACCTTTACCCTAGAATGAAGTAAAGAGGCTGTTTCCGATAGACCCTCGGCTCAAAGCAATCCAGGAGATAAAACCAATAAACAAAACAACAGATAAACACAAAACTATACTACAAAAAAATAATATAAAAATCTAACTACACAAGGCACTAGCAAGTAGCCGGCGCAGAAGAAACAAAAGCTACAAGCGTAGCCTTTCAACTACTAAAAAGACAACAAAACCCCGCACTCCTCCCTACAAAGAAACCAACCAACCTACTAACCTACAACCCTAATCTGAGCCCTCCACACCTTCCTATCTAAGGTCATGTCCTCGGTAAGCTGCAACTACACCAAATCCCGCCTAATCACCTCTCTCCAATATTTCTTCAGTCTACCACGACCTCTCGTAAATCCATCCATAGCCAGCCTCTCACACCGCCACACAGAGGCCTCTGCGCCTCTCCTCATCACATTCCCAAACCATCGCAACCTCACTTCCCGCATCTTATCTTCCACGGAAGACACTCCCACCTTCTCTCGAATATCCACATTCCTAAGCCTATCCCTCCTAGTAAACCCACACATCGAGCGCAACATCCTCATCTCAGCCACCTTCATCTTCTGAACGTGAGAGTTCTTGACCGGCCAACACTCCGCCCCATACAACATAGCCGGTCTAACTGCTACTCTGTAGAACTTGCCTTTCAGTTTGAGACGCACCTTTTTATCACACAAGACCCCGGATGCGAGCCGCCATTTCATCCACCCTGCACCAATTCGATGGGTCACATCTTCGTCAATCTCACTGTTACCCTGGAGAATAGACCCCAGGTACTTGAAGCTATCTCTTTTTTGGATGACATGCCTGTCAAGCCTCACTTCCACATCGGTCACATATGTCACCTCACTGAACTTGCACTCCACATATTCCATCTTGGTCCTGCTCAACCTAAACCCTTTAGATTCCAGGGTCTTTCTCCAAACCTCCAATTTGTCGTTAACTCCTTCGCGTGTCTCCTCAATCAAAGCTACGTCGTTCGCAAATAACATACACTAGGGCACCTCACCTTGAATTTGCCGCGTCAACACATCCATCACCAAGGCAAATAAAAAGGGGCTAAGGGACGATCCCTGGTGCAATCCCATCCCCACAGGGAAATGCTCGGAATCTCCCCCCGCTGACCTAACTCGAGTCTTTGCGCCATCGTACATGTCCTAATCACCTCAGTGTATGCCATGGGTACCCCCCTGACCTCCAAGCACCTCCAAAGAACCTCCCTGGGAACTCTGTCGTAAGCCTTTTCTAGTTCTATAAACACCACATGCAAATCCTTCTTCCTCTCCCTATATTGCTCCACCAATCTCCTCACAAGATGAATAGCCTCAGTAGTCGACCGTCCTGGCATGAAACCGAACTTATTCTCAGAAATAGACAAAATTCCTCTTAACCTCAACTCCACAACTCTCTCCCAAACCTTCATGGTGTGACTCAACAACTTGATACCCCTATAGTTGTTGCAATTTTGGATGTCACCCTTATTATTGTACAATGGAATCATCGTGCTCCATCTCCAAGCTCCGGGCATCTTCGCCGTCCTGAAAATAACATTGAACAACCCCGTCAGCCATTCCATCCCTATGCTGCCCGTACATTTCCAAAAATCCACCGGAATTTCATCCGGTCCGACCGCTCTACCCCTATGCATCCTACGAATAACACCTCTCACCTCCTCTACCCTAAAACTCCAACAATAGCCATAGTCACTGTGCCTCTCCGAATGCTCTAACTCTCCCAACACAATCCCTCCATCGCCCTCTTCATTTAGGAGCCGATGGAAGTAAGTCTGCCATCTCTTCCTAATGAGCACATCCTCCACCAACACTTTACCATCCTCATCTTTGATGCACTTCACCTGATCAAGGTCCCGGGCCCTCCTCTCCCTAGCCTTGGCTAGCCTATACAACTTCTTATCTCCACCTTTACCTTCTAAAGCAGCGTATAAGCTCTCGAAAGCTGCAGTCTTAGCAGCCGTAAATGCCAACTTAGCCTCTCTCCTAGCTATCTTGTACTCCTCCCTATTCTTTCGCTTCTCCTCCTCATCCTTACTTTCAACCAACTTTGCGTACGCCCTTTTTTTGCCTCCACCTTCCCTTTTACTTCTCCATTCCACCACCAATCCCCTCGATGCTTGTCAGATCGGCCTCTCGAGACACCTAAGACCTCACTAGCTGTCTCCCTTATGCAGCTGGAAGTCGCCTCCCACATACTATCTGCATCCCCTCTGCTATCCCACGCCCTCGAAGTCATCAACTTCTCCCCTATTTCTAGGGCACTCCCCATAGTCAAGCTACCCCATTTAATTCTCGGCCGATCATCCACCCTCTTCTTCCTTCTCTCCTGCCTAATCTCCAAGTCCATCACCAAGAGCTTATGCTGGGTCGAAAGGTTCTCACTCGGTATTACCTTGCAGTCTTTACACAGACCTCTATCCCCCTTCCTAAGGAGCAAAAAATCAATTTGCGTCTTGGCCACCGAACTAAGAAAGGTAACCAAATGCTCCTCTTTTTTCGGGAAGCTCGAGTTTGCTACCCACAACCCAGAGGCTCTAGCAAAATCCAATAGGGACGCCCTTCCTGCATTCCTCTCCCCGAAACCAAAACCTCCATGCACCTCAGCGTAACCCCCAGGGGATGACCCTATGTGCCCATTGAAATCCCCCCTATGAAAATCTTCTCCGAGTTTGGTACCCCTCTCACCACCTCGTCTAACGCCTCCCAAAAGCCCGCTTTCTCTTCCTCCTCCAAACCCGCGTGCGGCGCGTAGGCACTAATAATATTCAGAGTAGAACCTCCAACGACTAACTTGATCAACATCATCCTATCGTTGACCCTCGTGACCTCAACCACATGCTCCCGAAGCTCCTCATCAACTAAGATGCCTACGCCATTCCTATTCCTAACGCCTCCCGAGTACCACAACTTATAACCATCCACTACCCGCGCCTTAGTGCCCACCCATTTAGTCTCCTGGACACAAGCTATGCTAATCCTTCTCTTCCTAAGACTCTTGACTAACTCTATGGACTTTCCGGATAAAGTTCCTATATTCCAAGACCCTACTCGCAACCTAGAGGCACCCTTGGCCCACTTACCCCTCCTTCTCTTGTTATGACTTGCACACTCTCTCTTTGGCTTGATTGACTCACAAATGAGTGTGTAATGAACTCGGAATAGCTTGTCAAAAATAATTTACCCCAATTGATTGTGAGACTAATGAAAGAAGTCTTGTGGCATGATGCTTTGTGTGGTGAGGCTTTACCTTGATTATGGTGCATAAGTTTCATCTAGAACTTGCCTCGAATGTGATTCAAGGCAAAATTCTAGGTGTGACCAAGCTTATAAGATGTACTTAGGCCCTTTTTGACAGCCACTTCACCCATATGACCTCCCACGACATCAAATCCTAGTGAACCCCTTTGAGCTTATGACCGTTCTTTGGCACCTTGTAACACCTTTGCCGTTTTGGAACCTCTATTTTGGCACCCATCCTCCCTAATTGCTTGAAAATGAAGTGTAGGCTAAAAACCTAAGTTTGGGGGGGGGGGGGGAAACGAAATACAACATTGGCAAATGCCTAAGTTTGGAGGTGCATGTGATCAAATAAGGAGAAGAAAAGAAGTGCACTCCAAGTTCAAGGTAGCACCTTAATTTAGAATTGAAAATTTCTCCAAAAGATCAATCCAATGAGCAAATTGAAAGAAAAATAGGTGCTACCAAGTGAAGGTGGTATAAGGAGTTTGAATGATCATGAGTAAAAAGAAGAAATCTTGTGTTGTGTGAGGGAGGAATAAGGTGAAGTTGAAATTGAAAATGTGAGTTGTGTTCGAAATGAGAACAAAGAGCATTAGGGAGGTGTAGTCACTTGATGTAAATGATATCATCACCTTGACCCTAGCCAACATCGTAACTCGCAAGTCTTTGGTGATTCCGAGCTTGGCCACCCTACATTAATGGCGATATACATGAAGGGAAACCCATTGGTTTGACGCGTATGCACTTGAACTTTCTTGAGAGAGTGAGAGTATTCTTGGTTCTCCTATAATCCCGTATTTTGTGAATTGAATGATTGTGAGTGGGATTCTCTCTTATGGTGAGTGACATCATGCACTCGAATTGAAACATAGAGTCTCTATTTCAATTGAGGGGAATGAATGAGACAAGTTGTTTGGCGAATCTCGAGGCAAACCTTGACGGTCCATGCCAATGACTTGAGAAGCTTAAATGTCCTGTTTTGAATGGCAAAAGTTCCCTTGATTTTTAATGAGAAATGATGTCCTTTTGAAAAAGATTTTGAAATGATCAATCGCCTTGAGTTTGTGGTGGTCCAAATTGAGATAAGCATAGTTGTTTGAGTCTTTTGTTTATTCTTTTTCTTAATTTTTAGTGTAGAATAGTCTTTTGTGCCTTAATTGAGCCTAGAGCATAATTCATTCCTTGTCTTGTAAGTATCTTGCTTGAGGAAAAGCAATAGTTCAAGTTTGGGGGTTTGATAAGTCGGTAATATACCAACTTATTGAGCCTATATCCATGAATTATTGTTGTGTTTTGAATAGATTTAGAGGTTCTTATGGCCTTTATTGATGTCTATGAAGGTACTTTTGATAGTTGATGATAAACAAGGAAACAAACCCAAAAAGAGCTCAAATAGAGTGAAGTGTGAAGTGTTCGAAAGGCTGAAGATTCTTACAGGAGATGCGGTGGCCATGCGACAAGCACAGGCCGAGGTGCGAACCGCACCTCCTCCGCACAAGAGCATAAAGTCACTGAAGAGTCTGTCACGAGGTGCGGTCGCTGTGCGACGTGCACATCCTTAGGTGCGAACTGCACGCATGGAGCTCCTAATTCTAGCTGAAGTCACTGGTTCAACCGGAGGCAGTGTGCGATGCGCACATCGCAACGTGCTAACCGCACATCGCGCTGCACAATGTCCGAAGGGCATTTTTGTCCTAATTTTTAGTGACATTTTGGGAAACTATAAAAGGCCTTTTCAGGCACAATTGTAAATAACTTTTATCATTCTGAATATTTTGAAGACTTTTGAGCTTTGTAAACAATTTTCCACCTCCATTGAGAAGAGAGTTTCTATCCAAATCTCTTGGTTAACAATTTGTGTGCCTAAATTAATTCTAGAACTTGAGATTCAACTATAATGGAAGAGATTTTGAATTATCCAGATGGTATCTCTTCTTCTCTTACTATGAGTGGCTAAATTCTCTAGTCTAGGGGTGTATTGATGATGGGTGATTAGCTAATGGGTGTGGGTATTGTTAATTCATCTTTATAATTGCTATTTGACATGGGTCTAGTAATTCCACCATGTTCTAATCCTAAAATTTGTGGTTGCAAACATTAATTTACATTACTTGACTATGTGATTGCTTGAAAGAGAATTTCATGGTTGTAGATGTGAAATTGCTAGTGGGTACTTGGAAATCCATCTAGATTTGAGGCTAGAAATATCTCTTATCGTAGGAATCTTCCATTTAAGGGTCTAAGCTAGAGATAGTGTGACCTCCCCAAGCATATGTTGGTTGAATGTTGATTAAACCGATGATGAACTACCAAAAATCATCGAAAATATGGATGTTGATCGAGAGATAAGCATATCACAGCTATGACCAATGCTACTTATGCCAATAAGTGAGAATAGAAATGAATTGATGATCTCCCTATCCCATAAGTGACGCCCATCGGATATGCACCCCTAGTCATCAAAATCACTTGGTACACCCGCCTTTAGTTTCTTGCTTTTAAATTGAATTGCGATCGTAGTGACAACTGTCCCAATTCCCCCCATCCTTTTACTTTTTGTTTTGGGCAATTACTCTCATCTTGAATTCAATTCGTTACAATCAAAATTTGTCTACCCCAAGTCCCTTGGGTACGACTCCAACACTCGTTGGGTTTATAAATATTGTTTTGCTGCACGATCGCCATGGCCTCCTAATTGGAGAGCATGATTTAAGCGTTTATCAGTGGCTCAATTTGGTGTCCCAGAGAATCCGCCCATCGGGCAACAAGACCGACGTGACTTATGCTCGAGACCAGGTAATTGCTTGTGCTATGCAGGGGATCGTGATGAATGTGGGGGACCAGATCATTTCAGAGTAGAAGTACTACTACGGAGGTCCTAGGAAAGGCTCTTTTCTTCCTGGGTTGGCGTTTGAGCTATGCAAGCGAATTGGAGTGCCTGTGGATCATACCAACCACAAGGCAGAGATGGATAATGACTTTGACCCCCTTCGAGTTAAAGTGGTTATCTCCAAGAAGAAGAGGAAGGTAGATGAAGCCGGGAGCAGCTAGGCTATTGAAGATGTAGATGATGATGATGAGGATGATACCCCCGCTCCTTCCCAGCCTCAACCCCTGATTACTAGCCTCCAGCTGGAAGAGACTTTGGCCATGGTCTAGAGGTTCACGGAGGGCACCATCTATCCCCCTTCTACTCAGGATTTCGCAGCACTCCATAAGGAGTTAGAGGGAGAGAAGAGGAAGAGACATTCCCGGGATCGCATGTTTGCCCGGAAGTGGAAGACTGTCAAGGTCATGTTCTCTTGTGTTGCCCCTGGTCAGGAGATTCCCACACTTGAGACCTAGGACAGGCAGGAGTTCCCCTTCCTGAGTGATGATGAGGCCTAGGACCTCCCCCTTTCCCTCTTTATTAAGATTTTTACTGCTCTTGGGTTTTGCCTTTGTTTGGGGCATGTACTAGACAGTGGTTCCCCTTTCCTTTTCCCCTTGCTTTGAGAACACGGATGCTTGTTTTAGACAATTTTCCTTTTTTTAAGCATGCTACATTAGTTCTATGAATGGTTTTCTGGTTTTACATAGTAGCTCGTAGCTTATTTCTCGCTTTTAAATGCCCTGGGGATGAAATGAAAAACAGGAGAAAATAGGGCAGGCATTCTGCCCCGAGTCCCTCTGCTATAGTGGTGTCATTTCGCTCCAGCGGTTCCACTGTAGCAGTGGAAATTCCCTCCATTGTGGGATTGCCATAGCGGTACAGTTCCACTATGGCGGTCCCGACGTTACCAGTCCAGAAAATTTCAACTTTTCAGCAAAACAAATCATCCCCCTTCCCGGTTATCATGGTTTAACCATATAAATCCTGCGATGGTCTCAAACAACATCCCTAGACCACTCCCAGCAATGCACAAATAAACTTAGCATCCAATTATCACCAGTCAAAATAGATTTGCATGAGAAAAACTGTTCACAACAACACGTTCCTGCTATCACGCAAATTGTCCCATTGTTCCCATGGTTTCCAACCAAGTCCCGACTATCCTGAAATCGAAGCTTCCCTATAGTCGTAGGTCCTGACCTCTCCCCATTTTAACTAATGATGAGCCCTTTTTCGAAGTAACAAGAAGTTTAAATCCACACATATAGTACTTTTATCACTAACAAGAGCAACCAATTTCAATCTATGATTACCCTTAAACCCACATTTTCACAGCAAGGCAACCAATCACATACCAACCAAGTAAGTCATACAAGCATTGTAACACACATGTTTTTAAGTTTTGCACCACAATAAGGTCAAACCACATATATTATCCTCTATTCGTCCCATGTATGACCGTTAGTTGATCATCCATGTCTTACTATGTCACGACCCGAAACATAGTAATTACTATATGCGTATACATAACCCCCAGTAGACAATTACTATATGCGTATACATAACCCCCAGTAGACAAGCCTAACCCAAACATGCGAAAGACAATAAATAATAATTAAACTAAAGAAAAATGGAAGATATAATGAAAAGATAGGGCCAAAAGCATATATATATACCATCGTGTAAAATATACATAAGAAGGCCCTAAAGTGACCAAAAAAGACAAAACAACATGAGAACCCACCCGGACCTGGTGTCACTAGTACAAGAGCGACTAAAGTATGGAGTAGCTATACAATAGATGCTGTTTATCCAAAATACAAAATATAGACAGGACGTACAAGATGGAAAGCATGTAAAGTCTCCAAAAGTGCTGGGAGCTCACGGCAATCCGAATAGCAACGGGCAAATATTATATTTCTGCTTTCCTTCTAGAAACCAAGGTGATACTCAAAATAGCTCGATTTAGTCCAAAAAATCATCACAATAGTAGCAGAGCCTCCTTTCAAACCAAAAACCTTTGAAAATCGTTTCCTTGTTGTACCAATGATATGCCATGCGATATGAGTATGAATATTCACAAACAGAGGGAAAACCACGCCATCAGATCAAACAGGCAAGAATACCCCTCCAAACCAAGAGAACTGACCTGAAACTCCATCCAAATCCTAGCCATGGCCTTAGGTCCACAGTTACACACAACCATAAAATAAAGCGGTAAAGAAAAAATAAAAGCGAAAACCAATGGGAAAACTCTATTCTACCTCTAAAGCCTCCTAAAAGCATACTAAGGATTTTATACTAGTCACATAGAAGAAGCAAGCTCCTAGGCTAAGTGTAACATACAGTCCTAGGCTAAAAACCCGAAATGGTCAATTAACATGATAAACAGGATTTAAGCCTAAGTCTATCTAATATTCAACCTAGCGTTCCAGTAACATATAAATATATACTATCTAACTAAACTCAGTCTAAAAGGTAAACCGTAACCTACCTCGGGGCTGAACTGCAAGCATGAACCATCACTCATGTGCCTTCCCCTTCCGAACAGCCTCAGAAAGATACCACGCTATCAAAAACATAAACCAGGTGTCAAGACGAGAAGAATGACACCCATATTGCTATACGGAAAAATGGGAAAAAAATCAGGTCAGAAAAATGACCCTCGGGGCCCGGGCAACGAAACAGAAAACAAAATTCACAATTATGCTCACGGTGAGTTAAAAAAACCCATGCCCAAAGTTTGGGCGCAAACGAAGCTCATTTTGGGGCCCAAAACAGCCCCGAAGTGCTACTAATTCGCGGGATTAAAATAGAAAACCTCAAAATTTAAAGGCGGAAACCAACCTCGATAAGAGAAACACGTCACGGAGATGAGTTGCATGAATTTAAGAGCATGAAGTCCCCAAAAGATCAGATTTCTACAAGGATTACCCCAAATTTCAAAATTTAACAACAAGGGAAATTAGCTGGAGAAATACAGGAATTACCACGGCAGGAGAAGAGGGGTGACGAGGGAACTTACCGGGTGCAAGTCACTGAAGCAAGGAGATGGAAATTAGGAGCTAGGGAGCTTCCACAATGGAGTTTTCAGAATTTTAAAGGAGAAAATGAAGTTGAGACTTTAAATAGCTGCCAGGGGTCCTTCATCAAGATCGCGATAGGACCCCCGCGTTCGCGGAGAACAGCTGGCCCAACCATAGCGATCGCGATGATCCAGGCCGCGTTCGCGAAGAGGAAGCCAAGCCGGGTCCCAACTGGCTACATCACAGATGCAAAGGAAACCCTTCGCGAACGCGATGGTCAAGAAACCAGACCATCACGAACGCGATGGGATCCTCGCGATTGCGAAGTGTAAAAGGGTCTGCAACTTAATGCAGCAACCAACATTTTCCCCAAGTCCAGAAATCTTCTGACGGACCCTCGAGATTCATTCGGAACCCCGTGAACACAAACCAACCATGCTACCCTACCATAAATGGCATTCCAAACTCAATGGAATTGACAAAACTGCCAGCGGAGATCGTTTTAATGAAAAGTGGGCCCCATGCCCTAAACCAACTCGAAACTCAAAACCCAAAAACAAGTCCAGAAGCCTCGGGACCCGAACCAAAGATTCCCCTAGCCCAAAGTCAATATTTCGAAGCTAATAGCGCTGATGAAATTTCCATCCGAGGCCGTATTCTCTGAATGTTGATCAAAGTCAAACCTACTAGCCAAACTGACTTCAAAATACACAAGGCCACACAAAACCAAACCAAAAACACTCAGACCCAGACCAATGGTCCCACTAGACCAAAATCCCCATTCCAGAGCCAACAAAACTATTGGAATTCGATTCTGAGTGCGTTAACCAAGAAAAATGACCAAAGTCAAAGATTTACCAACTTTGAGAGCTAAAATAAGGAAATGGTCATAACGACCTAATGAACGGCCCGGGCACCGAATCGTCAGTCCTGGCAAGTCATAAATGACTTGTAGCCGTTGAGGGAAAGCTCAAAATGCAGAAAAGGGATGAAAAGCAGAAAATGACCTGGAGGGTCATTACATACCATAACCTCTCAGGCCAGATACCAATTGGAACCTTCCCGGTTCCAACTTCTCTTGCTTGTTTCACAATAATCAAAGTCAAGAGACATCCTTTCCTTGTCGAGATACCAATTAGAATCGAGAGATACCAATTTGACTCAACCCATTTAAGAAAGTGAATGAACCGCATGAAAAGGAGTGGAAGAAGAGAAACATTTCCTAGAATGCTTCATAGTTTCCCAAGGATTAGATGTGGATGTCAACACACCAATCCGCAGGACTCTATTCGACATTTTGCTCTTGTATTGGGAAACCGGTAACCTAGGCTCTGATACCATCTGTCACAACCTGACTACCGGGTCGTGCGAGCACCTACTCTAACCACCTAGATAGACGAACCCTTACAACCTGATCCAATAGGTACTTGCGAAAAACAAAGTATAACAACAACTAACCTCATTTTTAATACGTGAAACCATTTGCAACCTTGTTTCAGAAACCATCTTTTACAAAGAAATACAACAAATCTCTTTTAAAAACTGGCAAAACAGTTTACAACTTGAAAACAAACCCTCCCTAGAATCTAGTCTAAGCTGGTACAAGAGATACTACAGGAGTAATACAAGGAAATGTAAAATGACACAACTTCCACCATAGGAACAAGAGTAGAAGCTATTGAAGATCATCGTTGTCCTACACATAAGAAACATCACCAACCCTACAACCAGACTATACACCAAAATGTATAGCAAGAGTAGAATCAGTACAAACACACATAATGATAGGCATCATCGGTCGACCCGAATCCACACGTAACATCATATAATGAAATTAAGAGAAAACATGAAATCAACTACCACAATCCCATCCTCTGACTTCCACCTTTACCACTTCCAATCTCAATCCTACCATCTACTTATAACTCATACCTCAACCCTTCCTATCCCTTCCATTGCCAACTCTCTCACTCGGGGACTCTGCACCCTCACCACTAGGACTTCCCAAATCACCTGACCCTTAGATTACCCCAGGTCATGTTACTCTAGTTCTAGCCCCTAAGTCCAGACCCATACTACCACCCCGTTACCCAAGTAAATCCCTATGACCAAGCCTCTACTATTAATTCAACTAACGGCCAGACCAGACCAACTACAGTCTATTTACTATTCATAATATTCGGACCCCTCAAGGATCCCTAGGACGATCCCCCAATCTGATAATAATACCGAGCAATATACTCCAGACTCCCCATCTACCTTCTAACTCCTATCACATGGAACAGATCTAACCCTCATTTAACAATTACAATTAACCAATAATCTGGCTAGACTATGCGTCTCTCCCTTAGCCTATCAGTCACATGTAACCAATTAACAACCTTAGACCACACATAATGACCATAACATATATTAATTTGTTTACATAGCCCGGACCCACCAAGGATCCCCCTAAAATCACCTAAGTGTTAGAGATGCAATCCCGGCCTACACTAAGACCAACCTCGTAATTAGATATAATCACCCGGCCTCTCATGGACCATGTGTAATAATCACAGTCAAGAAGTACAACCCAATCCACTCATAAAACTATCAAAAACCACAATAATGCAACTAAAACAACCCGTACCAGGCATGGTACCCGAGCAAACCATTATGAATTCCTATACCAGGCATGGTACCCGAGCCAACTGTTAGTATTTTGGTACCAAGCGTGGTACCCGAGCCAACTGTTAGTATTTTCCATACCAAGCATTGTACCTGAGCCAACCGAATGTCACACCAAGTCCAATCAATCATAACCAATGAACAAACATACTTGTAAACCAATAAGAAACAAAAAAGTTCTTTTAACAAGACTGATAACCGGACAACTAGACATTCACAATTCATTCCCTAAGCATGAAACTCATACATTACTAAATAATGGTACATGAACCCATAACTAGTAATTACATTATGTTCCAAAACTCCTTCTAAGACCGAATACAAAAATAGGGAAAACCTCCCCTAACCTTGGACATCCCACCCTTCTACTTATTATACCTCTTTATAACAACTAGTGTCTAGAACTCTCTTTTTATTAGTCATTTGGTTACCCGTGAATTTTCGATTCCCCGAACCCTCCCGAAGTCCCAGTTCCTTAACTCTATCATCGACCCATCACTTAGATAATTATAGACAACCTGAAATATTGCATATATTATCCTGACTCAACTATTTCCTAGTTAAGCCAATCCAATCACATCAATTCTCCAGACTTCGTGCCCGAAGGTATAAGCATATATTCTCCTTTTCCGACTATACAACAAATACAAAATGAAAGCATATCAATCTACTCAATGAAGAAAACCTAGACTTCCTGGACACCAAACCGCTGCACCATGCACTTTTTGGCTCCGTGAAGGCATTCTCCGCTGGATGACAAGCCTGAAACTCGAGCTTTCGCATCCCTTTAGCCAGAATCCCTCCTCTCCATGGCTCCCAAGCCTTAGACCAGTCTGGGAGGGTTTTTTGAGTAAACCTCATATCTTTTCCAACTGACGAGGAGAAGTCTTTTATTTAATATGCATTCTGAGGCTACAGCCTCCCGTCATCCCGCTATAGCGGATGGCCTTCCGCTATAGTGGTAGCACTATAGCAGAATAATTATCACTATAGCAGAGTGATGTCAACCAGGTCGATTTCCAAAAACTTGAAATTTCTATCATGTCACTAAACTTAATACAAAACATTTATAAATCATTCCCGAATTTATGCTATATCGTGATTTCCAAAATAATGACGAATCCGGTCATTACACTTACATTTAAATAAAATCACTCGACCTCTCATGGACCATTCACAGAAATCACCAATCAAGAATACTAACCGGTCCACTCATGGAACCATTGAAAGAATACAATCAATACAAGGGAGTCAAACCCGTACAAGGTGTGGTACCCTAGCAAACCATTATGAATCCCGTACCACACATGGTACCTGAACCAACCATTATGAATCCCGTACCAGGTGTGGTACCCGAGCCAACTGAATGTCACACAAATCCAATCAATCAGGAAACAATGAACAAAACATACTTGTAAACCAACAAGCAACAAAACAGGTTCCTGGGTGTCATCTGCTAGGAGGATTCCATATACGCCTTCTATGGTCCGTAGAAACTTCTATGGTCTGTTGACTCAACTCGTGGGATGAACTTCAGAAGAGCAGTCCTCTGATCTTTGTTCCACGAGTCCAGTCTACGACTCGTGGACTATTCTATGGCTCATGGAAGTGACTCGTGGTTCTGCTGACAGTTGAGAAATTTTATTTCTTCTGGTTTTTTGAGCTAAGTCTGGGCTTGGCAGTTCTGGGGTGCTACAATATCTCTCCCTTGGCATCATTCATCCTCAAATGAAGACTAACCAAGCTGCATTTAGAGGGAAAGAGCTGCAATCCCTACCAACTGAGTACTAGAAACTGATATCTAACTGGACTGAGTTCCATGAACATGCAATTATGTTGAAATGAAAGGATAACTCAGGGAACAAGGTACTGAGACTAAATTACATAAGAGTAAACTGAGAGACTGGAGAGGAACTATTACCTCAAGCTGAAACTGAATTGGAAGAAAAGAGGTGAGGGTACTTGGCCATCATGGCTGCTTCTGATTCCCAAGTAGCTCCCTCTACGGACTAATTCCTCCACAAAACATTTACTGAGGCGACCTCTTTATTTCTTAACCTACGAACCTGACGGTCAAGAATATCCACTGGAACCTCCTCCTAGGTGAGGATATCCTTCACGTCCACACTCTCTAAAGGTACTATCAATGCTGGATCACCCACACACTTCTTCAACAAGGAAATATGAAAGAATGAATGAACCACTGCTAGCTGTGCCGACAACTCTAACTCATATCTGAGCTAGGATCACATGTCCGGAAAACAATCCGAGATGTATGATGCTGAACCGACATCGAACACATAAAACAACTATTCAACATATGCGCCAGAGCGATTAAAAGGAGAGTGTCCCTTTCACCAAGACAAACAACCCATTTATGATCAGGGTCCCCTAGCCGCCACATTACCAACCCTTTTACAGGATTCTGTAAAGACCTACATACCTAGGACTGAGCTTCCCCTTCTTGCCGAATCTCATCACCCCCTTCATGGGTGACACTTTCAGGAAAACCCAATCATCAATTTCAAACTCTAATTCCCTTCTCCTCAAATCTGCATAGGACTTCTGATGACTCTGAGCTGTTTTCAATCTCTCCCTGATGAACTGAACTTTTTCCATAGCCTCATGAACTGAATCTGGCCCGATCAAGGCTTCTTCACTCACTTTAAACCAACCAACCGGAGACCTACATCTATGCCCATAGAGTGCCTCATATTGGGCCATCTAAATACTGGAGTGAAAACTGTTATTATAGGCAAACTCTATGAGAGGTAGGTGATCATCCCAACTACCTTTGAAATCGATCACACACGCTCTCAATATATCCTCTAAGGTCTGAATGGTATGCTCTACCTGACCATCCGTCTGCGGATGAAATGCTATAATGAGATTCACCTGAGTACCAAGACTTTTCTGGAATGATCTCCAGAAGTGAGATATAAACTGAGGACTTCTATCTGAGATGATAGAAAGGGGAACCCTATGCAACCTGACTATCTCACTGATGTAGAGTTTGGCATAATCCTCCGCTGAATCTGTAGTCTTGACTACCAAGAAATGAGCTGACTTAGTGACTCTGTCCACTATCAGCCAAATGGAGTCATGCTGTTTGCGAGTACGAGGCAATCCCGTAATGAAATACATGTTGACCACTTCTGACTTCAAAGTAGGAATGCTAATCTCCTGAGTCACACCTCCTAGTTTCTGATGTTCTACTTTAACCTGCAGATAGTTGGGACACTTAGCCACAAAATCTGCGATGTCCCTCTTCATGCCGTTCCACTAATAGACTTCCCGTAGATCATGGTACATCATAATGGCACCCGCATGAATGTAATATCTGGAATTATAGGCTTCTACAAGGATCTGCTGCCTCAATTAACCCACCTTAGGATCATATAAGTGACCCTGATAATGAAGCACACCATCTCCACCTTGGGAGAAAACCTCAACTCTTTGCTGATGAACTGCACCCTTCAGCTGAAGCAATATAGGGTCACTATCCTATTTCTCCTTAACTTCTGCTACCAATGAAGATTCTGATCCATCATGGACTATTACACCACCATCTGGCGTGTCCATAAGGCAAACTTCTAAGCGAGCAAGTCGATGAACCTCTTTGGCTAATTCTTTCTTCTCTTCCTCGATATCTGACACACTACCCATGGACAATCTGCTGAGAGCATCAACCACTACATTGGCCTTAACCGGATGGTAGAGCATATTCATGTCATAATTCTTGAGGAACTCAAGCTATATACTCTGACAGATATTCAACTCTTTCTGGGTGAACACATATTGGAGGCTCTTATGATCTGTGAATACATCAACATGAACACCATGCAAGTAGTGTCTCCAGATCTTTCAGGCAAACACAACAACTGCAAGCTTGAGGTCATAAGTCGGGTAGTTCTTCTCATGGACATAAAGCTGTCTGGAAGCATATGCTATGACCTTACCCTGCTGTATCATGACACAACCCAAGACAACTCGGGATGCATCACAATAGACGACATAACCATCTTAACCCTATGGTAGATTCAAAATAGGAGCTGTAGTAAACCTGGTATTCAATTCTATGAAGCTCCTCTCACACTCCTCCGACCACTGGAACTTGACCTTCTTCTGAGTCAACTTGGTCAATAGGGCAGCTATGGATGAAAACTCTTCTACGAACATCCTATAATAACCAGCCAAACCCAGGAAACTTCTGATGTCTGTCGGAGAGGTGGGTTGTTGCGTCCTAACGCACACCAAGTGTACACGGCCGTACAAGTAATATAGGATTGTAAGTCCAGATATCGTACCCACAGGGACTTGTCGATTAACTATTTTACTAAATTAAACTAGTTCTAATTATTTATTCAGGTGTAAAATCTCAAAGAAATATTTATTAAACCAAAGTAAAAAGAAGAAGTTAACTAATGAACAATTAACCAAATAAAGAGCAAGTTTTTACGTAATCAATGTGATGAAATCAATATAGGATTATGGATTCGCTAACAATTATGTTGAGTAAGCAATTTCATTAACTTGTTTATTTATCTAGTTGTTGATTTCGGGGTTGATTTTACAACTATGGTCTCCCAAGCCTCTAGTTTCCTATCCAAAATAGCATGACACCTACATCGTTGAGCGGGGATGTGGCATCTTATTCCGAACGCTTTTATATATCTTCCCGTATAAACCAAACAAGGTGTTCTAGGTATATTCCTATCCTAGTCGCTAACCTACCCTTTACGTTACAAAAGAAAGGCCTTGCTCCCTATATTCTTCATTCTATCCCAATGATTCTTCTTCCGAGTTCACAAAGAGATTATAGATTTATTTTAATGGTAGCTAAGCATTAAAATAGTAAGCACAAGAATATAAGAACAACTAATATGATAATCTTCACAAATTGAATCAAGAGTCTACTGCAACAATCATGAAACTACCACAATCCTAAAATGAGAAGTTTAACTCCACATAGACATGGAGCAATTACAATAACTCATCCAAAGAAAAACACAAAAATAAATAATAAAGGAGAAGAAAAGATGAAACCAATATTCTCCGACCTCCATGGAGGCTCCTTGCTCTTCGTAGGTCAAAACTTGTGTAAAAATCGTGATCTGAGATTTATTCATAGAGTATGAGGAAAATAACCCCTTTTCCTACTTGGATTCGGAATAGAAGAAAGCTGGAAAATTTCCGGATTTGGCCTTGGCGCGTCTCCCCAGGCACCAAACTGTGGTAGTTTTTGGCCTGGGGCAGCACCCCACCATAGCCCCATCATCACTCTGCTGAAGTTTTGGGCCTGGGGAAGTGCCCCACCATAGCCCTAGTGCCCAAATTTTCTTCTTTTGCTCTCTTTTTCTCCCGGAACGTTGCTAACTCCTTTCCAATGTTTTTATGCTTTCCGTTTTAGCTCTCATGGGTTGTATTTCTCCACATTCTCCATGAAAAATATCTAATCACATATATTAGCTCACCACCATGAAAATGAAAATAATCATAAGGATATACATGACTTTTGCCCTTGAAACAAGGCTAAAATATTGGTAAATAAGGCAAGCGGACGTATAAATACGCCCAAAATCACCACCCTACACTTAAAACTTTGTTCGTCCTCGAACAAATCACTACACACTCTACAAAATTTCACATCTTAAGATACAAATTGAACAGGTCTACTCACACCCAAGTTAACTAGACAGTTTAATCATGACCCCTAATCCACTTAACATGCATACATCAATCATATTTTCACAGACTCTTCATGAAAAATAAGGTCAACATGATCATGTGTGAATATAGCCATCATTAGTCGTTAAGAATTGTAGGATCAAAAGGACTTTTACAGGTTATAATGTCGGTTAAGGGACAGGTAGGAACACTTTGGCCAATAGTGACTACTTTCCCTATGCACTTTAAGACACTCACTTTAAACGTTTTCACTCTTTTCCTTATATCACCTCAACTTCAACTTATGTTCATGTTTCCCTTCAAATTCCCCCTTCTTATTTTGGTTTATTTCCCTTAACCTTCATTCACTTATTGGTATCAAGGAGATTTTTCTAAACTTTTTTTTGTTTTTCCTCTCCTTACTACTGACATAGAAATTATTTTTCATAAGTGCACCACATTTAATTCTTATTCTTACCACAACAACCTCCCTCTATCTTTTTACCTTTTCTCTTTTGTTCCCTTCTTCCTTTAAGTCTTTCAACTACAAAGTGCCTTAGGGACTCTTTGGATCAAATTAATGCAGGGTAATCAAATAAAAGGGATAGGCTAAACATGCGGCTAGTCAAAGAAATAGGCTTAAGGCTCAAAGGGGCTTAACTAAGAATAATATAAAGGGTGGCACAAACAATAGTAAAAAAGAAGTGGCTTACAAAGAAATGTCTTGATCATGTCCCACAAGTCAACACTATGTTTCATTTCATACAAAGAGGGAAAGTTCTAGATATCAAGATATACAAGAAATACAAGAAACACTCAACACACATGGCACAATGGTTCAAAAATGGCTTCCTAAGACTTCATATTCATAACACAATCAAAGTGAATGAATTAACATTATTAAGCCCATCTGTAGGTTTTTTTTAGTCAAGTTAAAGAGCTTATGTGTCTCTAAATGAAGTTTCCTACTTTTGATGCCTTTTTTGAGTGAATTATCCATGACGTCTAGTGTGTACTTAGGCGAAGCACCTAGCATTCAAAAGGCTATGGTTGCTAATCTTTCTTCTTCCTATAACTAATTTTCCCTCAAGACGGTCGTCATCCATCCATCGTCGAGAAAATTTCTCTACCTATGTCAAAAAAATAAAAACTACTCCTAAAAAAATAAAAAATACCCGGTTCAAAGGGAACCCCCTCGGAAAAGAACTGAAAAGAAAAACCAAGGGGTGAATGAGATATGCCTCTTAAAAAAAAACTAAAAAGTCTTTTTGTATTTTTTAAATAAAATAAACTCCTATGGCATACTCGCCCTAAGACTCATAATTATCGGAAGAATTCCCACCCCACACTTAAAAGCATGCTTTGTCTCCAAAGCAATTTATAGAAAAAAGATGAAGAAAAAGGGTGAGAAATACTCCTTGAGGCCCTCTAGGGCCTAGCTAATAACATGTTTCTTCAATTTTGATAAAAAGGAGCGAATGACCCCACACTTAAGCTTAAACCATGCTCCTTATCTTTCAAATTCGGGTACTCAGACTTCTGCAAACCTGTAAAATAAACAAAAAAAATGTGACACTATAAGAAAAATAAGAATCTACACTACCAATTGGGTTGCCTCCCAACAAGCGCCTGATTTAACGTCGTGATACGATGTCATCACTACACCACTTTTCTTTCCACTTAGAACTTATGAATTGCACCCCTAACTTTGCATCAAACTTTCTGCTCCACTCAAGGGGCGGTGGTATAAAGATGAAGGGACCAAGCAAAGGATGTCGCATCTTGCACTTCTTGACCCTTAGGTGAGGAATGTCATTTTGTCTCTTGGGTGTGGAAAATTTTAGAATGTAAGGACCATGTTCCTCATCTACACACTTCTCCACTAGCTCATATGACTCAATTCTCATGTCATCATCCAAACATAATGTAGAAAAATGATTAGAATGAGATCCAACAATACCTAATCTCAAACTTGCATTATTTTTGACAAGCTCACTTTTATACTCCCTCTTAATGTCACCCTCAATCAAATAATGATAGTTGAATGGATGTAATTCTTCTTTATGCTCCATTAGTTGACTAGTATCCATAATCATTGGTGACTGGGCATCAAACGCATCAATCTTTTCTTCAATTGATCCTCCAAGTCATGAATATCTGAGCCAATTTGGTCTATCTCTTGTCTGAGCTTAACCCTACCTTCTATCAGCTATGTCATCATGTATGTAAGATTATCATAGAGAAACTCATGAAATTTAACGTTTTCCTCTTGTCCCCTTAACCAAGATTGGCTCACTATGTCTGCTTCCTCACAGCTTTCTCCTAGTAGGGACTCTCTTTCTTCTTCTACTAGGGGTTCATCTTGGGTATTGACTAAGATCGTAACTTGCTGATCAATACACATTTCAGCCATAGCCTGTATCTCTATGAGTTGGGAACCTATACTCTCCACAGACTGACTAGTATCCAATTCAGCAAATTGCGTAGGTGCACACCACTCGCTCCCCTGAAAATTTTGACAAATACTCTCCAGGTGGGGTCCTCCACAAAAACAACAAGAATCATCATTATTCGACAACCATCTATCCCAGGCTGACATATCAATAAGAGTGATAGAAAAGTAAAAGAAACTAAAAATATAACTATGCAAAAAAAATATATGTACAACTCAAACAAATAACTTGAAAAAGTCTAATCTAGATAAACAATTAACTTCTAAGTCCCCGAAAATGGCGCCAAAAACTTGTTGCGTCCTAACGCACATGTAAGTGTACACGACCGTATCAGTAATATAGGATTGTAAGTCCAGATATCGTACCCACAGGGACTTGTCGATTAACTATTTTACTAAATTAAACTAGTTCTAGTTATTTATTCAAGCGTAAAATCTCAAAGAAATATTTATTAACCAAAGTAAAAAGAAGAAGTTAACTAATGAATAATTAACCAAACATAGAGCAGGTTTTTACGTAATCAATGTAAACAATCAAGTTGAATAAGCAATTTCATTAACTTGTTTATTTATCTAGTTGTTGATTTCGGGGTTGATTTTACAACTATGGTCTTCCGAGCCTCTAGTTGCCTATCAAAAATAGTATCACAACTACATCATTGAGCAGGGATGTGACATCTTATTTTGAACGCTTTTATATATCTTCCCATATAAACCAAATGAGGCATTCTAGGTATATTCCTATCCTAGTCGCTAACCTACCCTTTACATTACAAAAAAGAGGCCTTGCTCCCTATATTCTTCATTCTATCCCAATGATTCTTCTTCCTAGTTCACAAAGAGATTATAGATTTATTTTAATGGTAGCTAAGCATTAAAATAGTAAGCACAAGAATATAAGAACAACAAATATGATAATCTTCACAAATCGAATCAAGAGTCTACTGCATCAATCATGAAGCTACTATAATCCTAGAACGAGAAGTGTAACTCCACATAGACATGGAGCAATTACAACAACTCATCCAAGGAAAAACGTAAAAATTAATAATAAAGGAGAAGAAAAGATGAAACTAATATTCTCTGGCCTCCACGGCGGCTCCTAGCTCTTCGTAGGTCAAAAGTTGTGTAAAAATCGTGATCTGAGATATATTTATAGAGTATGAGGAAAATAACCCCTTTTCCTACTTGGATTCGGAATAGAAGAAAGCTGGAAAATTTCTGGATTTGGCCTTGGCGCGTCGCCTCAGGCACCAAACTGTGGTAGTTTTGGGCCTGGGGCAGTGCCCCACCATAGTCCCAGCATCACTCTGCTGAAGTTTTGGGCCTGGGGCAGGGGTGTGCCCAAGTTTTCTTCTTTTGCTCTTTTTTTCTCTTGGAATGTTGCTAACTCCTTTCCAATGCTTTTATGCTTTCCGTTTTAGCTCTTATGGGTTATTTTTCTCCATATTCTCCCTGCAAAGCATCTAATCACATATATTAGCTCCCCACCATGAAAATGCAAATAATCATAAGGATATACATGACTTTTTCCCTCGAAACAAGGCTAAAATATGGGTAAATAAAGCTTAGGCAAGCAGATGTATAAATACGCCCAAGATCATGGGTCTGGGACAGTTCTTTACTGCCTCATTCTTCTGAGAATTAACTCGGATGCCTTCACTAGACACCACATGACCAAGAAAAGCAACTGATTTCAACCAGAACTCACCCTTATCGAACTTGGCAAATAACTGGTGGTCCTTGAGAGTCTGCAGAATGACCCTCAGATGATTCACATGCTCCTCCTCATTTCGATAATAAACAAGGATATCATCGATGAAGAGAATGATGAACAAATCCAAATATTGTTGAAACACCCTGTTCATTAAGTCCATGAAAGATGCAGGAACATTGGTTAGTCCAAAAGACATAACTACAAATTCATAGTGACTATACCGAGTCCTGAAGGCTGTCTTCAGGATGTCACTACCTCTAACTCTGAGCTGATGATAGACGAATTTGAGGTCTATCTTAGAAAAGCAGCTAGCACCCTGAAGCTGGTCGAACAAGTCATCAATCCTGAGAATGGGATATTTATTCTTGATTGTGACTTTGTTCAACTGACGGTAATTAATGCACATCCTGAGGGAACCATAGTTCTTACGAACGAACAATACTAGAGCACCCTATGGAGAGATGCTGGGTCTGATGAAGCCCTTATCTAGAAGATCTTTCAACTGATCTTTCTATTCCCTAAGCTCTGCTGGAGTCATTCTGTAAGGAGGAATCAAAACAGGCTGGGCATCTGGAAGGAAATCTATTTCTGAAGTCGATTTCCTGCTCGGGCGAAACACTGGGAAGATCTTCTGGAAACATTTCTAGAAATTCATTTACTACACGAAATGACTCAAGTGTTGGGGTCCCGAAATTTGAATCCTTAACCTGAACGAGATGATAGATATACCCTTTGGAAATTATTTTTCTGGCCTTAAGGTAGAAGATTAGATGACCTACATGCACTGAGTTATTACCCTTCCATTCTAAGACAGGATCGTTAGGAAACTGAAATCGAACGATCCTATTTCTACAATCGACTGAGGCATAATAGGAATGTAACCAATCCATTCCTAGAATGATATCAAAATCTACCATTTCTAACTCTATAAGATCTGCTGAGGTGACTTTCTGGGAAACTGTGATAGGGAAATTTCTGTATACCCATCTGGCTATAATTGGGTCACCAACTAGAGTAGAGACTGAGAAGGGTTCTGGGAGGATTTCTGGACTGACATTGATGTTTACTGCTATATACAGAGTTATAAAGGAAAGTGTAGAACCTGGGTCTAATAATGCATAAACATCTAAATGTAAGACTTGCAACGTACCCATGACCACATCTAAATGGAAGACTTGCAAGACACTCACCCGGATGGTTCTTACCACACTTTGGGAATGATAGAAAAGTAAGGTTACCTAAAACACTAGCCTGAGACTTAGAGCCTGATGCTCCTCCTTTCTGGTTTTGTCAAGGCCTGGGAGATGGAGCACTAGCTGATAAAGGCGCTGGGGCTGTAGACCTCTACTGAAACTGTAAGCGACTCCCACCGCTCGACCTCTACTGAGAATATTCATAGTTACCTGTCCTAGCCTTTTTGTTGTCCTTAGCCATTTCTTTGAACTTGTCTCCCTCAACCTGCTGAGCATGGGTCATCAGTCTTGAGATATCCATATCTCCCAATAACATAGCATTCCTGCACTCTATCTTCACCAGATTGGATACTCCAAACAAGAACTTGCCCATTTGAGCCCTTGGATCAGCTACCATATGTGGAGCATACCTGGAGAGCTGAGTGAACTTTAGCCCATATTCCTTGACTTTCATAGACCCCTGCCTTAACTTCATAAATTCCTGGGCCCTAGACTCCCTCAACTCTCTCAGGAAGAACCTGTACAAAAAAGCTCCAGTAAAATAGTCCCATATTAGAGGAGCTGCATTTACACCTCTGTTGTCTTTCCATTGCGTGAACCAGATGTGAGCCACATCCTTTAGTTGATAGGATGCCAATTCAACACTATCAGTACCATTCACTTGCATTACCTTAAGAATCTTCTAGATCTCATTAATTAAATTCTATAGGTTTTCACCAACCTTCGACCCTAGAAACTCTGGCAAATTCATACGAACAAAAGCATGAACCCTGGCTGCAGTTGATCCACTAGCGGGATTCACAGGAACTGAGGCCTTCTGATTAGCCTGATTGGCTACGGTTTGAGCCAATAATTGGATCGTATTACAAAACTCTGCATTTGTAACCTCATGGTTAGGGGCTGGAGGATTTGCGTTAGCATCGCATGCGTTAGCTCTGCCAGGAGGCATGATATGAAATGCATAACAATGAATTAGAAGGGAGAAGTTGATTTACACTCAATCGCATGATAAAGATAGCAAAAGAAGTGAAGTTTTTCTTAGAACACTTCGTATCCTCTCCCTCATAAGTGTGGCATGCTTCACACTCATGAATGAGACTCTACTTAGTGCGGCTTTCAGACACCTTAGGACTATTGAACCTGATGCTCTGATACCAAGTTTGTTAGGCCCCGAGACTAGACCCTGGACATAACACAGGACCTAGGATCACAAGTGACCCCAAGCTAACCCTGAAACTAGCATATCACAAGCATACTGAATATAATTCTAAACAAATGGAAGAATATTTGAATAAGGAGTATAATCTAAAAAGAATTCAACTGAGAATAGAGTATTTGAACAAATAGCTGTCTACAAAGAAGAACAACCCAAATCAACTGAGTCTGATTCTATATCTGAAAAGCCTCTAATACCGATGAGTTATTGGGATAACTCCCCAGCTAACTCTAAAATGCTGAAAGTAAAGACCAACTGACTACTCAAAAAGAATATAAAAGATATGTCCTCGGATGATGAGGACTCACCACTGTCTGTCACTGATGTGGCATCGGGGTGAGCTAATCGCGAGGCTGGAGCTGAGAACCTGAGCTTGCATCATAATAAGATGCAACATAGAGTATGTGTCAGTACTTTGAATGCACTGAGGATGAGGGATATGCAAAGCTAACTGAATATATAAACATGCTAAAATACTGGAAAGCTGTAAACTAAACTAAACTGCAGTACATATGTCCAAGGCAAAATCATGCATAAATAGTTGAAATACAAGAGTAATTTGGAAGCATGCTGAAAGTTGAAAGTAAACATAACTGAGGGCCTAATGCACATTACTGAAACTAACACTGTGGGAGAGTTTAGTAACCGACATAAACTACGTGAGCTAAATATGGAGTCCGATGTATACTCCCCATCGAGAGGACCTAATATACCTTGCTAGGGTATAACGGCATAACTATCGCATGATCACTAAAACTGATGCCTAACAGAGGGGACTTATAAACCTATGATGACACATAGTTCTGGAACTTGAGGGTATGCTGAACCCTAGTCCAACTCGATGCTAAATGCTACTCCCAAACTGAATATAGCTCAATTCAAAACTGGAATCCTGAGTTTCTGGGTCAGGACTGGACTAGTCTAAAGTCTTTGTTTTCTTGAAATGTTGTATTGGACTAAAAACTGGCTAAATTCTACTTTTGGAACTTATACTAATAAGCTAGGTTGAATTTTGAAGGAAACGAACAAATTTAAGCAAATGCTATAGCTTAGGGCTAAGTCCATGATTCCTAAAGATCTCGTAAACAACTAAGTAGTGAAAGATAATCAGTATATGATATTCAAAACAATTCAAGGATCATATATAACTCATGAGCATGGATTCCTTGGAGCAATCTGTCAAAAAGACAAGATCCCTAGTTCTATATTCATGCGAATCATGGAAAAGATCTGAGGTTTTTGGGCATAAGGGCTGACTAAGCCCTTACTAAATTCCCACATACCTGGTGAAGAAAACCACGGAGAAATCCTTGGATTCTTGGGGATAAACTTGATGAAGACCTATGCTTGTTCTTGAGAGAAAATATCACCTCTTTTGTTTCTTTTCTTTCTAAGTCCGATGAATTTAGGAGGATGAATGTTTTAGATAGTTTTTGGCTAACAAAATAGGCTTAGAGTAGTCAAAACGATGTATCCTAGTCATTAAAAGAGGTAGAAAAAGTCTGGAATGCCCCTGGAAAATAATTAGATAAAGTTGCTGAAATTCGCGACTTAAGGATCACGACTTGGTTCTACGGCTCGTGGAAAGTTCCACAGGTCGTGGAAACCTGTTGTGGTTTCTTGGTCCTGAAAGTTGAGCTACTAGAATGAACTCCACGGGTTGTGGAATCCCACTCGTGGTTCTTGAGCTGAATTCCTTGGGTCTCTAAAGATTAGTTCCACGACTCGTGGAAACTTCCACGGGTCGTGAAACAAAATCATGGTTCCTGGGAGTCATCTGCTAGGAGGATTTCATAGACGAGTTTTGTGGTTCGTGGAAACTTCTATGGTCTATTGACTCAAGTCGTGGGATGAACTTCAGAGGAGTAGTCCTGTGATCTTTGTTCCACGAGTCCATTCCATGACTTGTGGACTATTCCACGGCTCGTGGAAGTGACTCGTGGTTCTGTTGACAGTTGAATTTTTTTATTTCCTCTGGTTTTCTGAGCTAAGTCTAGGATTGGAAGTTCTGGGGTGTTATAATATATCCCCATTGGGATCATTCATCCTCGAATGAAGACTAAACAAGTTGAGTTTGGAGGGAAAGATCTGCAATCCCTACCAACTGAGTACTAGAAACTGATATCTAACTGGACTGAGTTCCATGAACATGCAATAATGCTGAAATGCAAGGATAACTGAGGGAACAAGGTACTGAGACTGAATTACACAAGAGTAAATTGAGAGACTGGAGATGAACTATTATCTCAAGCTGAAACTGAATCTGAAGAAAAGAGGTGAGGGTACTTGGACATCATGGTTTCTTCTGCTTCCGAAGTAGCTCCCTCTATGGACTGATTCCTCCACAAAATTTTTACTGAGGCAACCTCTTTATTTCTCAACCTACAAACCTGACGGTCAAGAATCTCCACTGGAACCTCCTCATAGGTAAGGCTATCCTTCACGACTACACTCTCTAAAGGTACTATCAATGTTGGATCACCCACACACTTCTTCAGCAAGGAAATGTGAAAGACAGGATGAACCGCTGCTAGCTATACCGGCAACTCTAACTCATATGCCACATTACTAACCCTTTTTCAGGATTCTGTAAGGACCTACATACCTGGGACTGACATTCCCCTTCTTTCCGAATCTCATCACCTCTTTCATGGATGATACTTTCTGGAAAACCCAATCATCAATTTCAAACTCTAAGTCCCTTCTCCTCACATCTGCATAGGAATTCTGACAACTCTGAGCTGTTTTCAATCTCTCCCTGATGAGCTGAACTTTCTCCATAGCCTCATGAACTAAATCTGGCCCGATCAAGCTAGCTTCACCTACTTCGAACCAACCAACCAAAGCCCTACATCTACGCCCATAGAGTGCCTCATATGGGGCCATCTGAATACTAGAGTGGAAACTATTATTATAGGAAAACTCTATGAGAGGTAAGTGATCATCCCAATTACCTTTGAAATTGATCACTCATGCTCTCAACATGTCCTCTAAGGTCTGAATGGTATGATCTACCTGACCATCCATCTGCGGATGAAATGTTGTACTGAGATTCACCTAAGTACCAAGACCTTTCTGGAATAATCTCCACAAGTGAGATGTAAACTGAGGACCTCTATCTGAGATGATAGACAGGGGAACCCCATGAAACCTGACTATCTTACTGATATAGAGTTTGGCATGATCCTCTACTAAATCTATAGTCTTGACTGCCAAGAAATGAGCTGACTTAGTGACTCTGTCCACTATCACCTAAATGGAGTCATGCTGTCTGCGAGTACGAGGCAATCCCATAATGAAATCAATGTTGACCACTTCCCACTTCTAAGTAGGAATGCTAATCTCCTGAGTCACACCTCCTGGTTTCTGATGTTCTACTTTAACCTGTAGACAGTTGGGACACTTAGCCACAAAATCTGCGATGTCCCTCTTCATGCCGTTCCACCAATAGACTTCTTGTAGATCATGGTACATCTTAGTGGCACCTAAATGAATGGAATATCTGGAATTATGGGCTTCTGCAGGGATCTGCCTTCTTAATTCACCCACCTTAGGAATATATAAGCGACCCTGATAACCAAGCACACCATCTCCCTCTTGGGAGAAAACCTCAACTCTCTGCTGATGAACTTCACCCTTTAGCTGAAGAAATATAGGGTCACTATCCTGTTTCTCCTTAACCTCCGCTACGAATAAAGGCTCTGATCCATCATGGACTATCACACCACCATCTGGTGTGTCCATAAGGCAAAATCCTAAGCGAGCAAGCTGATGAACCTCTCTGGCTAATTATTTCTTCTCTTCCTCGACATGCAACACACTACCCATGGACAGTCTGATGAGAGCATAAGCCACTACATTGGCCTTACCCGTATGGTAGAGCACATTAATATCATAATCCTTGAGGAACTCAAACCATCTCCTTTGATGGAGATTCAACTCTTTCTGGGTGAGCACGTACTGGAGGCTCTTATGATCTGTGAATACATCAATATGAACACCATACAAGTAGTATCTCCAGATCTTTAACGCAAACACAACAATTGCAAGATCGGGGTCATGAGTCGGGTAGTTCTTCTCATGGACCTTAAGCTGTCTGGAAGAATATGCTATGACCTTACCTTTATGCATCAAGACACAACCCAGGCTGACTCGGGATGCATCACAATATACCACATAACCATCTGAACCCTCTGGTACAGTCAAAACAGGAGCTGTAGTCAACTTGGTCTTCAATTCTAAGAAGCTCCTCTCACACTCCTTCGACCACTGGAACTTGACCATCTTCTGAGTCAACTTGGTCAATGGGGAAGATATGGATGAAAACCCTTCTATGAACATCCTGTAATAACCATCCAAACACAAGAAACTTTTGATGTCTGTTAGAGAGGTGGGTCTGGGCTAGTTCTTTACTACCTCAATCTTCTGAGAATCAACTCGGATGCCTTCACTAGACACCACATGACCAACAAAAGGAACTGATTTCAACCAGAACTCACACTTACTGAACTTGGCGAATAACTGGTGGTCCTTGAGAGTCTGTTGAATGACCCTCAGATGATTCACATGCTCCTCCTCATTTCAAGAATAAACAAGGATATCATCGATGAAAACAATGACAAATAAGTCCAAATATTGTCAAAACACCCTGTTCGTTAAGTCCATGAAAGCTGCAGGAGCATTGGTTAGTCCAAAAGACATAGCTATTAATTCATAGTGACCATACCGAGTCCTAAAGGCTGTCTTTGGGATGTCACAACCTCTAACTCTGAGCTGATGATAGCCAGATCTGAGGTCTATCTTATAAAAGCAGCTAGCACCCTGAAGATGCTCGAACAAGTCATCAATCCTGGGAATGGGATATTTATTCTTGATTGTGACTTTGTTCGACTGACGGTAGTCAATACACATCCTGAGAGAACTGTCTTTCTTATGCACGAATAATACAGGAGCACCCCATGGAGAGATGTTGGGTCTGATGAATCCCTTATCTAGAAGGTTTTTCAACTGATCTTTCAACTCCCTAAGCTCAGCTGGAGCCATTCTGTAAGGAGGAATCAAAATAGGCTGGGTATCTGGAAGGAAATCTATTCTGAAGTCGATTTCCCGCTCGGGAGGAACTCCGGGAAGATCTTGTAACACCTCGGAAATCGATTCAGCTTTTAAACTTAGAAACTTGCAAAAATTTTGAACTTTCAGGGATCACAACTCAAGTCCACGAGCCACGGGAAGTTCTACGAGTCCTGGAAGAGACTCGTGATTCCAGTCCTGTAGACCACTCTAAGGTCTGAGAACCACGAGTTAGTTTCATGGTTCATGGATGTTTCCATGGGTCGTGGAACCAACCCGTGGAAGTCAGACAGAGAGTGGGTCTTTCCTTAGAAACCACGACTAGGTTTCATGACTCGTAGAAGTTTCTACGGGTCATCCTGTTAATTCGTGAAAAATGATCCACAACCTAAAATTTTGGCCCAGGAACCACGACTCCACTCCATGAGCCGTGATTAGTTCTACGGTTCATGGAAGGGACCCGTGGAACCTGAAGCCGAGTTTTTAAACCAATTTTTTCGTAATTAAGTCCCAGGGGTATTTCAGCCATTAACCACCCTTTTAACTCCTAAATGAGGTCATTTTGGCTATTTTTAGCATAATTTCTAAACCTATTAGCCTAAGAGCCTTCTCATTACCTCATATATCTCCCAAAAAGGAAAAGAACTCTCTCAAGCTCAAGGTCTCAAGCTCAAAGTTCAAGTCTCCTAGTCTTTTCAATTTCAAGTGGGTTAGCTTTAATCAAGGTATGTGGGTATTCAATAAGGGAATCCCTTCACCCTTATGCCCAAAACCCAATCTTCTAAATTTAATTTATGGATTTCTAAATTAGGGTTCTTACTCAAATTGGAAAAAAGTTACGAGTCTTCTTATAAGGCATTAATTCATCTATTCTTATTACACATCTATGATTTAATTGAAATTCCTCAGTTGATTTCAAAAGCCCATATGATATTGATGAATTTTAGCATGTTTTCATTGATTTGCATGTTTTCAAGTAAAATTGGTATGTCTAGGTAACATGACCTCTATTTTCATGAAATTGCATGCCTAATTCTCCAAGTTATGATATTAGAGAGGAAAAGATATTTTGAATTATGGTTTTGCAAAGCTTTAAGATTCATGACTTATGAATTGCATGACATTAGATATGTCCTTATGCTTTTCCAATAGTTTTGGACATTAGATATGTCCTTACGTTTTATGAAAGGTTTAGCATCCAGATATATGTCTACCTAAGTTATGAACAGTTTCGACATCCGATATGTCGTAAGTATTATGAGCTATATGAATATGTTTTAGGGAGTAGTATTAACATCAAGATAGACAAGGTGAGAGTACCCTTAGTCCTAGAACTACGTGCCATCATAGGTTCTAAGTCTTCTCTATTGGGCATAAGATTTAGTGATCACACCACAGTCATGCCTCTATGCCCTGGCAAGGTATATTGGGTCCTTTGATGGGGCATATACATCATAATCCATGTAGCTCACATGGTCTATGTCGGTTGGAGAACCTCCCACAGAAACAGTATCAGGTTTTAAAATGCATTGACTCTTTGCTTTCAATTTTCAGGACCCTTATGATTACTATGATATTTGTATAATTTGTTTTGGCATCGTATCGAGTCTCTTGCATTTTAGTTTTACACTGATAGCATGATTTTAGCTTTACAAGTTTATTTAGCATGTTTACCTCAGATTCCTGTTTATCTCATATATTCAGTACATCCTATAGTACTGACGCATTTTGTGCTGCATCCTTTTATGATGCAGATTTAGGCACCTGCCCTCAGACTCGTGGCTAGTTAGTGTCAGCCGTTCAGACCTTATTGATGGGTCCTCTTCCTACGAGGATCGGAGTTATGATTGGGTATCTTTATGTCCTTTTTATTCAGATTTCTCAAGTTAGTTGGGGTCTTGTCCCATCAACTCCTATTTTAGATTTAGAGGCTTCAGACATAGCTATTTTGTATTCTGGATGAGTTCCTTGTAGACTTTTGACTATTTCCTTTATGGGTTTCTATTTTCTTTCTATGTATGCTTCTGCTTAATTTCTTTAAGTTATCTGAGTATGCAATGGCCAAGGGTTAATTTAGGGCATTCGTGTCCTGGATCCCATGTTCATCCAAGGGGTAGCCTCGAGGCATGACAAACTTGGTATCTGAGCCTCAGGTTCAAGAGTTCTAGAATGTTTGAAGCCGCATCAAGTAGAATCTCTTTTATGGGTGTAAAGCATGCCACACATATGAGGGAGAGGCTATAAGATGTTTTAGAAAAAGTTCACTTCCTTCATGATCATATCGTGTGAAAGAGTTTAATTCTAATATCCCTCTAATCCTCTCCTTTTATGTTTTAGATTATGCCTCGACATGCTATGCCTCACCGAGCCTCTCAAAATGCTGCTCCTCTAGTTCCGGCCCCCGAGGTCATGAGTGAGGAGTTCAAGAATGCCATCCATTTGCTAGCCCAAACCATGGCCGCTCAGGCCAACCAGTTGGCTTCTAACCCCATCCACCCTGAAGGTGGGGTAGCAATCTGGGTTCGTGATTTTGTCCTAATGAACCCACCTGAATTTTGGGGTTTGAAAGTTAGTGAGGACACACTTATCTTTATTGATAAAGTGAAAAAGATCTTTGACATTATGCAAGTGGGTGATTTTGATTGTGTGGAGCTCGCATCCTATCAACTCAAGGATGTAGCCCATATCTGGTTCACACAATGGAAGAAATCTAGAGCTAGAGACGAGGTCCCTATGACTTGGGAGAATTTCGAGAGGGCCTTCCTCGATCAGTTCTTTCCTCGAGAGTTGAGGCAAGTGAAGGCTGAATAGTTTGTGAACTTGAGACAGGGGTCGATATCAGTCTAAGAGTATAGTTTGAGGTTCACTCAGTTGTTTAGGTATGCCCCCTCTATGGTAGCAGACCCGCATAATCATATGAGTAAGTTTATCTATAGAGTTTCAGATATGGTGAAGAAGGAGTGTAGGTCTGCTATGCTGTTGAGTGATATGAACATTTCCAGACTCATGACCCATGCTCACCGGATTGAGGGAGACAAGCTTAGGGAGATGGCTAGGGAGAACAAGAGGGCTAGATCCGAGAGTTCAGGTTTTGGTCATCAGAAGTCTGGAGGTGGACTTCGCTCTTCCTTTCAGAAAAGGTCATCAAGACCCCTGCATTTTTCAACTAGTACTCCTTCCCAGGACTCCAGCCTCATCATGATCAGTCCAGTAGAGGTGCAGGCTCTTATTCGCAGGGGAGTGGTGCAAAGAGGTCTTCTTTCCCCGTTTGCACCAAGTGTGGAAAGAATTATCCCGGTGAGTATCTAGCCGGTAGAGAGGGTTACTATGGATGTGGTCAGGTTGGTCACAGGATTCGAGATTACCCATCATCTAAGAAGGGATAGGGTGGTAGTAGGGCTCCATCTGCTCCAGTAGCCCTAGGAGGTCGACCAGCCCAGCAGGCCACAACTTCTAGTTCTGGTGGTCAGCACTAGAACCGTATTTATGCTATGTCCTCTCATCAGGACCAGGAGAGTTCACCTGATGTTGTCACTGGTATGTTGAAAGTCTTCTCTCTTTATGTGCATGCTTTGTTTGACCCCATACCTCCCTATCTTTTGTGACCCCTTATGTAGCATGCAAATTCAAAATTTGTCCTGAATTGCTTTTAGAACCCTTTTGTGTTTCTACTTCTGTTGGTGAGTCAGTCCTAGCCAAGAGAATCTACTAAAACAGCCCTATCTCAGTCCTTCATAGAGTCACTTCAGTGGATTTAGTAGAGTTAGAGATGACTGATTTTGATGTTGTTCTTGGTATGGATTGGTTGTATGTTTATTATGCTTCAGTTGATTGTCGTACTCGGGTTGTCAGTTTCAAGTTTCCAAATGAACCCGTCTTAAAATGTCAAGGTAGCTCCCCTTCCTCAAAAGGTCATTTCATATCTTATCTTAAGGCTAGAAAGATGATTTCTAAGGGTTGTGTTTATCATATAATTTTGGTTATAGACACGGAGTCCAAAACCCCATCTCTTCAGTCTGTCCTTTTTGTGAATGAGTTCCCTGAAGTATTTCCCGAAGATTAGCCCAGAGTCCCTCCCGAATGGGAAATCGACGTTGGGATATATCTTCTTCTAGATACGAATCCTATCTCTATTCCTCCCTATAGAATGGCCCCGGCAAAACTTAAAGAGTTAAAGGATCAGTTGAATGATCTTCTTGATAAGGGTTTCATCAGGCCTAGCATTTCTTCATGAGGTGCCCCAGTCTTATTCGTGCGAAAGAAAGATGGTTCCCTCAGGATGTGTATTGACTACCATCAGTTGAACAAGGTCACAATCAAGAATAAGTATCCTATTCCTAGGATTGATGACTTGTTCGATCAGCTTCAGGGTGCTAGTTTCTTCTCCAAAATCGACCTTAGATTTGGTTATCATCAGCTTCGTGTTAGAGAGTGTGATATTCTGAAGACATCCTTCAGGACTCGATATGGTCATTATGAATTTGTTGTGTTGTCTTTTGGTCTAACAAATTCTCCTGCAGCTTTTATGGATTTGATGAACCATGTGTTCAAGCAGTATTTAGATATGTTTGTGATTTTGTTCATTGATGATATCCTTATCTATTGTCAGAGTGAGGAGGAGCATACAAACCATTTGAGAGTGGCGTTGCAAACTCTCAAGGACCGATAGTTATTTGGTAAGTTTAGCAAGTGTGAGTTCTGGATGCAGTCTATTGCTTTTTTGGGTAACATTATGACTAGAGATGGTATTCAAGTTGATTCTCAAAAGATTGAGGCAGTAAGGAACTGGCCTAGACCCACTTCCCCATGGATATTAGGAGCTCTCCGGGTTTGGCTGGTTACTACAGGAGATTTGTGGAAGTATTTTCTTCCACTGCTGCCCCATTGACTCAGTTGACTTAGAAGAATGTTAATTCCAGTGGTCTGGTTTGTGTGAGAAGAACTTTTAGGAATTGAAGACTAGATTAACCACAGCTCTAGTGTTGGCTCTACCCGAGGGCCTAGATGATTTTGTCGTGTATTATGATGCTTCTAGGATTGGTTTGGGTTGTGTGTTGATGCAGCATGGTAAAGTGATTGCTTATGCTTCGAGACAACTTAAGACTCATGAGAAGAACTACCCTACTCATGATGTTGAGTTAGCAACCATTGTCTTTGCTTTTAAGATTTGGAGACATTACTTGTATGGTGTGCATGTGGATGTTTTCACTGATCATAAGAGTCTTCAGTATGTGTTCACTCAAATGGAATTGAATCTGTGACAAAGAAGATAGCTTGAGTTTCTTAAGGATTATGACATGAGTGTTCTTTACCATCCGGGTAAGGCCAATATTGTGGCGGATGCACTTAGTAGATTGTCCATGGGTAGTGTGTCTTCAGTCGAAAATGGGAAGAAGGAATTAGTTAAGGAGGTTCATAGGCTTGCTCGGTTGGGAATTTGCCTTATGGACTCGATAGAAGGTGGTGTTGTTGTTCAGAATAGTTCTGAATCATCTTTGGAGCTGAAGTGAAGGCAAATCAAGCCAGTGATCCTATTTTGCTTCAGCTAAAGGGTGCAGTCCATTAAAAAAGAGTTGAGGTTTTCTCCCAAGGGGGAGATGGTGTGCTTCATTATCAGGGTTGATTGTGTGTGCCAGATGTAGATGGGTTGAGATAACATATTTTGAATGAGGCTAACAGTTCCAGATATTCCATTCACCCTGGTGCCACCAAGATGTACCATGATCTACGAAAAGTCTATTGGTGGAATGGTATGAAGAGGGACATAGCTGATTTTGTGGCTATGTGTCCCAGCTGTCATCAAGTAAAGGTAGAGCATCAGCAACCAGGTGGCATGACTCAGGATATTAACCTTCCTACTTGGAAGTGGGAAGAGATCAATATGGACTTTATCATAGGTTTGCTTCGTACTCAAAGGCAACATGATTCCATTTGGGTGATCATCAACTGGTTGACAAAGTCATCCCACTTCTTGGTTTTTAAGACTACGGACTCAGCGGATGATTATGCCAGACTCTACATCCAGGAGATAGTTCAATTTTATAGTGTCCCTTTGTCCATCATTTCAGATAGGAGTTGTCAGTTTACATCCCAGTTTTGGAGATTGTTTCATAGAGGTCTTGGTACTCAGGTGAAGCTTAGCACAACTTTTCACCCATAGATAGATAGCCATGCAGAGCATCCTATTTAGACCTTGGAGGATATGTTGAGGGATTGTGTGATTGACTTCAAAGGTAATTGGGATGATCACTTACCTCTTATCAAGTTTTCCTACAACAACAACTTTCATTCTAGCATCCAGATGGCTCCTTATGAGGCATTTTATGGTCGAAGGTGTAAATCTCCTATCGGTTGGTTTGAGGTACATGAACTATCCTTGATTGGTCCAAATTCGGTTCATGACATTATGGAGAAGGTTCAATTTATTAGGGAGAGGTTGAAGTCCACTCAGAGTCGGCAGAAATCATATACGAATGTGAGGAGAAGGGAATTGGAATTTGAGGTTGATGATTGGGTTTTTCTGAAGGTGTCACCAATGAAGGGTGTGATGAGATTTGGAAAGAAAGGGAAGCTTAGTCCCTGTTTTGTATGTCCTTATCAGATTCTGAGGAAAGTTGGTAGCATTGCTTATGAGTTGGATTTGCCATCGGAATTACAAGTGGTTCATTCGGTTTTCCATATTTCCTTGTTGAAGAAGTATGTTGGTGATCTAACCTTGATTGTTCCTTTGGAGGATGTGGGTGTGAAGGATAGTCTCACTTATGAGGAGGTTCCCATGGAGATCCTTCATCGTTAGATTCGGAGGTTGAGGAACAAAGAAGTCACTATGGTAAAAATCCTTTGGAGAAATCAGCTTGTTAAGGGAGCTACTTCAGAAGCAGAATCAGCCATGAAGGCCAAGTACCCTCATCTATTCCCTTCTGATTCCGTTTCAGCTTGAGGTAATAGTTTCCTCCTTAGTATGTTCCTCCGAGTCTATTCTATTAGTTTTCCTCATGATCCTAGCATGTATTCATGTTTTTGAAGTTGATTCAGTCATGCTTTAAGTTGAAAAGTTTAGTTTTCATGTTTGCTCTTCAGATTTTATATATTGTTTATTGGTTGGGCTATTTTATCTTCAGTTCTACCTTGTTTAGTCTTCATTCGAGGACAAATGATCCTAAGAGGGAGATATTGTAACATCTCAGAAATCAATTCAACTTTCAAACTTAGAAACTTGCAGAATTTTTGAACTTCCAGGGATCACAGTTCAAGTGCACGAGCCGTGGGAAGTTCCACGAGTCATGGAAGGGACTCGTGATTCCAGTCCTGCAGACCACCCTCAGGTCTGAGAACCACGAGTTAGTTTCATGGTTCGTGGAAGTTTCCACGGGTTATGGAACTAACCCGTGGAAGCCAGACAGAGAGTGGGCCATTCCTCAGAAACCACGACTGGGTTTCACGACTCGTAGAAGTTTCTACGGGTCGTCCTGTTATTCTGTGAAAAATGATCCGCAACCTAAAATCTTGGACCAGGAACCACGACTCCAGTCCACGTGCCGTGATTAGTTCTACGGTTCGTGGAAGGGACCCATGGAATCTGAAGCTGAGTTTTTAAACCAACTTTTTTTTAATTAAGTCCCAGGGGTATTTCAGCCATTATCTAACCTTTTAACTCCTAAGTGAGGTCTTTTTGGCCATTTTTAGAGTGATTTCTAAAACTATTAGCCTAAGTCCCTTCTCATTCCCTCATTCATCTCCCAAAAAGGAAAAGAACTCTCTCAATCTCAATGTCTCAAGCTCCAAGTTCAAGTCTCCTAGTCTTTTCAATTTGAAGTAGGTTTGCTTCAATCAAGGTATGTGGGTATTAAATAAGGGAATCCCTTCACCCTTATGCCCAAAAACCAATCTTCTAAATTTAATTTATGGATTTCTAAATTAGGGTTCTTACTCAAATTGGGAAAAAGTTAATGAGTCTTCTTATAAGGCATTAATTCATCTTTTCTTATTACACATCTATGATTTAATTAAAGTTCCTCAATTGATTTCAAAAGCCCATATTATTATGATGAATTTTAGCATGTTTGCATTGAATTGCATTTCTTCAAGTAAAATTGGTATGTCTAGGTAACATGACCTCTATTTTCATGAAATTGCATGCCTAATTCTCCAAGTTATGATATTAGAGAGGAAAGTATATTTTGAATTATAGTTTTGCAAAGCTTTAAGATTCATGACTTGTGAATTGCATGACATCAGATATTTCCTTATGCTTTTCCAACAGTTTTGGACATTAGATATGTCCCTATGTTTTATGAAAGGTTTGGCATCCAGATATGTCTACCTAAGTTATGAACAGTTTTGACATCAGATATGTTGTAATTATTATGAGCTATATGTATATATTTTTGGGAGTAGTATTAGCACCGAGATGGACAGGGTGAGAGTACCCTTAGTCCCAGAACTACGTGCTCCTATTGGTTCTAAGTCCCCTCAGTTGGACATCAGATTTAGTGATCACGCCACAATCATGCCTCTATACCCTGACAAGGTATATTGGGTCCTTTGGATGGGGCATATACATCAGATTCCATGTAGCTCACATGGTCTATGTAGGTTAGAGAACGTCCCACAGAAATAGTATCAGGTTTTAAAATGCATTGACTCTTTGCTTTCAGTTTTCAGGACCCTTATGATTACAATTATATTTGTATAATTTGTTTTGGCATCGTATCGAGTCTCTTGCATTTCAGTTTTACACTTATAGCATAATTTCAGCTTGATAAGTTTATTTAGCTTGCTTACCTCAGATTCCTATTTATCTCATATATTTAGTACATCCTATAGTACTGCCGCATTTTGCACTGTATCCTTTTATGATGCAGATTCAGGCACCTGCCCTCAGACTCTTGGCTAGTCAGTGTCAGCCGTTCAGACCTTATTGGTGAGTCCTCTTCCTACGAGGACCAGAGTTATGATTGGTTATCTATGTCTTTTTTCTTTGGATTTCTCGAGTTAGTTAGGGTCTTGTTCCATCAAGTCCTATTTCAGATTTAAAGGCTTCAGATATAGCTATTTTGTATTCTAGATGAGTTCCTTCTAGACTTTTGACTATTTCCTTTATGGGTTTCTATTTTCTCACTATGTATACTTCCGCTTTATTTCCTTAAGTTATCTGAGTATGCTATGTCCAAGGGTTAATCTAGGGCATTCGTGTCCCGGATCCAGTGTTACGTCTAGGGGGTAGTGATAAGTCGGTAATCTACTAACTTATTGAATCTATATCCATGAAATTTTGCTTCATTTTGTATAGATTTAGAGGTTCTTATGGCCTTTATTGATGTCTATACAGGTATTTTAATTATTGATGATAACCAAGAAAATGGACCCAAAAAGAGCTCAAAAGGAGTGAAGTGTGAAGTGTTCGGAAAGGCTGAAGATTCTGACTGAAGATGTTGTGGCCGTTAGACATGCAAAAGCCGAGGTGTGAACCGCACATCCTCCGCATGAAGCTACAAAAGTCACTAAAAAAGTTGTTAAGGGGTGCGTTCTCTGTACTACGTGCACATCTCAAGGTGCAAATCGCACCCCCTTCGCATGGAGCTCCTAAAGATAGCTGAAGTCACTGGTTCAACTGAAGGCGGTGTGCGACGCGCACATCACAATGTGCAAACCGCACGTCGCGCCGCACACCTCCTGAAGGGCAATTTTGTCCTAATTTTTAGTGACGTTTTTGGAAACTATAAAAGGACTATTTAGGCACAATTGTAAATAACTTTCTTCAGTCCTAAATATTCTGAAGAGCTCTTTGCTTTGAGACTAAGATTTCACCTCCATTGAGAAGAGGGTTTCAATCTAATTCTCTTGGTTAACATTTGTGTGCTCAAATTGAATCTAGAACTTGAGATTCAGCTCTAATGGAAGATATTTTGACTTACCCAGCTGGTATCTCTTTCTCTCTTGCTATGAGTGGCTAATTTCTCTTGTCTAGGGGTGCATTGATGATGGGTGGTTAACCAATGGGTGTGGGTGTTATTTATTCTTTCTTATAATTGCTTAATTAACATGGGTCTAGTAATTTCACCAAGTTTTAATCCTAAAATTGGTGGTTGCAAACATTAATTTTCATTACTTGACTACGTGATTGCTTGAGAAAGGATTTCATGGTTTCGGATGTGAAATTACTAGTGGGAACTTGGGATTCTAATCATATTTGAGGCTAGAGATAGCTCTTATCGACAAAATCACCCATTTAAGGGTCTAAGCTAGAGATAGTGTGACCTCCCCAAGATTAGATTGGTTGTTTATTGATCAAACCGATGATGCTCTAACCGAGATCATCGGATATAAGATTGTTGATCGAGAGATAAGCAATTCTTACCCATGACAATTCTACTTATGTCATTAAGCAAGAATGAGTATGAATTGATAATCACCTTATCCCATGACTAAAGCCCAATCGGATATGCATCCCTAGTCGTCTAGTCAACTTAGTAGACCCGCTTTTGTTTTATTGACTTTTAATTGAATTGTGATTGTAGTTACAACATCCCAATTCCCATATCCTTTTACTTTCTATTTTGAGCATTTACTCTTATTTTGAACTCAACTTAATACAATCTCTATTTAGCTACTCCAAGTCCCTTGGGTACGACCCCGTTACTCATTGGGATTATAAATTTTGTTTTGCTGCACGATCGTTGTGGCCTCCAACTTTGGAGAGCACAATTTGAGCATTCATTAGGTAGCCTCGAGGCATGACCGATCTTCTGGAAACACTTCTGGAAATTCATTTACTACAGGGATTGACTCAAGAGTTGGGGTCCCAGAATATGAATCCTTAACCCAAACGAGATGATAGATATACCCTTTGGAAATTATTTTTCTAGCCTTAAGGTAGGAGATGAAATGACCTACAGGCACTGAGTTATTACCCTTCCATTCTAAGACTGGCTCGTTAGGAAACTGAAATTGAACGATCCTAGTTCTACAATCGACTGAGGCATAACAAGAATGTAACCAATCCATGCCTAGAATGATATCAAAATCTACCATTTCTAACTCTACAAGATCTACAGAGGTGACTTTCTGGAAAACTGTGATAGGGCAATTTCTGTATACCCATCTGGCCACAACTAGGTCACCAACTGGAATAGAGACTGAAAAGGGTTCTGGGAGGATTTCTGGACTGACACCGATATTTATTGCTATATACAGAGTTATAAAGGAAAGTGTAGCACCTGGGTCTAATAGTACATAAACATCTAAATGGAAGACTTGCAATGTACCCGTGACCAAATTGGGAGAATCCTCCTGGGCTTGTCGAGTTTGAAGAGCATATAATCTGTTTGGATGCTAACCACCACCTGTACTAGACGAGGCACCCAGCTGAGTGAGGCAGCTTGCTGGAGCTGCTAAAGTAGTAGACTGAGCTTTGTTACCTCCCTGTTCTTTCCTGGAGGAGTGGCAATCCTTTAACCTATGTCCGAGCTGACCACAACAAAAACACCCCTCTCTTCTAGTAAGACACTCACCCGGATGGTTCTTACCACACCTTGGACATGATGGAAAAGTACGGTTACCTGAAACACTTGCAGGAGACTTAGAGCCTGATGCTCCTCTTTTCTGGTTTTGTTGAGGCCTGGGAGAGGGAGGATTAGCTGATGAAGGCGCTGGGGATGCGGACCTCTGGTGAAACTATGAGCGACTCCCACCGCCTGACCTCTGCTGAAAATATTAATAGTTACCTGTCCTAGCTTTTTGTTGTCCTTAGCAATTTCCTATAGCTTGTCTCCCTCAACCTGCTGAGCATGAGTCATCAGTCTGGAGATATTCATATCTCCCAATAACATAGCATTCCATCACTCTGTCTTCACTAGATCAGATACTCCAAACAAGAGCTTGCCCATTTGAGCCCTTGGATCGACTACCATATGCGAAGCATAGCTAAAGAGCTGAGTGAACTTTAGCCCGTATTCCTGGACTGTCATGGACCCCTGACTTAAGTTCATAAATTCTTGGGCCCTAGCCTCCCTCAATTCTCTAGGGAAGAACCTATCCAGAAAAGCTCCAGTAAAATAGTCCCATGTCATAGGAGCTGCATTCACACGCCTGTTGTCTTTCCACTGCGTGAACCAGATATGAGCCACATCCTTTAGATGATAGGATGCCAACTCAACACTATCAGTACCAGTCACTTGCATCACCTCAAAAATCTTATTGATCTCATCAATGAAATTCTGTAGGTTTTCAACAACCTTTGACCCTAGAAAATCTGGCAGATTCATATGAACAAAATCATGAGCCCTAGCTGTAGTTGATCCACCAGCGAGATCGCAGGAACTGGGGCCTACTGATTAGCCTGATTAGCTACGGTTTGAGCCAAAAATTGGATCGTATTATGGAACTCAGCATTTGTAACCTCATAGTTTGGGGCTGGAGGATTTGCATTAGTATTATGTGCATTAGCTCTATGAGGAGGCATGATCTGAAACACATAACAACGGATTGGAAGGGAGAAGTTGATTCACACTCAATCGCACGATAACAATAGAAAAAGAAGTGAAGTTTTTCTTAGAACACTTCGTAGCCTCTCCCTCATAAGTATGGCGCGTTTCACACTCATGAATGAGACTCTACTTAGTGTGGCTTTTAGACACCCTAGGACTCTTGAACCTGATGCTCTGATACTAAGTTTGTCACGCCCCGAGAATAGACCCTGGACATAACACGGGACCTAGGATCACAAGTGACCCCAAGGTAACCCTGAAACTGGCATATCACAAGCATACTGAATATAATTCTAAACAAATGGGAGCATAACTGAATAAGGAGTATAATCTAAATAGAATTTAACTGAGAATAGAGTATCTGAACAAATAGCTGTCTACAAAGCAGAACAACCCAAATCAACTGAGTTTGACTCTATGTCTGAAAAGCCTCTAATACCGACGAGTTGCTGGGATAACTCCCCAGCTACCTCTAAAATACTGAAAGTAAGGACCAACTGACTACTTAAAAAGCATATAAAAGATATGTCCTCAGATGATGAGGACTCACCACTATCTGTCACTGATGTGGTACCGGGGTGAGCTAATCGTGAGGCTGAAGTTGAGAACCTCAGCCTACATCATAATAGGATGCAACATAGAGTATGCGTCAGTACTTTGAATGTACTGAGCATGAGGGATATGCAAAGCTAACTGATTATATAAACATGCTAATGACTTCTTCCAACAAAAAAATTGTCCCAAAAAAGGATAGATATATCAACTCGGGGCAACCAACATAATTAACTATGACTACGAGCCACTAGCTCACAATATTCTAGTCGTATCGTTCTTAAACTTTAAGAAATCATGCCAAAGAAGGAATAGCCTAGACATACCTCTATCTGTTGACTCTTCTCCATCTAATGACTTCTACCTGCACTTTCGAACCACGAAAACAAAGTGGGAGCTTAATCATAATGATGGAAAAAGAATACTATGACAAGTCGAATAAAACTACAGAGTCTCAACATAAAACACTATCCATAACTTATAGTTAACTAGAAATCATTATGGAATATCTTACATCGCTATGTAGGCCTGGAACTACTACCATGCACCCAAAAATGAACGTACTACCTATCTACCCGCACACCCTTGTAGTTACACCATGAAACTTTTTGGGAACACTACATATATATGATGGGTTTAACATTAACTACAACTTTTGTGAAGCTTCAAGATCAAGATCATGGAAATATAAAAAGCATTAAGTTAGAGAAGATTTGAAATTTTGGGACATTGGTGTTTGGAAATGAATTCCAAATGATCAATATAACAATATAAAGAACCCCCGTCAGGTTCGTAGGTTAGGAAATAAGTAATTCACTTCAGTGAAGGTCTTGTGGAGGAATAAATCTGTAGTGGGAGCTACTTGGGAAGCAGAAGCAACCATGATGGCCAAGTATCCTCACCTATTTCCTTCCAATTCAGCTTTAGCTTGAGGTAATAATTCATCTTTACTCTTGTGTAATTCAGTCTCAGTACCTTGTTCCATCAGTTATCCTCGCATTTCAGCATAGTTGCATGTTTATGGAACACAGTTCAGTTAGATATCAGTTTCTAGTACTCAGTTGGAAGGGATTGCAGCTCCTTCCCTCCAAACTCATCTTGTTTAGTCTTCATTCGAGGACGAATGATCCCAAGGGGGAGATATTGTAACACCCCAGAACATCCAAGCTCAGACTTAGCCCAAAAAATTAGAAGAAAATAATTTTTCCAACTGTCAGCTGGAATCACGAGTTGGATCCACGACCCATGGAAGTTTCCATAAGTTGTGGACTGGACCCTTGGAATTAAATCAGAATCTTGATGATTTCCTCTGACAACCATGATTGGGTTCTACGGCCTGTGGGAGGATCCACGATTCGTGAACCCAAGTCATGGAACCAATTTCTAGTTTCCCAGTATTAAGTCCCCAGGGTTCACGATGGGATCCATGACCTATGGAAGTTTCCACGAGTCGTGAACCCAACTCATGGAACCCATCTTTAGATACCCAGAGATTTTAGCCCAGAAACTATGAGTGGGATCCACAACCTGTAAAAGCTTCCACAAGTCGTGAACCCAACTCGTGGAATCCATTCCAGTAGCTCAATTTTTAGGACCAAGAACTGCGATAGGGTTTCCACAAGCTGTGGAAGTTTCCACGAGCCATAGAACCCATCCGTGGAACCTGAGTCGCATATTTCAGCAGTTTTTCTTTAAATTTTCCAGGGGCATTCCAGACATTTCCTACCTCTTTTAATGCCTAAGCTATGACATTTTGAGTACCCTAAGCCTAGTTTATTAGTCAAAAACTACCTAAAACATCTATTATCCTAAAATCATTAGAGTTATAAAGAAAATAAATAAAAAAGGCGACATTTTTCTCTCAAAAACAAGCAGAGGTCTTTTTCAAGTTCAGCCCCAAAATCCAAAGGATTTCTCCATAGTTTTTTAACCAGGTATGTGGGATTTCACTAGTGGGTTCCTTTCACCTATTAGGTCCCTAGAATTAAGTCAATTTCTCCATTCTATATGCAGACCTAGGGTTCCAAAATCTTACAGATTCATTGTAACTTTGCTACTATAGTTTTCATGTTATTAATTACATGTTTCTTGGAGAATTAGTATAGTTTCATGTATAGAACTCAAAAAACACAGCTTGTGTCAATTTAAGTATTTCATAAATTATGCTTGCTAGGTAGCTTATACAGACAATCATGCTTAAGAATTCGAATGCCATATCTTTCATTATTTGTATGTTGCATTCTCAGATGATTATCAATATTTGAGCTACATCATCTCCGCTTGCATTTTTATTGCTTATATTCAGTTGGGAGTAGACTTAGTACCAAGTGGACGAGGGGATGAAGGCTTAGCTATCAGATTAGGCTGAGACTTTTAGTAGAAGTCCCAAGTCCCAGAACTATGGTGCCACTGTAGGTCAGAAAGGGGTCAGTTGTCAGATTAGGCTGGTCAAATTTATCCCTTGTGGACATCTGTTTAGTGGATCCACGTCATACTTGTTTGTAACCTTGGCAAGGTTTGAACACCCTTCCATCCAGGGTTACAGGGTTGGCCCCATAGTTAGCTCAGTTTGGGGTATGTCGGTTAATAGTATCTCCCACAGTCAGATTCCTATTGCATTGACCATGTACTCAGTATCTCTTTCAGTATTCAGTTTAGCATATTATATGTATGTTAGTACTTGGTCATTATATTCAGCTTAGCTTTCAGTTTATGCTTCAGTATAAATATATTTCAATGTTAAGTTATTATGTTGTTCATCTTATCCCATATCCCGCATGCTCAGTACATTCAAAGTACTGACACATACTTTATGCTACATCATTTTATGATGTAGGTTCGGCACTCAGCATTCATACCATGCTTAGTTTGACTTACAGTCCGTACTCAGCAGCTTTATTAGTAAGTCCTCATAGTTCGAGGATGATAGACATGCTTTACTTTCCAATCTTTACTTTTCAGTTTCAGATTATTAGAGTTAGCTGGGGGCATGTCCTAGAAAATTGTATCAGTTAGAGGCTTTCAGACATAGACTAGATTTAGCTTGAGTTGTTATTGTTGTTTTCAGTCATCACTATACTCTTTATATATTTTATATTCAGACATGTTTTAGACTTTTTCTACTTCAGATATTAAACTATTTTTAGCTTTCACACAGTATATGCTTTTAACTTTAAATTGTATAGATATGCCATTCCATGGGCTAGCTTGGGGTCACTTATGACACTAAGCACCATGTTGCATCTAGGGGGTAGCCTCAGAGAGTAACAACTTCATAGTTTTAGATTTTTATCCTAAACTGGAAGTCCCATTTATATTGGGGCATCCATTTTTAGATAATGGAAAAGCTTTGATTGACGTAGCATGTGGGATGCTAACTATGAAAGCACATAACAAGGTTGAGGGATTTGAGGTGTACGGAGCAGGTAAGCTACCAGTGTTCTATGCATAGCGATACTGAAGGTGATAGATGAAAATCCTGAGATACCACTACTCTATTTATAAGATAAAATTAATAGAGACCTCTGAGATTAGGGGCTTTTTGTAATTCTTAGGAGAGCAATCATCTCCAACACTTGAGAAATTTCATGAGAGTGTGCGTTAAGTATAGGAGTGCATTGATGTCTTACAGAGAATTGAAGGTAAGAATATTTGTGCACTCTCTTACACGTGAGGCTAAGTCTCCGTACCAAGGGTTACCGCAGACCAAATTTGATACTTAGCCAAAAATTATGCATATATTCATCTATGAATGGAGTTTGTTAGAAGGTAGGACAGAAACAGTCAACAAGATCCTATATTTCCATTAAAATAAAGGAGAGCTTCAATTTGAGGCTTGTCTAAGATTCAATAAATTGATGATTTGACTGACTATGGGTTGCATAAAAGTGTACTAATTGGAATATATTATAAAGCTCTTGATTTGGTGAACTAATCTATAGCCACATCTCTAGCAGGTGAGGACTTAACTAAAATGTCCATTGAGGAAGTCACCACGGTCTTGAATGATGTGGTAAGGCATGATCATAAGTGGAATTTCAAGTTCAGAACTGTGATAAAAGGTATCCCGAAGACTAGAAATTGACTAAGGGAGTGCCTATATTGTGGAGATTTATTTGACCCCAAGCACCCCTATAAAGCCAGTTAATCAAGCCATTCATGTCGTACTGTGATGTTAAATCAAATGCTGCTTGAGAGGCAAGCTGTGTTTTGTAAGATTTTCTTTTAGTTTTAGTTTTAAAAGTTTTAGTAGTTAGCCTTAATTGTTTTAGTAGTTTTTAAGAAAAAAATAAAAATACAAGAAGATGTCGTGCCACGACCTTAACTAAGGCGTTGGGTGGGAGGCAACCTACCACTAATAGTATTTTTTGTTACTATGTGTAGGTACGAGGACCAAAAATATCGGAAAAATGAAAGCATGAACGAAAATCAAAAACTTCTCAAAATCGGGCACAACGAAGGAATGTTGCCTTGCAAGGTTTAAGGGAGCCTATGTCACCTCTCCTCACAAGGTATGTTTTTACATAAAAAGGTAAGGGACCCATATGGGCCCCACATCTATTCTCTCTATTTTTAAACCCCCAAAGCCCTTTCTTCTTCTTTCTCTCAGTCCTCTACTAGATTTCTCCCTCCTCCTCATTAAAACAACTTCAAAAATTTCCCCAAGCTCCACAAAGCTTCATTAAGGTATGTTTTCTTTATTATTTTGCAATTATTTCATGCTAAAAACCTTTACCAACTCCCCCGTTGCAGTTGTTTTGAGTTTAAAGTTGCGATTTTTTCATATTTCAAAAGTTATGGCATATCTTAAATTTAGCATAATCTGGGTTGTTTAGGTTGTCTAAATAGCTCTAAATAGTTGTTTTGATGATATAGTGACTATCATATATATTTATTTCAAGTTACCATGGCTAGTTTTTAATTTCAATTTTTGAGTTGACAAAGTCTTGAAATTTTACCCAATTTTATGATAATTTTGTGCCATTATTTTTGAATAAATTAAAGTGCGATCTTTGTCATAGACTTGAACCCATATGATTGTCAGTTGAATTGTTTGGTTGAAGTTTCAAGAATTGGGTGAAAATGTTGTAAAATAATAAACTCCATGAACATGAAAACTTGACTAAAACCTTGTACAAACCACTTGTTTGATGATTTGCCTTGAAACATAGTCTTAGGCCTTACGTTACCTACGATGGATGGTTGGTGACCATATTAAGGTTACAATAGTTATTCGGTGATTGATGAGGAACTAGAATAGTTTAAATGTGGGGTGGTGATTGAATGTTGGTAGATGATGAAATGATGTCTTGAGATGAGTTGCGCTAAAATAATTTTAAAAAGAATTCAGGGTAGTTTGATGTCATACCCTGAGTGTACCCCTAGATGCAACACGCTGCTTAGGGTAACAAGTGACCTCAATCAAACCCATGGTCTGGCATGCACTAAGCATTTCTAACTAAAATATTTATTGTGTGGAACTAAACTGGTTTAATAAATAATAAGCTTGGAAATAATCCAATAACTTCTGAACTATAAATATATGTAAAAGTTTGAGATAAATACTGACTACAAAGCTGAAACTAATACTATGTCTGAAAGCCTCTATCTGAAGTGAGTTGCTAGGACAAGCCCTCAGTTACCTCCAGAAGTCTGAAAACTGTAAATGAATACTGGATAAATGAAGATAAGTATCAACCTTAATCTATAGGGACTCACCACTGAGCTGCTGAATAGGATTTGGAGAATTGCACTACTCACTGTCCGAATACTAAGCGCCTAAACCTACATCACAATAAGATATAGCACAAAAATATGCATCAGTACTTGAAATGTATTGAGCATGCGGTATATATGTAAATCTGTATACATAAACACTGAATCATGATACAATAATCTTGACATGAAGAGTAAGCTGAAATATAGGACTGAAATATAACTGATGCAATGACCAAGTATTTAACATGTACTTCTAAATGTTGAACTAAACTGAATAAATAAATAACCTAATATTGAATACAAGGTCAATGCAAGTACATAATCTGAACTATGGGAGGTATTGTTAACTGACATACCTCAAGCTGAGCTAACTATAGGGCCAACTTGTGACCCTGGCTGGGGAAGGTGTTCATACCTTGCCAAGGGTATAAACATAAACTGGTGTGGATCCACTAATCTAATGTCCAACAAGGGACTAGGGTGTCAATCCTGATCTGACGAGTGACCCCTTTAGAACATACAATAGTGACGTAGTTCTGGGACTTAGGGACTTCTACTAAAGATTTCCGCCTAAACCGATAGGTGAGCCTTCATACCTTCATTCGCTCGGTGCTAAGTCTATTCCGAACTAATTATGCAAGTAATAAATGCAAACTGATATACTGGATAACTCAAATACTGATTATTCTGAGAATGCATAATAATTTTGAAAACTGCTAGCATTCAAATCATGAATTCTGACTGACTGAGATACCTGACAAGTATGCATGAATTTAAAGTACTGAAATTATCAATATGCTATGGTTCTAGAATTCCGAGTATATAACTATCCTACATTATCAAGAAAACATGTAATGAATTCCATACACAATAGTGGAAACTGAGATGCAATAGGTTCATAGAATTTGGGAATCGTAGGTATTAAGAATTTACTGGAAACTAAAGATACTGAATTTCTTATGAACTCAGTGGGTGAAAGGATACCCATTGATGAAGTTTGAGATACCTGGAGGTAAACTTCAGGAAGAGTCCTTGGATTTGGAGCATGAACTTGGAAGAAACCTCTGCTTGTTCTTGAGAAGAAAGAATGCTTCTTTTCTCCAAATTTTCTAGGTGCGAGCTTAATCTGAGGGAATGAGGGGGTTTGGGTAGCTTAAGGCTTAATAACTTGTCTTAGGCTAGTAAAAATGATATAGCTTAGCCTTTAAAAAGTGGGGAAAAGACTAATTTGCCCTTACTTAATGGGTTGTGAGAACTGGTAGTTAGAGGGTTCATGTGTGGAACCACGACCGGTGCAATCAAACTATGGCTGGTAGAATGACCCGTGGAACTTGGAATTTTTTTGGGGTTTACTGAACTTCATTCCACGAGTCTGTTAATGGTACGTGGAACTAAATGATGAATAGTTTTTTGACTTATGGTTTTGAGTTGGGAAAAGTGGGGGTCTATTGTTCCTCAGAAGTCAAGATTGATAGGATGGTCCGTGGAACTGAATGACGGACCATTATTTGAGTCGTGGTTTTTAAGCTCTGACTAGGAGGGGCCCTCAGATGGTCAAAATGATGGGTGATAGGAAGGTTCGTAGTTTCAAACCACCATCCGTGAAGTCACTCATAGTTTTCAAGGAGGATAAACTGGAGGCCAAACCATGGGTCAGTTGATGGGTCATCATTTTGAATAACGGTCCATTGTACTTACCGTGGTTTCTGAAAATTTGAAATTTCTGCATTTTTTCTACTATGTCTTGTAAAGTAGTTAGTTTGGATCCTGGGGTGTTACAATATCTCCCACTTGGGATCATTCATCCTCGAAGAAGGCTAAGCAATCTCAGTTTGGAAGGAAAGAGCTGCAATCCCAAGCAATTGGATTTTAAAAACTGGATTTTGACTGAATTAAGTTCTAAGGACATGAAAGCATGCTGAAAGTGCAGGAATAGCTAAGGGAACATGAAGTTGAAGGGAAATACATAAGACTAAACTAAGAAACTAGAGAGGAACTATTACCTTAAGCTGAATCTAGATCGGAAGGAAAGAGGTGAGGGTACTTGGCCATCATAGTTGTTTCTGCTTCCCAAGTAGCTCTCTCAACTGACTGATCATTCCTCCAAAGGACTTTCATTGATGTGACTTCCTTATTTCTCAACTTACAAACCTGACGGTTAAGAATCTCAACTGGAACCTCTTCATAGGTGAGGCTATCCTTCACACCCACATTCTCAAACTCAAACTCTATGTCCCTTTTTCTCACATCTGCATAGGACTTCTGACGACTCAGGGGCAGTCTTTAATCTTTCCCTAATAAGCTAAACTTTCTTTATAGCCTCATGAACTAAATCTAGCCCAATCAAGGCTGCTTTACCTACTTTAATCTAGACTACCAGTGATCTACACCCATGCCCATACAGTGCTTCATACGGCGCCATCTGAATACTGTAATGGAAACTATTATTGTAGGCAAACTCTATGAGGGGTAAGTGATCATCCCAAATACCTTTGAAATCAATCACATAAGCTCTCAACATATCCTCTAAGGTCTGGATGGTACACTATGCCTTACCATCTGTCTGTGGATGAAATGTTGTGTTGAGATTTTCCTGAGTACCAAAACCTTTTTGAAATGATTTCTAAAAATAAAATGTAAACTGAGTACCTCTATCTGAGATGATAGACAAGGGAACTCCATGTAATTTGACTATCTTGTTGATGTAGAGTCTGGCATAATCCTCTACTAAATCTATAGTCTTGACAACCAAGAAGTGAGCTGACTTAGTCACTCTGTGCACTATCACCCAAATGGAGTCTTGTTGTCTTCGAGTACAAGGTAAGCCTGTAATGAAATCCATGTTGATCACTTCCCACTTCCAAGTAGGAATGTTAATAGCCTTGGTCAAACCTCCTGGTCTCTGGTGTTCTACTTTCACCTGCTGACAATTGGGACACTTAGCCACAAAGGTGTTCCTCTTTATTCCATTCCACCAATAGACTTCCCATAGATCACAATACATTTTAGTTGCACCAGGATGAATAGAATATCTGGAACTATAAGACTCTATTAGGATCCATTACCTCAACTCATCCACATTAGGAACATATAAATGACCTTGGTAGCGAAGCACACCATCTTTCCTTTGGGAGAAAACCTCTACCCTCGCTGATGGACCACTCCTTTTAAATGATGTAAGATGGGATCACTCTCTTGATTCTCCTTTACCTCAACCACAAAATACAATTCTAACCCATTCTGAACTATCACACCACCATCAGCTATGTCTGTAAGGAAAACTCCTAAGTGAGCGAGCCTATGACCATCTTTAGCTAATTCTTTCTTTCCTTCCTTAACATGCGACACACTACCCATAGATAGTTTTTTGAGGGCATCAGTGCAATGACCTCGTCCGTCATTATGGGTAAACCATTTATGTGATGTTTTGGGTTAGAAAACTTCCTGGTTTGGGAGTTAGAAATTTTAGGATGGGCTAGTCTCAAATGGATTCTGAGCAAGGTATGGTCTAGGATAATCCTGGAAAGGATTGAGTAGAATATCTTATGTTTAGCTAGTTATTCCATAAGCTAAAACATTAAGGAGACCGGGGGACTTTTTGGAAGTGAATTTGGGTTAGTAGAACTTTCGATATCAAAGTTGACGTGAAAGGGTTGGTTTGGGACAACATCAGGTCTTGAAGTGTATTGTAAAATGGGAACCTTTGGGAGATTTTCTGAGGTTTTGTTATATGCCAACTGCAATGCGCTACAACAATGACTGCTATAGCAGAGAAATTTATGCTATAGCAGAAGTCAAGGAGGTCAGCACCACCATAGTGGTCGGGTTCTGCTACGGCGGTGCTGCTATAGCAGTGTGGGGACAACTATAGTGGAATAAGACATAGTTAATGCAGAAACTTCCCCAAAAAAATTTAGAAATTCTCAAGAATGTTTTGGGAAAGGGCAAAGGTGAATTGGGCGATTTCAACTTAGATTTCTACCATTTTTCTTCCTAAATTTAAGGATTTTACTTCCCTACTTCAGTACTTCAATTCCCAGGTATTAGAATTGATAATTGTAGGCTTGAGGGAAGGTTTGAATAGACCTAAGAGGGTAAAATCTGGTGTTATGGAGATTCTAGGGCGTAGAGGTTCTTGGGTCTTGTTTATTGTTGTTCAATTATGATCTATTCATTATAATTTGCTTAAAACATCCGTAAAAAAATTAGTTTTAGGCTAATTAATGGTGGAAAAGCCCTGGGATGAGAGGAATAATCATGGTTTAGCCTGGGGATTAGTATTTGAGTATAATCTAGCTATTATTAGGCCATTTTGACTGATAATAATATGTTTTGTAATCATTTTTAGACCAAGAGCAAGCGAAAGCTTTGAAAAATGGGAAAGCTCTGATCTAGTGGAGCTTTCAAGTTATTTGAGGTAGGTGATTGTTGTTTTTTATCCAAAATCAATATATGTTCATGTAACTGTCACTTAGTATTGTATGTGCATTGCATGGTTAGTGAATGGAATTATGAATGTCTAAATATCTAGTTGCCAATCATGTGAAATAAACATGGTTTTGTTGCTTGTTGGTTTACAAGAGTGATTTTGTTCATTAATAGTTGATTGTTGGATAGTGTGTGACATTAGATTGACTTGGGTACCATTCCTGGTATTGGACACTTATCTATTGGCTTGGGTAACATTGGTTGGCTCGGGTACCACGCCTGGTGTAGATTCTATAATGGTTGGCTCAAGTACCATGCCTGGTACATGCTTATTTATACTTGTTGACTGTGTTTTGTAGATTGCTCCATAAGTGGACCTAGTTAATCCATGAAATTGTGATTGTTGCATATTGGTCTATGAGAGGCCGGGTAGTTGTACTTAAATGTGGGGTTTGTCCTTGTGTAGACCAAAAATTGCATATTGAACGCTTACGTGTTGTCCTAGGGATCCTTGGTTGGTAGAGGTTACTTGAAAAGGGTGATCTTATTTGTATTTGTTGTTGTTGTGATAGTTGTTGGACCTATTTCATGTAGTTGGTAAGTTAGAAGAAAGACTAGGAGTTTGGGATTATATTGCTGGCTTGTTTATACATTTTGTCTTACTTTACTCAGCTTTGGTTTATTGTTCATATGTTGTTTATGGGAGCTAGCCGATGATCCTACTAGTACACTATGTTATTGTGTACTGATACTGCACTTTATTTCCTTTTGTGAGAACAGGACATATTCCAGTGGCTGTTACGTGAACTTAGTCGTAATCTCGACGTTTCTAGAATCCAAGGGTGAGCTACTTCTTCCGGGCTACCATGGTTTCATATAGCATATTTCTAGTCCAGAGTTTTGGACTTAGATTTCCTAGTTTTTAGGGTTGTATCCCCGTTCTCTATACATTAGTAGATGTTTTGGTATATGACTTTCATATTCTAGGGGTAGTTTTCCACAGGATCCTTTTTATTAGTACTTCGGCTGCGAATGCTAGTTTAAATTAATGCAACTGGTTTTGAGCTATTAGTTTCACTAAGTGTTGATTGAGTTTTTGGTTCACACATCCGGGGGTTATGGGTGGGTGCCACTAGAGGCGGTTTGGGTTATGACAAAGATGGTATCAGAGCACTAGATTCATTAATCTCGTCATACCAAAATGGGTCTAGTAGAGTCTTAGTAAATGATACAGATATGTCTGTACTTTTTTTTGAGAGGCTAAAGGACTTTAGGAAACTATCACTTCTTTTTTCCTTCGTGTTATAACTTGATTCCAATTGGTATCTGGTGATACAAATTGGTATCTAACTTCTATCACTCTTTTCTTTGCTGATGTTTATCACCAGATTTAACAGAGCGAGAGCGGCAATTCCAGTGGCAGAACCAACAGCCATAGAGTGAGGAAGGGGCAGGGTCAAGGGTAGAGTAAGACAAACACCCGCCAGGGGTAGAGCTTAGGCAGCGGCAAGGCCAAGTGCGGTGACCCCTCCCCCACCCCGGGATCCTATTGAAGAGGAGGTTGAGTTTGTACTTGAGGAGGGCATAGAACAGGAAGAGGTGACACTGGCTTGAGGTGCATGCCTTCCCCCTATATCACTCAAGGTATTTTAGCAGGTGTGGGATTTTCTGAGTGGGATGGAAGGTACTAGAGCCACCTCTACTAGTACAGTAGATCAGGTTCCGGGCACTCAACCAGCTAATGCAGTGGCTCCTAGGATGGATGCTGCATCTGGTACTAATGCTTCCTTCTATCTGATGCTAGGCCCTATTATGACCGGGATTGAGCACAAGATGCTGACAGAATACTTAAAACTGAAACCTCTGACGTTTTAGGGTACAGAGAAGGAGGATTCCTTTGAGAGTATTCTGGACTACTATAAGAGGATACATAAGTTGCACATTATGCAGTAGCTTGAGGTAGAATTTGTTACTTTTCAGCTTCAGGCTGATGCCAAGAAGTGGTGGAGATCTCATGTAAAGTGTTAACCATCAGCTTCACCCCCTATGATTTAGGCATAATTTCATGATTCTGCTCTTGGAGAAATATGTGCCTCGCACTTTGAGGGATCGTAAGAAGGATGTGTTTCTGGCCCTTGAGCAGGGTAACATGTCTATTTTAGCCTATGAGGCTAAATTTCATACCTTATCATGTTATGCTACTCAACTTCTAAGTAATAAGGATGAGAGAATTTGTCTGTATGTTAAGGGACTGAATACTGAGTTGGAGGTTATGTATGTGCATATGACCTTGGCAGGGAAGAGTTTTAATGAAGTGATTGACTATGTAAAGAAACTGGAGGGGTTCAGACAGGTGGGGCAAGCTAAGGTGTTAGCCAAGATATCTCGGAATAAAGGTAATTTCAGTGGTTTTTACTCCAGGAGTCACAGTCAGCAAGTGTATTCAGCTCTTCCTATTCAGTCAGCCCTGTCAGTTTCTACAGGTGGTCGCCCAGGTGCCAGTCAACAGTTTTCAGCTCCTAGGGGATATGGGGCTTCTGATACTTCTACTAGAAGGCCTAATCTTGATCGTGGATGATTTCATTGTGGTGATTTGGGTCACTTCAAGAAGGAGTGCTCTCACAGGCAAGCAGGAAATCAGACTCAGCAGCAGACTAGGGCTGTGGTTCCGGCATGTGGAGGTGGCAATGGCAGGGGTCATCCACAGGGTGGGCGAGGTAATTTTTAGGGAGGTTGTGGGAACTGGGGGAATGGTGGCGCAGGCAAGGGAGTAGCATAGCCAGCTAGAGAGGTTGCTTAGATTGATGACAAGGCCCATTGTTATGCATTCCTAGGGAAATCTGAGGTTGAAGCATTGGATGTTGTGATAACAGGTACTATTCTAGTCTGTGACCGAATGGCTTCTATATTGTTTGAACTAGGTTCTACTTATTTGTATGTGTCTATAAAATTTACTTTGGGTCTAGATTTAGTTTGTGATATCCTTGATTCCCCTATTCATATTTCTACCCAGGTTGGAGAGTCTGTAATAGTAAACCATGTATATCGTACTTGTCTTGTGATTTTTGTGGGTTTTTAGACTTGTGTAGATTTTGTTATACTGGACATGCTAGATTTTGATGTCATTTTGGGTATCACTTGGCTGTATCCACACCATGTTGTGTTAAACTATAATGCTAAGACAATGATTCTAGAGATTCTGGGTAAGGATAGGCTAGAGTTGGAAGGTGTGTACAGGCCTAAGTCGGTGAAGATTATATCATTTGTTCGGTCTAGGAAGTTAGTGGGGAAAGGTTGTTTGGCCTTCTTGGATCATTTCTGGGATGTTAGTGTGGAGTCCCCTTCGATTGAGTCAGTTCCGGTGGTTTTTGAGTTTCTAGAGGTGTTTCTGATGGATTTACCTTGCATGCCTCCAGATAGAGACATTGACTTCTATATAGATTTGGAGCCGGGAACTTAGTCAATATCTATTCCTCCTTATCATATGGCTCTGGCACAGTTGAGGAAACTTAAGACTCTGCTTTAAGAAGTTTTAGAGAATGGCTTTATTCATCCCAGTGCTTCACCTTGGGGTGCTCCAATTTTGTTTGTGAAGAAGAAAGATGGTAGTATGAGAATGTGTATAGACTACAAGCAACTAAACAAGGTCACCATCCAAAATAAGTATCCTTTACCCCAATATATGAGCTTTTTGATCAGTTGCAGGGTGATTTCGTGTTTTCAAAAATTGACATTAGGTCAGGCTATCATCAGCTAAAAATTAGGCCGGATAATATACCTAAGATGACATTCTGGACTCGGTATGGGCACTATGAGTTCCTGATAATGTCATTTGGTTTGACCAATACGTTGGCGGTTTTCATGAGTTTGATGAATGGTGTCTTCAAATCATTTCTGGATTTGTTCAGCATTGTATTTATAGATGACATTCTGATTTACTCCAAGAGTAAGGAGGATCATACAAAGCATCTTTGCATTGTTCTGGGATATTGAGGCACCAAAAATTGTATGCCAAGTTTTCAAAGTGTGAACTTTGGTTGTCTTCGGTTGCCTTCTTAAAGTATGTGATTTCAGAAAAGGGGGTGATGAGGGATCCCCAAAAGATTGAGGCAATTATGAAATGGGTCTGACTGCTCTATGTGACTGAGGTTAGGAGTTTTTTAGGGCTTGCAGGCTATTATTGCATGTTTGTCAAGAACTATGCTTTCATTACTACTTACTTGAAAAGGTTGACTCAAAAGGAGGTACCTTTTGATTGGTCGGACAAGTGTGAAGAGAGCTTCCGAAAGCTTAATATGCTTCTAACTACAGCTCCCATCCTATCATTGCTAGTTGCAGGTAAATATTTCACTGTGTTTTGTGATACTTCACATTCGGGTTTGTGTGTTGTGTTGTGTTGATGTAGGACAGGAATGTTATAACTTATGCTTCAAGGCAATTGAAGCCTTATGAGAAGAACTACCCGACCCACAATTTAGAGTTGGCAATGGTAGTCTTTGCGCTAAAGATTTGGAGACACTGCCTTTATGTTGTAAATTGTGAAGTGTTCACAGACCATCGCAACCTGCAATATGTGTTTACACAGAAAGATTTGAATCTGAGACAGAGAAGGTGTATGGAATTATTGAAGGATTATGATGTGACCATCCTGTATCATCTGGGCAAGGCTAATGTGGTGGCTGACGCATTGAGCCAGAATGCAATTAGCATGGGCAGTTTAGCTTGTTTGGGGGTATCAAAATGACCCTTGGCTAGGGAGATTCAGGCTCTAGAATCCAAGTTCAGGAAGTTGGGCATCTCAAAAAAGGGTAGGGTATTGGCCAGTATTGAGGTTAAACCCATATTTCTTGAGGAAATCAAAACTAAGCAATTTGGGGATGCTAAGTTAAACAAGCTTCGGAACAAGGTGGTGTCCAAGGAGGCCCGAAATTCCATGTTAGACATTGGTAGGGTATTGTTCTTTAGGGGCCAGATTTGTGTACCCCGTGTTGATGACTTGATATATAATGTGTTGTTAGAAGCTCATAGTTCATGGTATTAAATTCATCCGGGTATAACCAAAATGTAATGGGACTTGAGGTGTCTTTATTGGTGGCCTGGGATGAAGAGGGACATAGCTGACTATGTGTCTAAGTGTCAGAATTGTCAGCAAGTTAAGTATGAGCACCAAAGGCTTACAAGATTGCTTCAGAGGATGCCTGTTTTGATCCTTTTCGGGCAAGGATGGAAAAACATGGCTTTGTTCGTTGAAAGGTTTGTTTCGAAAATCTAATTAAAGTTTTCGAAACATTTTCAATTAAAAGCAAGAGTCGCCACTTAGTTTTTATAAAGTAAAAACCAAAAAAAACTTATAAGAATTTTTAAAATCCAAAACAGATAAAGACTTTAAAAATTAAGAGATTAAGGGTAAGGGTTCAAGTTAATACTCTTGGAAGGGTGTTAAGGCACCAAGAGTATCAGCTAACTCGCGGTTGCCCGGGCTTGTTTAAAAAACTAACTTGTAGACTAACTTTAAAAAGACGGGATTGATTTTAAAATACAGTTTTATATATAAGAGGGTTATTCTATAAAGACAATATGAAAGAGTTTGTTTTTACATAAAAGAGTTGATTTTTTAAAAGAGACAATATACGAAAGAGTTGATTTTTATTGCACATAAGGGAAAGGCGTCAATATTTAATAAAAATATTTTCATGAACAATTGAAAGAAACAGTGATTAATATTAAAAAATATTTGAACAGAAATATTAACTTCGTTTGGGAATAATTCGACTAAGTTTACAAGGTCAGTCCAAATTATGCAATTAATACTAATTAACAATTAAAGACATATAACATAAGAAGTTAAGGACTAATCCTGTCCTAATTCTAGTGTGTGGGGCCCTCTTTAGGCCCACCGCCATTTTTCTTTGGACATAGACCATTTTTTCTAACTTTCTGCCCTTTGGGCTGCTGCTGCTTCGAATGTTATGGGCTTTGGCCAATTTCTTCATTTATTTAGTCCATTTGGACTTTTCTGCTGGTGCAAATCTGTTTGGGCTTGGCCCATTCGCTGCTTTACTTCCACAACTCAGCCCCTTTTGGGCATGATCAGGCGGACCCAGACAATGTTGGACTAGTCCCAAAGGAAAAATGCAAAGGGCATTTTTTGGGAGTCCAATTGGACTCCACCATATTATCATGCACAAAAGAGAAGTAAAAAATAAGGATCAGCATATGTCTAAATAAAATTCAGCAAGAATAATCAAGCAATACATAGATTTCATACTTAAAGAGTATATTTCCTAACATTTGGCCTATTCGAAATTAACTACCAAATAAGAACATACTAAATGGGATATTCAGCTTAGTCTAGAACAACAAATCACTAATTTTAACACATAAGGATTACACTATCATGTACACATCATTTTAAACATCCGAACATCAACAAAGACATCTCATTTGAACGTATCATTTTTTTCTAAAAGCAAAGATAAATGAAGAAAAGGGAATAAATCATATACACAGACTTTGAAAAGAGACATAACATGATATCATGGGGCCTGAAAGCAGTTTCAAACATGCTCATCACACTAGGTCAAGGTTCATATGAAGCATGTAGCATACAAAGGGGGCAACAAAATCAGTATCTATTGAAGGATGGAACAGAGGAACTTATAAAGGTGAAGAGCATATCATGAGAGGATATGACTCACCTCTATTTCCTAATACAACAAAACTCATAATGCTACTCAGAGATATGCATACAACAACATAGGATTAAAAAATTTTAAACCAGATCAAGGCAGGCTCTAAATCATAACTAGCACCTAACACATAATCATCTAACATGATCAAAAATAGTCTAGAAGGAGGAAGAAGAGAAGGATAGGAGCTTTAATCAAGTCTAAAGAAAACAGGGGAGAAACAGGAAAGGGTTGAACAACATTAATCATTTCGTGTAAACTGGTTCAAACAACAAATCTGGAATCCATATTCACAGCAATTTCATGTCACACAAGTCAAACAGAAAACCAGTGAACTAAGAGGAATCAGTACTCAAAATTACAACAATCATTAACTTCAACATGAGAAAAATAGCATCTAATACTTGACTGATTTATGCAAGTTAGTGTCAACACATGGCCATTTTAGCATAGGCAAAACAGTAAAGGGAAAAAGAAAAAGAAGAACAGAACAAGAGCAGAATGGAAATAGTTAAGGATAAAGCAGGAAAGAGTCAAGTATTTACCAAGTATTTCCTATCAACGAACCCTAATAAAAAGATCCACACTTATGTTCATGGCATTCATATATCACATAGGTTGAACAAAAACTAGTGAAAAACCATGAGATTTCTAAAGAGAACTCATAACAACACTAGCCTAAAATCATGAGGAACAACACTAGCATTTAACCAATTCATATATGAGAAATGGTGCAACACATAGCATAGACAGAATCAGTAAAAGAAAAGACAAGATAGAGGCATTATCATAGCAAAGGGATTGGAGGGAAACAAGAGGGGGTCAATCATTTTATGAACTCAACAGAATAGACTTCATACTCATATTCCTAGTATTCACGTGGTTACTCAAATCAAATGAACCAATGGAGATTATGAGGTTTCTAATGAAATTACTACTCAAGAGTTACAACAACAACAGTTCTAAAATCATAACAAATAGCAGTAAAACAATAACAGACTTGGAGTCCAGATTTACTAATCTTCAGACCTCACAAAGTATAAAAAAAAGAAAGAAAACAGTAAAGAAAGAAGAAGGTGAGGGGGTATACCTTTTTAGGAGCAGCGAATTATGACTTAGAACCTCACCTGAAGATTTCACCACCGCCAGACTAGTAATGAACTCGTAGGAATCTGAATTTTTAGTATTTCTTTTCTAAATAGCTGACCAGTTACGTAGGGTTAGAGAAATTGATTCTCCCTCAATTTTCCCCTAAAATCAGCTCCTTTACATGCAGCTAGGGGGGTATTTATAGGGAATTTCGGGTGAAAACGGGGGGGAAAACAAGAGGGGGGTTTTTGGGAAAAACCCTTGAGAATTTTCAAATCCTTAACGGCTGAGGCTGGCCAGCAAGGAAATGGTACAAACTCGTACCAATTTTCACGGATTTCACAGAGAAATTGACACCTCGGTGAATTCTAGAACGTTCTGGGTTGCCAGCTCAAATTTAGACGGAGTTTTGGATGGCATTTGGGAACGTTAACGATGTTGGATGACGATTTCTGGAGTTTTGAGGTCATTTGATGTTGTTGTTGTAGCATTTTGAGATGTTGTTGATGGAGAGTGTATTGGGCAGCATTGTTGTTGTCTGTTAGAGAGAGGACGAAGAGAGAGAGAGAAAGGGTACGTTTGGTTATGCTGAGAGAGAAAGGGAACAAAGAGGAATAAAGGGTGTGAGAGTTGGGTTTGGGCCGGGTCAGGAGTATGAGGGTGTTGGGCTGAGCAGAATTGGGTGTTGGGCTGAGCAGAATTGGGTGTTGTTGGCACAAATGTGGTCAGCTGAAGCAAGGGGTTATAAGGTGTATTGAGTATTTGGCAACATTTTGCAAAATCTGGCCATTTCGAGTTAAAGATGTAGTCAAATTGAGAGCAAATTTAAGAAATTCGGCTAGAATTTAAATAGCTTTAGGGATTTAGGCTAGACTAGAAATAAAGACGGATTAATTAAAATTAATTACCTGAGCTTTTTTAACTTGAAACAAATTGAAACAATTATCATGTTCAACACATAATTTCCTCTTTTAACCATCATGAACTTAATTTATTCAATTAACCTCTTATTTGAATTTAATTGGAGGAAAATCAAGTGTTTAATCTTTTAAAAGGACCTTTTTTATGAAACTAAGCTCTAAAATAGTTCTTTCAGTAAACTTATATAAATTTCACATAATTAAATATGAAAAAATATAAATTATTACTCAGAACTATTATAAAGTTGACTTGAAAAATCTTTTATCCCTTTTTACAAAATAATCTTGGGAGTAAGAGGATTGGGGGGAGTTAGGAATGCAACCGAGTTTTCATCATAGAGACCGCTTATATATCCCAGTACTCAGGAAATCAGGGTGCTTGTAGTTTGACTCAATCGGTGGAAAAGGTAATATTTATGTTTAGACGACCTTTGGCTCGGGATGAGTGACGAATAAGTTGAGCTATAGAAAAGAGGCTTGTAACCTTTCAACTATGAATGTGGTGCACTTCACACCCATAAGTAAGATTTTACCTGGACATAATTTCCAAAGCTCGAGGTGTATCACCGCTCGAATTTGAAAAGAAAGAATATTGCTTCCAACACGGGTTCAGAAAATACCATGGATGCTAAACCAAGACCCAAAGATAGGAAATACTCACATGCCTTATGATAGGGGTGTGTTTTAATGGTGGTGATGATTTGTTCCTCAGTTTGCGTCCAAAGAGTTTGATGTCCCTCTCCGGACTGTGTCACAAGTTGCTGCTAAGAAAAAGTTCCACGTTGTGATGCGTCCTTTTTGGTGTAGTTCGCACCTGTGGTTTTACTTTGAGAATTTCATCCTTCTCGGATGCTATCGACAATATCTCGAAGCCAAATGGTTAGTAGTAACAGAATTAAGTAAGTAGAGATAGCTTCGTACCTCATTTTCCTTTATATGTTGTTCCTTGAGGAAGATGACATCCTTTACTGTCTCTGTTTTAGGAAATGGCCGCTTCCATGATAGTTAAACTTGATAGCCTTCTTGGCTATCGGATAATATTGCTTGTGTAGCAATTTTCGAATGATGACGGCCTTCTCGATTGTTTAAGGGCATTCTCCTGAGTGCGGTAGCCTTCTTGTCTTTTAGCGGTGGTTTTTTGCATATGTCTTTGGGGTAGATCTCGTGTATCTTCCGCATCGACAAGACTAATAGACACACCTTGGATTGTCAGGCTTTGGGTAATCTATCACATCATCTGACTTTGGATAGAGGCGGCTTACATACGCCTTTAATTTGCCAGCTTTCATGTAATCTTGCATATTATCCGACTTTGGATAGAGGCGTCTTATAAATATCCTTCGAATTGCCAGTTTTTGGGTAATCCTGCACTTTTATCCGATCTTGGACGTGACGTGACTTACAGATTTCCCTCGAATTATTAGCCTTTGGGTAATCCTGCATAATATCAACGTGGATATGTCACGGCTTATAGATAACCCTTGGACCATCCATTTTGGTAGTCTTGCACTTTATCCAATTTCGGATATCGTTGTGACTTACGCGTTACCTTTGAACTGTCAATCTTCAGGTGATCTTGCACACTATCTAGTTTCAAATATCATTGCGTCTTACAGACAACTCTTTAGTTCTGTCAAGTTTCGAGCAATCTTGCACACTATCCGGTTTCGAATATCGTTGTGACTTATAGACGACTTTTGACCTTGACGACAGGTGGTATATAACAGCATATTCCGGCAATTGATGCTTTCGAATAAAGGTGTATAAAATATCCTTGACGTCATACCCCTCTGCCTTATGCAATGTGGGACATAAATATGTTGGATGCTAGACTTGGCGTAATAAATGATAGTGATATCCTTAACGTCAGACTCTTTCACCTCACATAATTTTTGATATAAGCATGCTGAAGTAGATCCTATGTAGCTAGTGCGACTTGGGGATGCCTAATGAATGTCATCCTCTTTGAAGCCAGCTGGCAGAGGGACATAATCTTCGCAGGGGATGTATGTCTGTGATATATGATGATGGTGGTCTTCTTGATATGCAAATATGAATGGCCTTCTCGGCATGGTTCTCTTGAGATGGAAATATGAATGGACCTCTCGGCATGGTCCTTTTGACATGGCCCTCTCGGCATGCAAATATGAATGTCCTTCTTGGCATGGTCCTCTTGACATGGCCCTCTTGGCATGGTCCTCTTGACATGGCCCTCTCAGCATGGTCCTTTTGACATGGCCATCTCGGCATGCTCCTGCGATATGATGCCATACAATAGGATGCAACATAATATATTATGATGCAATGAGATATGTCATAATATGATGTGACACCATGCTATATCAGGTGATGCAATATGGTGCAATGTGATGCAATGCAGCATGATGCAATGTGATGCAGTGCAGCATGATGCAAATGTGAATGAAAAATGTGATGCCATGCAGCATGATGCAATGTGAATGCAAAATGCGATGCCATGTAGCATGATGCAACGTCCCATAGGGAAATCATGAAAACATCACTTTTGGTCTTAATGTCGTCTCCTTTGTGGGTACCTGCGCTCAAGGCAAATGGTTAGCAGACATAGTGTCGCTTTTATCAGCGACTACAGTCAAGATTTCAAAGACTTTAAATACAGCGTCTATGAAGCTGATCAAAATAACTTTAAAAATGCGAGCGAAATGGTCGTGCCTACTTCCAGGGACAGCCATGAATACAATTTTCTGAACATTGTCTATTCGGGTTGATCCCTGTCTTGCCAGGCATTTGTGGGAAGTGTTGTTGCTCTTTGTTTGGTGCCCCCAATTTGAAACTGACCGAGATGTCCTGATCCTTTTTGGGGATTTAAGAACGTTGACGGGTTTTCTTTATCTGGTAGTTTATGTGAACTACCAGAAAATTCATTCGCTTTAGGGGCTTTTGCCTCTTTGGCCTCTTCCTGCTATTTTGGGCTTTTCTCGCCAAATTTTAAAGCATCTGGTCTCGTTGCATTTCTTTGAACGCGTCAGATAACGTGGGACCGCTTTCTAATGTACTTTTGTGGACAACCTGCATCCACCAAAAAATTGTTAGTTTTGTCAAAACCGGCCTGTGTTGACCTCCTTTGATCTTCTGCTCCTGGTTATGTCTTCTCCGTATGCTTTCCGATCTCGGGTACTTGTCACCCTCGACTCTCTCCGAACCAAGGTAGACATAAGACAAAATCACATTAAAGAAGTAAAACTAATCTTTGTAAATATTTTTCAAACAAGTTCTTTGGAAAATAAAGAGTTTAAAGATATTTTGAAAACGTCTCTGCCTGTCATGTCATGTGCTATCTTGACAACTGCCCTTTATTCGAGGTCTTGACATTCCCAACATACTGCGGGCAGACTATAGAGGTCCTTCGTCGTCCTAGCTAGGGAACTTGAAAGATGATTTTCAAGAAATCTATCACAGCCGGGGATTAATCCATATAGGACTGGGGATTTCTTTGAAGTAGACTATGATCTCTCGGTGCTGGGGAATTCCTCGGAGCTTAATGTGGGACTCTTGAATGAAGCTTGGCATAAATTTTGGGATACTTCTCAAAATTTTTGCCCCAGTTAAAGGTTTCTGAGCAGATTTTATTCCTTCCGGCAAGAGACTTGAGACTCTGTGGGGATCGCGAGATTCTTTCTCAGTATCTGCTTTGGTTTATCTTTGGCATACTCTGCATTCTTGCTGGGGAACTCTTTGGAGTCTAATGCTCTTCGTCTTCTGAATTTTTGAGATTCCTTTCTCAAATAATTCTACCCCAGTTTCCATTTCCTAGGCGATACGTATGAACCATTGTGGCATTTGAGTATTTACAAGCATCCTCTTGTCTTGTTGGCAACGACCTTCATCTTCTGAATTTTTGAGATTCCTTTCTCAAAAAAGTTACCCCAGTTTCCATTTCCTGGAGTGATATGATTGAACCATTGTGGCGCCTACGTATCCCGTTGAGGCAAGAATCAGGTCAAACGTAGTTCGTTCAAGAGGATAGGGGTGTTTTAAGCTATTACAAAGCATAAAATGATTACAATCAGGAAATGCGATTACAGGGAAATGAAATTAAAGGAAAACTATCCCTAAACAAAGTATCTCTTCATAGCATTGGAATTGGTCGGTTTGGTCCACACTTGACCGTCCATTTCGGATAGGATCAGAGCTCCTCCGGATAACACTTTTTGGATGACATACGGGCCTTGCCAATTAGGTGCAAACTTTCCTTTGTATTCCTCCTGGTGGGGAAAAATGCGCTTGAGAACCAGTTGTCCTACAACAACCATGCGATCTCTCACTCTTTTGTTTAATGCATGAATCATTCTTTGCTGGTACAACTGACCATGGCATACGACACTCATCCTTTTCTCATCGATCAACATGAGTTGCTTGTGACGGGCATGAACCCATTCTTCATTGTTCAGTCCGGCTTCTTGAATGATCCTAAGAGATGGTACTTCCAGTTCCGGAGGTATCACTGCTTTTGACCCATACACCAATATATAAGGGGTCACCCGGGTCAAAGTCCTGACGGTTGTCCCGTATCCCAATAAAGCATAAGGCAACATCTCGTGCCAAGATCGGTGATGGTCGACCATTTTTCTCAAGATCTTCTTGATATTCTTGGTAGCGACTTCCACAGCTCCGTTCATTTGTGGCCGGTATGGGGTTGAATTATGGTGAGTGATCTTGAATTGCTCACATATTTCTTTCATTAAGTGGCTGTTCAGATTTGTTCCATTATCGATAATAATTGACTCGGGGATCCTGAATTGACAGATTAGGTTTTTTTTAACAAAATCGACTACAACCTTCTTGGTCACAGACTTGTAAAAAGCAGCTTCTACCCACTTGGTGAAGTAATCAATAGCTACCAAAATGAATTTGTATCCATTCAAGGCAGACGGCTCGACGGGACCAATGACATCCATGCCCCAGGCTACAAAAGGCCAAGGTGCGCTCATTGCATGAAGCTCGCTAGGTGGCACTCGAATCAAATCCCCGTGGATCTGGTACTTGTGACATTTCTGTACGAACTTGCTACAATCATTTTCCATGGTCATCCAGAAGTATCCAGTTCGCAAAATCTTCTTGGCTAGGGTGAACCCATTCATGTGGGGACTACACACTCCAGTGTGTACCTCTTTCAATAGTCTTGTGGTTTCAATCGAATCAACGCATCTTAAGAATCCAAGGTCCGGAGTCCTCCTGTACAAGATTTCTCTATTTAGGAAAAAGTTGTTGGCCATTCGACAAATGGTTTTCCTTTGGTTGGCGGTCACATCTTCGAGATAGACTCCAGCTTCTAGATACCTCTTGATATCATAATACCATGGTTTTTCATCTGATTTTTCTTCGACTTGCGCACGGTGCACATGTTTTTCTTTGAGACCTATTATCAACAGATCGGTATAATTCTGATCGGGATGTTGAATCATGGAGGATATGGTTGCCAAGGCATCGGCATACTCATTTTGAATCCTTGGTGTATGCTTGAATTTGATCTTCCTGAATCTCTTGCACAAATTTTGAACCATCTTCACATACGACACGATCTTGGGGTTCTTCACAGCCCATTCACCTTGAACTTGGTGAATTAGTAAATCGGATTCACCTATGACCAAAAGTTCTCAGACATTTATATCAATATCTAGTTGGATACCGAGAATACAAGCTTCATACTCAGCCATGTTGTTAGTGCATGGGAAATGGAGTTTGGCTGTCACCGGATAGTGCTGACCAGTTTATGATACCAAAACTGCCCCAATGCCCGAACCTTTGAAGTTGACCGCTCCGTCGAAGAACAATCTCCAACTGGGGTATGACTCAACAATATCCTCACCTACGAACAGAATCTCTTCATTAGGGAAGTAAGTTTTGAGCGGTTCATAATCTTCATCAACTGGATTTTCTGCTAAATGATCTGCTAAGGCCTGTCCCTTGATTGATTTTTGAGTCACATATATGATGTCAAACTCACCTAGCAACATTTGTCGTTTGGCCTATTTCCCTGTAGGCATGGCCTTTTGGAATATGTACTTCAGGGGATCCATTATGGAAATGTGATATGTTGTATAGGATGAAAAATAATGTCTCAACTTCTGAGCGATCCAAGCCAAAGCACAACAAGTCTTTTCTAACAAAGTATAATGAGCCTCGCACGGAGTGAACTTTTTACTCAGATAATAAATTGCTCGTTCTTTCTTTCCAGTTTTATCATGTTGTCCCAGGATGCATCCGAAGGCATTTCTTGAAACCGAAAGATATATCAATAATGGGCTCCCTTCTCTCGGAGGAACCAATATCAGAGGACTGGACAAGTAGTCCTTGATACGATCAAAAGCTTGCTGGCACTCCTTGGTCCAACCAGTCGGCGCATCTTTCTTTAATAACTTGAAAATGGGTTCACAAATGACCGTTGATTGAGCTATGAATCGACTAATATAATTTAGCCTTCCCAGGAAACTCATGACCTCTTTCTTGGTCTTCGGGGGAGGCAACTCCTAAATTTCTTTGATCTTTGAAGGGTCGAGCTCGATGCCCCTTCTACTGACTATAAAACCCAATAATTTGCCACCTGGCACCCCAAAAGCACATTTGGCGGGGTTCAACTTTAGATTATATTTTTGCAAGCGGTAAAAAAACTTCCTCAAATGGGTCAAGTGATCCAAACTCTCATGGGATTTAACAATCAAGTCATCCACGTATACCTTGATCTCCTTATGAATCATGTCATGGAAAATGGTTGTCATGGCTTGCATATAAGTAGCACCCGCAGTTTTGAGACCAAATGGCATCACTCGATAATGGTAGATACCCCGGGGGGTGATAAAGGCTGTTTTCTCCGCATCTTATTCATCCACTAAGATATGATGGTATCCATCAAAACAATCCATGAATGACTGTATTTTGTGCTTCGCGTAGTTATCGATAAGGATATGGATATTGGGCAATGGGAAGTTGTCTTTGGGACTGGCCCTATTTAGGTCTCGATAATCGACATAGATTCTGATCTTCCCATCTTTCTTAGGAACTAGGACGATATTGGCCAACTAGGTTGGATACTTTGTAACCCCTACCACTCCAGACTGAATCTGTTTGGTAACTTCTTCCTTGATCTTCAAACTTAGATCTGGTTTGAACTTTTGAATCTTCTGCTTGGTGGGATCAAACCCTGGATTAATAGGCAGCTTGTGGGAGACTATGTCTGTGCTTAGCCCTGGCATATCGCTGTAGGCCCAAGCAAATATGTCTATGTATTCTTGGAGCAATATGATAAGTTCTCTTTTTTGTGTTTCTATCAAATGGACACTGATTCTAGTTTCTTTGACTTCTTGGTCATCTCCTAGATTGACCATCTCAGTTTTCTCTAGATTAGGCTTTTCTCGGTTCTCAAAGTCTTTTAATTCCTCTGTCAAGTCTTTGGGAACCATAGTTTCTTCATCATATTCCTCGAAATCATCATCACCTAGCTCAGTTTGTTTGTTAAACCCTTGACATGACATGATAGTGGCAGGTTTTAAATTATTATTACTGAAACCAAAACAAAACGAGTTAGATAATAATAAGCAAATAAAAATAAATCTTTAAATGGCGAATATTTTCAAAATAAGGAGGCTTTCATTTGAAATTTGGAAATATTTACAAATTATGGCTACAACCTACATGAATGTAGGTTCATGCCTTTTAGCAAGGAGTAAACAGTACGAGGAAATTCAAAATATAAAGGGCGGGTCACAGAGCCTTATCCGGACCATCGCCGAATTTTGTAAAACAAAGTCTTTGTCTACCCAGCCGTGTGGAGACCAGCCAAGGGATTGGCGACCCAGTTTTTCAACTTCTCGTCGGGTTTGAGGTTCCTGATTGTGGCTGTTTTGGGAGCTTCTTCTGCGATAGTATCACACTCCTCAAACAGATCCCCTATTCTATCCTCCAACCCATCGCTTGGAGGACTGACGCGTACTGGGAATGATTGATACAAATGAGGAAAAGGCTTGGGCAGTCCTGACTTTTTCTTTTCTTTGTTGCTGGCTTTCACCTTCTTGGGTCACATACCCCAATCTGTGCTTTCTCAACTGTTCAGGGATACTTAAAGGTTTGATCCGACTGTCAGAGTTCCTTTCTAGCCCCGAGCCTGGTTCATAACCACACCTCAACATTGTGGTCGCAAGCATCTTGTAAATGGGAGGCATAGGAATTTGAGGAGACAGGTCCTCTTCTAAGGCATTCACAATTTCCACTGTGTAGAAGTCACTCCCTCTCGGGACCTCTTCGATTGTGGGGACACAGCCGTTTGGGTGAATCAGGTGGCTTCCCTCTCCATGCATTACCACTTCGTGCCCTTCCCAAAAGAACTTCACCATTTGGTGCAAGGTTGATGGCACGGCCCCAGCTTCATGGATCCATGGTCGTCCCAAAAGCAAATTGTAACTAGTGGTAATATCCATGAATTGTAACTCTGTCCGAAATTCAGCGGGTCCCATATGGATGTATAGGTTGACTTCTCCAAGGGTATCTCTCTATCCTCCGTCGAAGGTCCTCACATTGACCCTGCTTTGACGGATCTTTCCCAAATCATATTCCAACTGTGTCAGTGTTGACAATGGACAAATGTTCAATCCTGATCCATCATCAATCAATACCCTGTTCACAACCTTTTCTTGACTCTGAATAGTGATATATAGAGCCTTGTTGTGCGTCACGCCTTCAGTCTTTCATATAACTGAGTTCGGGACTCGGCTAATTGAGTGAAAGTTCGAGGAACTTTCTTTTCCAAATTTGGTCAGGGGAGACCAGGGTTAGTGGGAGGAGGAAACCGGTGGTTGTTCTGGTTTTCAGGAGCTCTTTGGTATACTGGAAAATTCTAGGGAGGTGCTTGGTAGGTGGATTGTATATTTGGGACTGGAGTTTGGTATATGGGCTGCACATTTGGTTGTGGAGCTTGGTAAATAGGCTGAGTATAGTAAATCAGTTGAGGATTTTGTGGAGCTGGAGGAGGGGTTGTTGGAACAAATGGCTTCTTGTAACCAGCTCCGAAGGGTTTATGTGGTTTTGGACTAGGATTGAAAGACACCGAAGATACCTCCTCTCTCTTTTCCTTCGGGGGTCTGGTAGGTCCTGATGAAACTGGGGTTTTTGCGATTTTTCCACTGCGGAGCCCTTCTTTCACAATCTCTCCAATTTTGACTAAGTTGGCGAACTGGGCTTTTACCCCCGATATCATCTTGTCATAAACTTCCGAATCCTGAGCGCGCATAAACACCGCTCTTATTTCTTCTTCAGTCATAGGAGGCCGGACTCTCGCCGCCTCTTTTCTCCACCGGTAAGCATAATCTCTGAAATCTTCATTTGACTTTTGCCTAATGCGTCCCAGGGAATATCGATACGGGATGGCTTCTATGTTATATGCGAATCTCCAGGCAAAATCTCGGGCGAGATCGCTCCACTTGAACTACTTCTTCAATTCTTGGGAGGCGAACCATTCCAATGGCTCTCCATTCAGGCTTCGGCTAAAGAGTCTCATTAGCAGGGCGTCGTTTCTTCGAGCACCGACCATCTGATCGCAGTAACTCCTTAGATGGGCTTCGGGACTCCCAACACCATTGAAGATTTCAAATTTTGGAATTTTGAAACCTTCTGGTAGGTTCATCTTAGGGTGAATGCATATATCATCATAATCGTAGCCTTTCTCGTAAGGTGAACTCCGTAACTCTCGAATCTGGGCCATTTCTTTCCTTATTTGTGCCATATCGAGGTCGCATTTCATTTCTGTAGCCTTCGGCTCTCTTTCTTTCTCTTCATAATGATCTGTTATGGCATGGAAAGTGGGAGGTATGTTCTGCGTGGGTGGGGGCTGGACATGTGGAATATTATTCGGGTATATGGGGGTAAATTATGTGGGTTAACTATGTTTGTGTCATTAGGATGGTTGTTTTGGGAGTTGCAGGTATTTTGTGGAGTGTTCTGGAGGTTTGGAGGGTTTTTTGTGAAATAGGCACCTGGATTGTTGTTCTGGTTAGTATGTTGAACATGGGGAGTATGGGTCTGGTACAGGGACCTAATGAGGAACGGTTTATTATGGACAGGTTCGTTTGAAGGCCTGGGAATGGAAGAGGAGGGGATGTCTTTTGGTTGATTTCCAGTTTGCAGAGAATTGAGTGGAGGGTTTTGAGGAGGGGGATGAGCATCGCCCAAAGCAGGAGTAATGGAGGCGATTGCCAAGCCAGCCATGTCTTTCATCTTTTGCACTTCTTCCTGCATCTTTTCTAATTTCTTTGCAAGTTCTGCGATCATTTCATTCTGTTTAGCGATGACACTGTCTCTTATAGCCAGGGCATTTTCTTCCTCACTATCAGTCATTCTTTCTGCAAATAGGCGAGGGTCAGAGGACAGATCTAAGTGTGCTTTCGAGCGAGTGAAGTAAGAGTGTTCAGCCAACTTTTGTCAACACAAACTAGTTTCTTTTATCTGTTGAAATGAAAAACAACTCAAAAGCCGCTATGTTAGTTTTTTGTTAGTGAAAAATAATACAAGATATATGGCGAGAAATAAACACATAGAATTACTTCAAACACATAAAAGTTGCTTTTCGTCAAGGCAAATTGGTCCCTAGGTGGTTTTGACTCAATCATTTCAAAGGACAGGATTTTGTCCGTTGATTTGGGATTAGTAGGTTTTGTCAGGAAAGGTTGATTTTGTTGAACTTGTAACATCTCTGCCTATTGTTCTCCTGAACTCTTCATTGTCTTCGTCGATGTGGAGAAATGACAATTTCTTTAAGACATGGTCCGGGCCTTGAAGGCTGCCTATGTATCTCATGAAGGAGAATTCAGGCCCTACGTAGTTCGAACTTGTGATAGATAAGTTGTCTTATTTCATTTCATCCACTATTCTAAATACAAGGGGAAAGTAAAAGACAACATCGAAAATAAAAATAAAGAAACTGAAAGCTAAAACTCTGCTACTTTTGCTACTTTCAGCTCTGGATGATGGGATCTGCTAGACTCTTCTCAATTTTTTCTTCAAGGATGATAAGGGGGAAACTCCAGCTCGATTTTTCCCATGTCAATGAGGTATTCCAAATCGACCCGAAAGTGGAGGCAAGTTTCGATATCGTGGCCTCCGACCCCTTTGTGGTAGAGGCAAACTTTTTTCCCCTGACGCCAAGCCCTGGGCATCTTCCCCGGTCTCCTTTCCACGGGCTCCAGGATCCTGGTTTGGACCAGCTTAGTATAGATTTCATAGTAAGTGTCCTGGAAGACAGTGAAATCATAGCGATGAATTGTCATTTCCTCAGTGATGGGCATGCCATGGCCAACTTGGTCACGAGCAAGGATGGTTCGGGGCCCCCATAGATGGCTTATCTGGCTGTTAGTGATCATGTGGTAAATCTGGGCTCTTAGGGCATTGCATTCATTGGTAGTGTGTCCTCTGCGACGTGGATGATAGGCGTACTCTTTTTGCTCATTGTGAGGGTGACATCCGAATCCCTCAGATTGGTCAGGATGCAGGACCCCCATAGCTTTCAGGGTCTCGTAAATTTTTGAACAGATAATCACCTTTGGATTTTTGGTATATTCACGAAAGTGAACTTTGAGGGTGATGGGCTTACCTCCTGGCCTGAATCTGGAAGGCCAAATAACATCACCCTTGACCTTGGTCTAGTGGCAGACTCTCGTGTGAAAGAGTTGGGCCCCTTCAGTAGTGGGCACTTGCTCATTGTCTTCGGGTTCTTCAGTTACTCTTTCCTTCCCTTTGTTGACTTGTTCCAATCCTTCAGTGACATCCTCAAACTTTAGGAGCAATTCTTTGAGTTTTAGGTCAAAGTCTGGTTTGGTGTTAGTCTCGATTTTTCCCAATATTTGGTCAATCACAACAATCCTTTCTTTAGCCTTGGCAGTTTGCTTTTCCACCTCCTTGGACCGAGCTAAGGTAATTTCCATAAGTTGGTTGATTCTCTCATGTTTTCTCTGAACCTCCTCCATTTCCTCTTGTATCCTTAGCATTCTTTCTCGCATAGTCACGGCCTCCATTTCAACCTTTCCTGAAAGAACGGAGATTTTTTTTAGGAAGTTTTTAGAAGGCTTTAGTATTTTCGGAGAAACTTGGAAGACTTGGAGTATTTTGGTCGTACTTTACATAGTGGGTTTATATTTTTTGCCTACGGTGTTCTAAGAAATTTCGGCATGGAGTGGACCAATTTTTTATTGATTCAAGCAACACACATAGCACATAAAACAGTTTATATCACAATAATATCATGCTAACATCGCATCCTAACTGGGTGACCTTTTTATGCCAAGGTTAGGCCTAGCGAGTTTGAAAGACGTATGTGACGTATCTGAACCATTCTATTGCCCCCAAAATAGCATGTATATATATGGAAAACTTCCCTTTTTAAAAGGGATACAAATGCTAGCCGAAAGGGGAATACATTTTAGGGGAAAGGATATTTGCACAAAAGTCACGCCCACGCAGGGGCAAATTTAGGTAAAGTAAAGACATACATGGAAATAAAACCCACGCAGGGGCTAAGATACTAAAGATATGACGTGGAACTTCCTCCCTCGGTCCTGCTCCTCTTGGATGCTCTGGCAATGCTCCTAAGCTCGAATTGGCTCAACTACATGTCGCTCTGGAGTTTCACCACTCGTTCATGCATAGGCAATGCCCTGGCCTCTAAGGCTTTCCTGATCATTTTTGAATCAAGCTGGGCTATTCCCATTCTCATATCTTCGAGTTCCTGAGTCAACCCTGCTATAGTGTGTCGATCTTCTTCCTTTTTCATAAGAAATTCTTTCTCTCTTCTAGCCATTTCCTCTTGGAGATTCAGTAATTGGAGACGGGGATTGGGTCTGGAGTTAACCCGTGGTTCTGATATAAATACTTCTGCAACGTCTACCTTCAACCACTGCTTATAACTGTCCATATACCCGAGATCGAACCTGTTTGGGGCCAAAGTCTCTAGACCCATTTTCTCAAGTGTCTTCCAATTGTGCCGGATCCTCGAAGCTTTTGGGACTTTTTCATGTTCCTCATAGTCGATGACATAGCAACCCATGTGAACGGTCGATGGCTCGATTTGAACCCTTCTAAATTGTCTAAGAACTCTTTGTGGAGCATAACGTAGGATCCCGCGAATTCCCGGGAGAGGGAGGAAATCCAGGTCATGACATTTCACAATTACTTCCTTCGAGTGAAAATCATCGAACATCATCTGCACATTATCTTCTCTAAGCTCACAAAAAGCTTGGGCCCATCCTATCTTGGTCCTATTTTCAGTGCCTCTATCCCTAAGCACTTCTGCCAACACTGTGAAGTTATCGATTCCATCTAGGTTGGGAATTTCTAGGCTTCCATTATCTTCGGCCAGATGCTTGAGAATCCAATATTGTAGGAGTAGGTTGCACCCTTGGAAGTAACGATGACCATTCTTGCATTTCCCTAAAGCTCTATAAATATCAGATAAGATGACTGGTACTAGAGGAAAATACCTGACGGTGGTTCCCTCTATCAGGCCATGGAACATGGTATGGGCCACCATTATTATTCGGGTGTTGATGCGGAGTTGTTCATTTAGAGGGAATACCATGATTTCTAAAAGAGCAACAACGAATGCCAAGGCTCGGGTCTTGTCCCACTCTTGAAACATGTAGAATTCGCCTTGGTACTGAGAGAACCCTTCCCTAGTGGCAAAATGGTTGTAGAGTTCTTGAAAGAAGATACTTGGACCCCTTATCCACGGGCATTGATTCTCCCGCAAGTGGAGATACTTTGCAATCTGAGTCGGGGTGGGTTTATTCGGTATTAAGATGCCTTGTTGAGGCCTTAATCTCCTTTCATTGGCTGTACCCGCGGTCTCTAGGCAATCCCTGAGTTCTTCTATAGTTGGGGTCATTTCCATCATTCCGAATTGGAACACCATTTTCTTGTTGTCCCAATACCTCTGTTAAAACCTCGATCAGTTCTGGCCAGGCCTCCATATCTAATAAAGACGGCAAATGTCCTATATACTAACGGACTGTCCTCTGACGGTTAGGACCCAGATTTATCCACCACATTCGGAGGAGGAGAGGCGCCTCTTTTACCATGTCAAACTTGAGGAATTTTGACATTCTACAAAACAGAATAACCTGTTAGGCCCCACCCCAGGACAATCGTCTGGTTACAACACATACATCTTTCAAACAATACGTAGTTGGATGCTATATCGTTGGGTCGGAAACCCATTGACATATTTTGGTGGTTTACTAATGGACTTAATATCCCTTGGATATTAAGACATTCTAGGCTAATTCCTATTTTCGGGCTTTGGTTTCACTCTATCCTGAGTTTCTAGAATAGGTTTCGAAATTGACCGGGAACTCGCGGACAACCCAAGCTTGAAACAACAAGTGACCGTTAACCGACCGCGGGTCAACTACTTCACTCATTTATTTCAAAAATTGTGTGTTTTGTCAAGAACGACCGCAAAGATTTGTGTAATCGTCTTTTTACCCCTAATGCATTGCCAAGAGAGGCGAAAAATGCCATGAACAGTTTATAATTGCTGAAAAAGTAAACTATTTAAGGAAAGCAATAAAGTTACAATTATTACAATTTTTGAATAGTTAGTCAAACAAGTTAGTTTCAAATAATAAGGTTAGAACCTAGTTGAATTATCCCCGGCGGAGTCACCATTTCTGTTTTGATCCTTTTCGGGCAAGGACGAAAAAACATGGCTTTGTCGTTGAAAGGTTTGTTTCGAAAATCTAATTAAAGTTTCCAAAACGTTTTCAATTAAAATCAAGAGTCGCCACTTAGTTTTTATAAAGTAAAAACCAAGAAAAACTTATAAGAATTTTTAAAATCCAAAACAGATAAAGACTTTAAAAATTAAGAGATTAAGGGTAAGGGTTCAAGTTAATACTCTTGGAAGGGTGTTAAGGCACCAAGAGTATCCGCTAACTCGCGGTTGCCCAGGCTTATTTGAAAAACTAACTTGTTGACTAACTTTAAAAAGACGGGATTGATTTTAAAAGACAGTTTTATATATAAGAGGGTTATTCTATAAAGACAATATGAAAGAGTTTGTTTTTACATAAAAGAGTTGATTTTTTAAAAGAGACAATATACGAAAGAGTTGGTTTTTATTGTACATAAGGGAAAGGCGTCAATATTTAATGAAAATATTTTCACGAACAGTTGAAAGAAACAGTGATTAATATTAAAATTTGAACAGAAATATTAACTTCGTTTGGAAATAATTCGACTAAGTTTACAAGGTCAGTCCAAATTATGCAATTAATACTAATTAATAATTAAAGACATATAACATAAGAAGTTAAGGACTAATCCTGTCAATTCTAGTGTGTGGGCCCTCTTTAGGCCCACCACCATTTTCTTTGGACTTAGTCCATTTTTTCCAACTTTCGGCCCTTTTGGGCTGCTGTTTCTTTGAATGTTATGGGCTTTGGCCCATTTCTTCATTTATTTAGTCCATTTGGACTTTTCTGCTGGTGCAAATCTGTTTGGGCTTGGCCCATTCGCTGCTTTACTTCCACAACTCAGCCCCTTTTGGGCTTGATCAGGCGGACCCAGACAATGTTGGACTAGGCCCAACGAAAAAATGCAAACGGCATTTTTTGGGAGTCCAAATTAACTCCACCATATTATCATGCACAAAAGAGATGTAAAAAATAAGGATCAGCATATGTCTAAATAAAATAACGCAAGAATAATCAAGCAATACACAGATTTCATACTTAAAGAGTATATCTCCTAACAATTGGCCTATTCGAAATTAACTACCAAATAAGAACATACTAAATGGGATATTCAGCTTAGTCTAGAACAACAAATCACTAATTTTAACACATAAGGATTACACTATCATGTACACTTCATTTTAAACTTCCGAACATCAACAGAGACAGCTCATTTGAACTTATCTTTTTTTTTTCTAAAAGCCAAGATAAATAAAGAAAAGGGAATAAATCATATACACAGACTTTGAAAAGATACATAACATGATATTATGGGGCCTGAAAGCAGTTTCAAACATGCTCATCACACTAGGTCAAGGTTCTTATGAAGCATGTAGCATACAAAGTGGGCAACAAAATCAGTATCTATTGAAGGATGGAACAGAGGAACTTACAAAGGTGAAGATCATATCATGAGAGGATATGACTCACCTCTAGTTCCTAATCACAACAAAACTCATAATGCTACTCAGAGAAATGCATACAACAACATAGGATTAAAATTTTTTAAACCAGATCAAGGAAGGCTCTAAATCATAACTAGTACCTATCACATAATCATCTAACATGATCAAAAATAGTCTAGAAGGAGGAAGAAGAGCAGGATAGGAGCTTTAATCAAGTCTAAAGAAAACAGGGGAGAAACAGGAAAGGGTTGAACAACATTAATCATTTTGTGTCAACTGGTTCCAACAACAAATCTGGAATCCATATTCACAGCAATTTCATGTCACACAAGTCAAACAGAAAATTAGTGAACTAAGAGGAATCAGTACTCAAAATTACAACAATCATTGCCTTCAATATGAGAAAAATAGCATGTAATACTTGACTGATTTATGCAAGTTAGTGTCAACACATGGCCATTTTAGCATAGGCAAAACAGTAAAGGGAAAAAGAAGAAGAAGAAGAACAGAACAAGAGCAGAATTGAAAGAGTTAAGGACAAAGCAGGAAAGGGTCAAATATTTACCAAGTATTTCCTATCAACGAACCCTAATAACAAGCTCCACACTTATGTTCATGGCATTCATATATCACATAGGTCGAATATAAACTAGTGAAAAACCATGAGATTTCTAAAGAGAACTCATAACAACACTAGCCTAAAATCATGAGGAACAACACTAGCATTTAACCAATTCATATATGAGAAATGGTGCAACACATAGCATAGACAGAATCAGTAAAAGAAAAGACAAGATAGAGGCATTATCATAGCAAATGGATTGGAGAGGAACAAGAGGGGGTCAATCATTTTATGAACTCAACAGAACAGACTTCATACTCATAATCCTAGTATTCATATGGTTACTCAAATCAAATGAACCAATGGAGATTATGAGGTTTCTAATGAAATTACTACTCAAGAGTTACAACAACAACAGTTCTAAAATCATAACAAACAACATTAAAATAATAAACATACCTAGAATCCAGATTTACTAATCTTCAGACCTCACATAGTATAAAACAAAACAGTAAAGAGAGAAGAAGGCGAGGGGGTATACCTTTTTAGGAGCAGCGACTTGTGACTTAGAACCTCACCGGAAGATTTCACCACCGTCGGACTAGTAATGAAATCGTCGGAATTTGACTTTTTAGTATTTCTTTTCCAAATAGCTGACCGATTACGTAGGGTTGGAGAAATCAATTCTCCAGAACCCTTAATTTCCCCCCAAAATCAACTCCTTTATATGTAGCTAGGGGGTATTTATAGGGAATTTCGGGTGAAAATGGGGGGGGGGGAAAACAAGAGGGGGTTTTTCAGGATAAACCCTTGAGAATTTTCAAATCCTCAACGACTGAGGCTGGCCAGCAAGGAAATGGTACAAACTCGTACTAATTTCCATAGATTTCACGGAGAAATTGACACCTTAGTGATTTCTAGAACGTTCTGGGTTGCTAGCTCAAATTTAGACGGAGTTTTGGACGGCGTTTGGGAACTTTAACGACGTTGGATGACGATTTCTGGAGTTTTGAGGTCGTTTGATGTTGTTGTTGCAGCATTTTGAGCTATTGTTGACGGAGAGTGTACTGGGTAGCGTTGTTGTTGTCTGTTAGAGAGAGGACGAAGAGAGAGAGAGAAAGGGTACATTTGGTTATGCTGAGAGAGAAAGGGAACAAAGAGGAATATCGGGTGTGAGAGTTGGGTTTGGGGCGGGTTAGGAGTATGAGGGTGTTGGGCTAAGCGGAATCGGGTGTTGGGCTGAGCGGAATTGGGTGTTATTGGCCCAAATGTGGTCAGCTGAAGCAAGGGGTTATAAGGTGTATTGTGGATTTGGCCACATTTTGCAAAATGTAGCCATTTCGAGTTAAAAATGTAGTCAAATAGAGAGCAAATTTAAGAAATTCGGCTAGAATTTAAATATAGCTTTAGGGATTTAGACTAGATTAGAAATAAATATGGATTAATTAAAATTAATTACCCGAGCCTTTTTAACTTTAAACAAATTGAAACAATTATCATGTTCAACACATAATTTCCTCTTTTAACCATCATGAAATTAATTTATTCAATTAACCTCTTATTTGAATTAAATTTGAGGAAAATCAAGTGTTTAATATTTTAAAAGGACCTTTTTTATGAAACTAAGTTCTAAAATAGTTCTTTCATTAAACTTATATAAATTTCACATAATTAAATATGAAAAAATATAAATTGTTACTCCGAACTATTATAAAGATGACTTGAAAAATCTTTTATCCCTTTTTACAAAATAATTATTTCAAAAATTGCTTAAAATTCAAAAGGCTCAAGATTAATTCGTAATGTAGAGGGTAAAAATTGGGTGTCAACAATGCCCATTCCCGAGTGGAAATGGGAAAGGATAGCCATGGATTTTGTGGTTAGTCTTCCCAAGACCTTGGGAAAGTATGACTCCATTTGGGTCATCGTGGACAAGCTGACCAAGTTAGCTCATTTCATTCCGGTCAGGTTGGATTATAATTTGCAGTAGTTGGCCAAAATTTATGTTAAGGAAATTGTGAGATTGCATGGGGTGCCACTCTCCATCATTTTAGACAGAGGTACTCAATTTACTTCCAAATTCTGGGGCAAGTTGCACGAAGAGCTGGGCATCCAACTCACTTGAAGCACAACTTTTCATCCTCAGACAGATGGTCAGTCGAAGAGGACGATTTAGGTATTAGAGGACTGCTGGGAGCATGTGCAATTGATTTTAGGGGCCATTGGGATCAGTTCTTACCGTTGTGTGAGTTCTCATACAACAACAACTATCACTCCAGTATTGACATGACATAATTTGAGGCACTCTTTAGGAGGGGATGTAGATCACCCATAGGGTGGTTTGAGGCAGGCGATGTGAAACATTTGGGATTTGACTTGGTGAAGGAAGATCGAGAAAAAGTGAGGGGTATTCAGACCAAGTTGATGGCAGCCCAAAGCAGGCAGAAAGAGTATGCAAATCAGAAGGTAAGAGACATGGAATTTTAGGTTGGTGAACAAGTGTTACTAAAAGTGTCACCAATGAAAGGGGTAATGCGATTAGGTAAGAAAGGAAAGCTTAGCCCTCAGTATATTGGTCCATTCGAGGTTCTCGAGATTGTAGGGCTAGTGGCTTACAGATTAGCACTGCTGCCCAGTTTTTCTGGGTTCCATCTAGTCTTCTATGTATCCATGCAGAAGTGATACCATGGGGATTGGGAGTATATTATTAAGTTATATTTGATCTTGCAAGACAAGGATCGTTAATATGTAGAGGAGGCGATGGCGATTTTAGATCGGGATATCCAGAAATTAAGGACAAAGGAAATCAGATCGGTAAAGGTTCAATTGAAGCAATGTCCGGTTGAGGAAGCCACTTGGGAAACTGAGAAGGACATGCAGGACAAGTACCCTCACTTGTTTGAAGATTCAAGTACTACCATTTTCTTTCTTTTAACTCATCTCTTTTAGGTTTGATTGTTCAGAGATGAACGATATGTAAATTGGTATCTGTTGCAATGACATATTTCTTTGTTATGGGTAAACCATTCATGAAATGTTTTGGGTTAGAAAACTTTCGAGTTTGGGAGTTGGAAATTTTAGGCTAGGCTAGTCTTTGACGGATTCTTAGTGAGGTATGGTCTAGGGCAATCCAAGAAAGGATTGGGTAAAATATCTTATATTGAGCTAGTTTTTTCATTAGCTAAGACATTAAAGAGTCCAAGGAACATTTTGGAAGTAAATTCGAGTGAGTAAAACTCTCGATATCAAAGTTGACGTGAAAGGGTTAGTTTGGAACGTCTGGTATTGAAGTGTGTTGTAAAACGGGCAACTTTGGGAGATTTTCCAAGTTTCTATTCTATGAAAACCCCTATAGAGGTTGACACCATGCTAGAGTTATGACCACTATAGCAGAAAAATTCCCGCTATAGTAGAAGTCAAGGCGGTCAACACCGCCATAGTAGTCGGGTTCCACTATGGTGGCGCCGCTATAGCAGTGTAGGAACCGCTAGAGTAGAATAAGTCGCAGTTAATGTAGCAATTTCCCCAAAAATATTCAAAAATTGTCAAGAATATTTTGCGAAAGGGCAGAGGCAAATTGGGTGATTTCAATTCGGATTTCCACCATTTTTCTTCATAAAGGTAAGGATTTTACTTCCCTACTTTAGTACTTTGATTCCCGGGTATTCGAATCGATAATTATAGGCTTGGGAGAAGGTTTTAATAGACCTAAGAGGGTAGAATATGGTGTTAAGGGGATTCTACGATGTAGAGGTTCTTGGGTCTTGTTTATTGTTATTCAATTATGATCTATTCACCATAATTTGCTTAATGAATCCGTAAAAATTGTTGTTTTAGGGTAATTAATGGTGGGAAAGCCTTGGGATAGGTGGAATGATCATAGTTTGGCCAGGGGATTAGGATTTGAGTATAAATTGGGTATTATTTGGCCATTGGTACTAATTATAGTATATTTTGTAATCATTTTTAGACCAAGAACAAGCAAAAGCTTTGGAAAATGGGAAGGCTCCGGTTCAGTAGAGCTTTCAAGATATTCCAAGTAGGTGATGGTCGTTGTTTTTCCAAATACAATATGTTCTCATGTAACTGTCTCTTAGTATTGTATTTGCATTTCATGGTTAGTTAATGGAATTATGAATGTCTAAATATCTGGTTGTCAATCATGTGAAATAAACCTGGTTTTGTTGCTTATTGGTTTACAAGTGTGATTTTATTCATTAATTATTTATTGTTGGATTTTTTGTGATATTCAGTTGGCTCGGGTACCATGTTTTGTATAGGACACTGATCGATTGGCTCGAGTACCATGCCTTATACGAGATACATATCGGTTAGCTCGGGTACCACGCTTGGTAAAGGTTCTATAATGATTGGTTCAGGTACCATGCCTAGTACGGGTTTATTTATACTTATTAATTGTGTTTTGTAGATGGTTACATAAGTGGACCGGGTTAATTGTTTAAACTATGATTGTTGCATATTGGTCCATAAGAGGCCGGGTAATTGTACTTAAATATGGGGTTGATCCTTGTGTAGACCGTAAATTGCTTGTTGAACACTTAGGTGTTGTCCTTGGGATCCTTGGTTGGTTTGGGTTACTTGAAAAGGGTGGTCTTATTTGCATTTGTTGTTGTTGTGATGGTTGTTGGACCTATTTCATATAGTTGGTAAGTTAGAAGAAAGACTAAGAGTCTGGGATTATATTGTTGTCTTGTTTATACATGTTGTCTTACCTTACTCAGCTTTGGTTTATTGTTCATATGTTGTTTATGGGAGCTAGCCGATGATCCTACCAGTACACTGTATTTTTGTGTACTGATACTGCACTTGGTTTCCATTTGTGACAACAGGACTTATTCTAATGACTGCTACGCGACCTCAGTTGTAGTCCTGATGTATCCAGAATCCAAGGGTGAGCTACTTCTTTTGGGCTACCATGGTTTCATATATCATATTTCTAGTCTATTACTTCGAGTGTAGATTTCCTAGTTTTTGGGGTTGCATCCCCGTTCTATAGATATTAGTAGATGTTTTGGTATGCGACTTTCAAATTCTAGAGGTAGTTTTTTGCAGGATCTTGTTTATTAGTATTTTACTGTAAATGCTAGTTTAAATTAATGCAACTAGTTTTGAGCTGTTAATTTCACTAAGTGTTGATTGAGTTTTGTGGTTCGCTCATCCGGGGGTTATGGGTAGGTACCACTCGGGGCAGTTTGGGTCGTGACAATCAGCCACTACATTAGCCTTACCCAAATAGTAAAGCACATTCATATCATAATCCTTGAGGAATTCAAGCCATCTCCTCTAACAAAGATTCAACTCAATCTGGGTGAACACATACTAAAGGCTCTTGTGGTCTATAAACACATCTACATGAACATCATACAAGTAGTGCCTACAAATATTTAAGGCAAAATCAACTGCTACAAGCTTAAGGTCATGAGTCGAGTAGCTCTTCTCATGAATCTGAAGTTGTCTAGAGGCGTAAGATATGACCTTACCATGCTGCATCAGGATACAACCCAAGTCGACTATAGATATATCGCAATACACAAAAAAACCATCTAAACCCTCTGGTAGAGTTAGAACAGGAGCGGTAGTCAACCTAGTCTTCAACTCTAGTATGTTTTTGTCACATTCGTCTGACCACCGGAACTTAACCTTTTTCTGAGTCAATCTGGTCAATGGGGCAGCTATGGATGAGAATCCTTCAACAAATCTCCTGTAGTAACCATCCAAACCCAAAAAAGCTCCTGATATCTGTCGGAGAAGTGGGTCTAGTCCAGTTCTTCAGTACCTCTATATTTTGCGAACCAACTCGAATGCCTTCACTAGACACCACATGACCAAGGAAAGTAACTGACCTCAACCAGAATTCACACTTACTGAACTTGGTGAATAACTAGTGATTCTTGAGAGTTTTCAGCACAACTCTCAAATGATTTGGATGTTCTCCTTTACTTTAAGAATATATGAGTATATCATCGATGAAGACAATGACAAATATGTCCAAATACTACTTGAACACCCTGTTCATAAAATCCATGAAAGTTGTAGGAGCATTCGTTAGTCCAAAAGACAACTACAAATTCGTAGTGACCATATCGAGTTCTAAAAGTTGTCTTCAAAATGTCACAATCTCTGACTCTGAGCTGATGATAGCCAGATTTAAGGTCTATCTTAGAAAAGCAACTGGAACCCTAAAGCTGGTCGAACAAGTCATCAATCCTGGGAATGAGATACTTATTTTTTATTGTGACTTTGTTCAACTTAAGGTAGTCGATACACATCCTGTGAGAACCATCTTTCTTATGCACGAAAAGGACTGAAGCTATAAATATATGTTGGGTTTGATGAAGCCCTTATCTAGAAGGTCTTTCAACTGTTCCTTCAATTCCTTAAGCTCAGTTGGATTTATTATGTAAGGTGGAACTGAGATAGGCTGTGTATTAGGGAGGAGATCTATTCCGAAGTTGATTTTTCTTTCGGGAGGAACTCAAGGAAGATCTTCTAGAAATACTTCTAGAGGATTCATCCGAGTGAAATCTCAGACTCTTGTTGATGCAAAAAAAAATAATTATGGTGGGACTTGTGCCACAATCGTCTAATTCACCTGAGTAGCCATGGTTTGATCCAACACCTGAAAAGTAGCCCTAAACTCAGCATGAGTGACTTGCTCATTCAAAGGGTCTGCTGGAGCTGTTGGTGCTTTCTGGTTCCCATTTTTGTTTTTGTTTCCCCTTCCATTCACTCGTCCAGGAGGCATTTTATGTAATACAAAGAGTACAAGTTAGAAGGATATTAAATAGAGTTCATACTCTATAGCATGATATGGAAAAGAAAGAAGGGAAGTTTTCTTTAAAATGTCTCATAACTTCTCCCCCATAAGTGTGGAGTACTTCAACCCATGAAGAAGACTCTACTTGATGCAGCTTTCAGACACTCAAGAAAACTTGAACCTGATACTGTGATACAAAGTTTGTCATTCCCCGAGGCTACCCCATAGATGCAACATGGTTCATAGGGTCACAAGTGTCCCCAAGCTAACCCATGGTCTGGCATGCACTAAGAATTTCTAACTAAAATACTAATTGTGCGGAACTAAACTAGTTTAATAAATAATAAGATTGGCAATAATCCAATAACTTCTAAAGTATAAATTTATGTAAAAGTCTGAGAAAAATACTGACTACAAAGTAGAAACTAATACTATGTCAGAAAGCCTCTATCTGAAGTGAGTTTCTGGGACAAGCCCCTAGCTAATTCCAAAAGTCTGAAAACTGTAAATGAATACTTAATAAATGAATATAAGTATTACCCTCAAACTATGAGGACTCACCACGGAGCTGCTGATAGGAACTAGAGAATCGCACTATGCACAGTCCAGATACTGAGCTCCTGAACCTACATCATAATAGGATGTAGCACAAAAGTATGCATCAGTACTTGAAATATACTGAGCATACGGTATATATGAAAATCTACATACATAAACACTGAATCATGATACAATAATCTGGACATGAAGAGTAAATTGAAAAATGAGACGGAAAGATAACTGATGCTATGACAAAGTATTTGACATGTACTGCTAAATACTGAACTGAACTGAATATTGAATACTGAATACAAGGTCAATGTAGGTACTGAATCTGAATTGTGAGAGCTACTGTTAACTGACATACCCTAAGCTGAGCTAACTATTGGGCTAACCTATAATCCTATCTTTGGAAGGTGTTCATAGCTTGCAAAGGGTACACACATAAACTAGTGTGGATCCACTAATCTAATGTACAACAAGGGACTATGGTGTCAATCATGATCTGATAGGTGACCCCTTTAGAACCTACGATGGCGATGTAGTTCTCGGACTTAAGGACTTCTACTAAAGGTCTCAGCCTAAACTGATAGGTGAGCCTTTATCCCTTCGTCCGCTAGGTGCTAAGTCTACTCCCAAATGATTATGCAAAGTAATAAATGCAAACTAATATACTAGATAACTCAAATACTGATTATTATGATGAGAATGCATAATAATTCTAAAAATGGCTACCATTCAAATCATGAATTTTGACTGACTGAGATATCTGACAAGCGCACATGAATTTAAAGTACTGAAATTGTCAATATTCTAGGGTTGTAGAATTTTGAGTATATAACTATCCTACAATCTCAAGAAAACATATAATGAATTCCATACACAACAGTGGAAACTGAGATACAACAGGTTCATAGAATTCGGGAACCCTAGGTCTTAAGAATTTACTGGAAACTAAAGATACTGAATTTCTTAGGGACTCAGTGGGTGAAAGGATACCAATTGATGAAATTCCACATACCTGGAGGTAAATTTTATGGAAGAGTTCTTAGATTTGGGGCATGAACTTAGAAGAAACCTCTGTTTGTTCTTGAGAAGAGAGAATGTTTCTTTTCTCCAAATTTCCTAAGTGTCAACTTAATCTGAGGGAATGAGGTGGTTTGGGTAGTTTTAGGCTTAATAACTTGTCTTAGGTTAGTTAAAATGATAAATCTTAGCCTTTAAAAAGTGGGGAAAAGTCTGATTTGCCCTTACTGAACGGGTTCTGAAAACTGGCAGTCAGAGGGTTTTATGGGTGGAACCACGGTCGGTGGAATCAAACCACGGCCGATGGAATGACCCATGGAACTAGGAACCTTTTTGGGGTTTGATGAACTTCATTCCATGAGTCAGTTGACGATCTATGAATTTGAATGACGGATGGTCCTGTGACTCATGGTTTTGAGCTGGGAAAAGTAGGGGTCCTCTGTTTCTCAAAATTCATGACTGATAGGATGGTCCATGGAACTGAATGACGAACCATCATTTGAGTCATGGTTTTTGAGCTCAGACTAGGGGGTCCTCAGATGATCAAAATGACGGGTGACAAGATGGTCTGTGGTTTCAAATCACAATCCATGAAGTCACCCATGGTTTTCAAGGAGGACAAACTGGAGGCCAAACCACGGGTCAGTTAACGGATGGTCCGTATGGTTTCTGAAATTTAATTTTTTTCTATTTTTTTCTGCTAAGTCTTGTAAAGTAGTTGGTTTGGATCTTGGGGTGTTACATCTGAGTATTCACGCTAGTAAATTAAGTGTGGGGTCATTTGGACATCCTTTTCGCTTAATTTATTAGACAGTTTGTATGTTTCCTAATTTTATATTTTTGTAGGTACAAATGGATAATCTTAGGCAAATAAGACGGAAATAAAAGGAAGCTAAATGGATGAAAAGGAAAAGGGTGAGAATTGGTGAAGCTTCCAGTAGCCAAGTTCCACCATAACAAGCTAGTACACCTAAGCCTGCATCCAGACAAGAAAAATACATTGGTAAAAGGTGGTTCATTACTAAAGGAAAGAAGTGGTTTGCAGACTTCAAAAGGAATAATTACTTTGATGAGGTTCAGATCAATGAAGCAAGGCTATAGGCTAATTCCCATAGATTTGGGAGAGAGTGTCTGCTATGGGGTTGCAATTTATATTTGTTGATCCAAGAAAGTACACCTGAGTCTAATTCGAGAAGCCTATCCAAATTTGCAACATGCACTAGATCTTGAGGAGAGTACTCCCAAGGGTATGGTTGTGAAGTGGAATGCCCAAAAATTCTATGAGCTATTGAGAGCCCCTAGGAATTACCATAGCTTGCTAAGTTACATGACTTCTCTTCCTCCTTACCAGGATATTCTCCATACATTATGTGGAGTTTCCACATGCAAGTGGCTCAAATGTAAGGTTAACAACACATATAAGACCCTAAAGATGAGATACTTCACAAGAGAGGCCAGATGTTGGTTGCAAATAGTTTGCAACAGGTTGATGCCATGTGTGCACTACACAGATGATATCAAATACCGAGTTTATTTGGTATATATGTTGATGACAGGCCAGCCAATAAATATGGGGCAATTATGATTGCTATAATGAAATATTCCAGGAAGGGAACTAGTAGGAGTTTCTACTTTGGTAACACAATCACTTTATTCCTTCATAATGAGGGTGTGATGGTAGAGGATGAGCGTATGCATATTCCAGTGGGTCCACCCTAGGACATCACAATGGGCAAGGGCCTAGATGAGTGTCCTAGTATTTCTCTGAGTGCGTTTGAGTGCCATGCTAGATATGATAGCCTCTTTAGTTGTAGTCATGATATGATAATCTTAGGGTTGAGGATAATATTTACCTGCTTAAGTAGCTCACAAAATTTTGAGAATAAAGCCTCCTCTTTCAACTTTTTTATCCTTTATTGGAATGGCGGAGGTGGTATAGTAGCTATCAATGTAGGTTGTTTTAGTACGTTTTCTGCTGGTTTCACCTCAATATTATGCTTCTCAAGTGGTTCTGTCACTATCTTTTCAAGTTTCACATCAATCAAACCTTTACCACTTTTGGTTGTAACTGCATTCACCTATTTCAAATTTGGGTCTACATCTCCAGATTGACCACTTTGAGTTTTAGTGTTTTGAGCGCTAGCAACTTGACTCATTTTCCTTTCTACATTTCAAAGGCAATCTCATTATCTTTTTGTTAAGCTGCTATTCTTTTCTGGTCATCCATAAACTTTTCATCAAAGACTTAAGATCGTCAAATTGGCTTTGGATGGTTTCACCTTATTTTGTTGATAGTTTTGCTGCTTGTACGGGTTTGGATTTTCACCCCAAGAAAGTTGGGGTGATTTATCCAACCTAGGTCGTACAAATTCCCATTATTTTGATTACCGGTGCTACAATTAGCATTGCCCATAAAATATATAGACTCCAGATTTGCACAACAAAATTCTGTTATATGGTCACCACCACATACTTCTCAAAATAAATGTGTTTGATAAACTGGATGAACTTGGTTTGGCACTTGTGCTTTACCCTTTAAGAATTTGTTCATCTGGTTGATAGTATTGTTCATTGAAGCAAGTTGTGCCTGCATTCTTGTCATCCCATCAAATTCTAACATACCAGCTACTTTCTTGTCTACACCACTATTGTACTCATTACTCCACTCGAGATTGTTGGTTGCTAACTTGTTAAGAAGTAGAACCAGTTCCTTATATGTTTTCTCGAGTGCTTGTCCCCCTGAAGTTGAATCAAGGAAAATCTTAGAATAAATCTATAAACTTTCTATAAATGTATATACCAACACTTCATTCGTCTGATGGCGATGAGGAAAATTCAATAGTAGTCCTTTAAATTCTCCCCAGTTTTGGTTAAGCCTTCACCTTCTTTCTACTTAAACCCTAGAATTATGCTCCTCAACTTGGCTGTCTTCTCAAATGGAAAAAATATTGTAATAAACTTTGTAGCCCAATCATCCCAAGTTGAGATGGAGTTTATGAGTTCTGCTTTCAACCATATGTTGTCTTCCCAAATCATAGAGAATAGGAAGAGGGTTGGCCTCACGTAGATAAGACTCAGTGATATATGTATCAGCAATCTCTAACAATTTTTTGAGATGTGCTTGCGGGTCCTTATGAGATAATCCTCTGAACTGCTCGCTAGAGTGCAAAAGTTGCACCATGTTCTTCTTGAGATCCCATTTTCTAGTGATGTGAGGCTTCACAATACTGGAAGTGATGTTTCATAATCCCATTTTTCTTAATTACATTTTTAAGCTTATTTAATATATCTACCAAATTATTGAATCACAAGGTTGATAATATGATTATGGTCTTGCGAGCCATATAATCACCAACCCAGATTAGCCCCACACCTACAACATTGAGCACATTTGTGGTAAACTGCTTTGGATGTATTTATATATCATCCTATATCTGACCCAAGCAGGGCAAATTAAGTACGTTTTTGTCCTTATAACTAATTCATCCACAGATGAACCCTGCTCCCCTTAACTCATGTTTTATTCATATCATTCTCGTGTCTAGTTACACCAACAATTATCCATACACTTTATAGGTCATGAAGACAGAAAATAGTTGAGTAAAATGTTAAGAGAATGAAGCATGTATGGTAGAATTTGCTAAACAATCACATAATTAAATAAAGATGTTCATACATTGGCCATAATCTTATCCGATTACACATAAATGTCACGATCTGATTTCTCGGTCATGATGGCACCTACGACCTCCCAATGGGAGAACCAATCCCCGTAGCCCAAAACAGTTAGTAATGGGCTACTATCAACCAATTAAGCAGGAGAACAGTATAAATATGCGGGAGCAAGGGAAAATAAGTAGAGAAAATGGACAACAGAGATATATATGCACGGCCCAATAATATTATGTTAAATATTTAAAATGTAATTTTTTTTCATAATTTTATTGGACCGAATTATTACTTAAAAATTGAAGTTCAAAATAAGATTTGCCTTATTTTCTACTCGCACCAATTAGCATGCGTTAATTTTAAAAAAAAATTAAACTTATGTGTTGGCAATACAATTCTAATGCTAGAAACTTGTAAAAAATTAATTTAATAGAATTTTTTATTAGGTATTAAACTAAGTTATGCTTTATGTTTTTTTTTTCGTCAATTAAATTTTATTTCACTATATCAAAAATTGTTTACTCAGATAAGGATTATAATATTTACTTTTAAGATAGATCAATTTTTTATTAGGAATTTACTTTATTAAATTAATTTTATTAATTATGTCTTAAAAAATACTTTTCTTTGAAGTCCGTTTAAAAAAGAATGTCTGTTTTCTTTTTTGATAATTTTTTAATCCTTACTTTCTACAAAACAAATTCTACATATATTTAATTTAAGATTAGAAAGTTTGAAAGTTTTTTTTACTTTCTTAAATTTTGTGCCAAATAAAAAATTTAATAAACAGATTAAAATAAAAAAGTTTTAACATTAGCGGTGGAGGAACATTGAAAAATGAGGTTGCTAGCAACATAACCCTAGGTCCACAACAACATTTATATGGTATAAAACGTTAAATCCTAAGCTCTTTGTCTGATTGTGGAAAGTGAAATGAGAACTTTTGTCTATGGAAAATGTTGTCGGAGGTCCTCCATCTCCGGTTAGTCTCTTCCTCTTCTCACCTATATTATTTGTACCATCTTCTCTTTGAGCTTAGCATAGCAATGGTATGATTTTTGTCTATGTTAAGCTCTGATTTCCTTAAGGCAGCAACATTTCCGTCGAAGTGCAAAATTAACAATAGAAGCAGAGAGAACGCAGAGACGGTGGAGAGAGTGGTATTAGAAGAAAATCCTTACTTTGAAGGAAGCTTACCATTAATAGAGAAATAAGATTACACGTGTTCAATAAAATTAAGAAGCAACTGTCAAAAATCTTGAATTGACAGAATTACCCTCCAATTGAATGTGAATACCAAGTAGCACACATGTTGACGATGAGCTGCTTGGTATTCACATTTATTAGATAGTAATATATGTATATATATATATATATATATATATATACACACACACATGAAAGATAAATCAAACCCCAAAACCTGGTATCATAGTATAGACCCAGAACTACATATAAGGAGTACAAACGATCCAAAATAATATATAGAGATGTCTCCAAATGGTGATAGAGTACATAAAGCAAAAGATAAACTAAAGATAAGCTTCGGTCGCCAAGAGCTCACCCTCAGTCTGAAGTAGTCCCCAAAAGATCTCTGAGCACGAATCAGAATTATCTAGCGGCGATGGCCCACACTAGGATCTGCACCAGAAGAGGCAGTGTGTAGTATGAGCACCAATTGCGAAGCAACCGGTACCCATTAGGTATCATAGGCCGACAGGGCATATATAAGATAAAAGAGCAGTAATATGAAGAATAGGAACAAGTAGTCACTAAAAACAACAAAGGAGCACACGGAAGCTAGCACGGAAGGAATACAACCAAGATAACAACACATGGCTAGCTACTAGAATACCAATCACCTGCGAAAGAAACAAATACATACCCGGGATCCTTGCAATAAAAAGTATATAAGGAAGGGTCAAAAAGTAGGCGGTATACCGGTAACCTCAATGAAAAGAAAAAGAGCAGGCAAATAACGGAAGTCATGCTCGGATATAGAATACCATCATCCAAATAAGCATACTAATATCAATCAAGATATACCAACTGGAAGCCAAAGTACAACTTTATCAAATCCAATGTAGAGTAACCATAATAGGGACAATATTACGAGTTAATAAGAATAAGCCTGCCTATAGTCCCACGGGCGCCCATACACCTGAGGAACACAAGCAAGTGAAGACAAACCCTCCAGCATTCAATACAAGCAGAGCGTGCACTCAGCAAATAGCAACAAGGATGGAATCTCAAACAATATGATAATGTGATGAACTACTTGTAATAATAGTAACGTATGCTACCCGCTTTTGGCATCCTATAAGGCTCAGAAGACAGGATCCATGGAAGGTCACACCCGTATACCCCTACTACACCGTATATCCTTCCTCTAGCACTTTCAGCACGTAGCCCCTGGTCCAGATGGCGAGGTCCATGGAGTCCCCCGACCAACATACTAGATTCCCCGCAATCTCAAAAATCCCCAAGAAAGGCTGCCCAGAGGGTATCCGGGTCTAAATCAGTTAATCAAATAGTTCTAGTGCATGCCCTGATCGAGCCTAGTATTATCACGGAAGCTATAGTAAAACAAGTCTAACCCTCGGCCCCGCCGAGCCTAGTATTAGTAGAAATAGTGATAAAACATCCTTTTTATTTTCTCTTACCCCAAGAAGATCCGTTAAAATGGTACCAAACCTCTTTGCAATCATTTTTACCAAAAATGGGCACCATGGGATATACAGGTTTTAGAAATCATTCAATAGAAGGCCCGAAGCCAAAACCATAGTAAAGTTATGCAGAACCCTCCATATGCATGATAAATAGTGTATGTAATCACAACAGTGGCCCACGGCCCACAATCAACCTATCGGCCATGCACAGGCTCCAATCATTCTACAGCACAAATAGCCAGCTCTATAACAGTAATAACGATGTTCAGGACTCACGGACATTCCCAATAACCTACTATCTATGTTCCAGAGTCAATACAAGGCCACACAGGACCACAAGGGTGATAATATCATCTATAACAAATACTACAAACATCGGAGGAAAGAAACAAATTGAACATGAAGAAGCGGTCAAGGTCTGTGGTACCAAGCTAATAAACCCAACCTAAGGATGCCCATTAATAAAATTTTATCCTATATATGCGAAGTCTAGAGGATTTAGACCGTAACCTATCTATCGTCTGATGACAAACTTCTAGAGTAATAATGTCCAAGCCCGAACTACTCTAAAATAAAATCAAACTCGAATTTGGGGCTTGAATAACTTGATATAGATAATTGATTTTAGCGCTAAAATACTCTTCCCCGCTAAACCTTCTTCACGTACAAAGTTAATATATATACCGAAGTAGAAATCATATGCACATATGTTGCTTTCTAATGAAACTCAACAGAAGGAATTTTGCACCCAATTCACGTAAATATAAAAATACGTAGATCAATCCCTTGTTAATGGATAACATCCCTCTCTTATATAAATATAAGTAATTTAATATAAGTTCTCAAAGTGCAGCTAGTCATCATTTGTATCATAGCATGTTGTACACTTCCTCCACTTCCACGTGGAAGTGGAGGGGTTGACACCTCCTTCTTTCTCCCACTACGTATATACTCGGGTATTGCATAGATTAATGGTAAAATATATATAACTTCTTAAATATACCATAATTAATAGAAAATCATTTTCAATAAAACCTACTATATTATAATACTAATTTCCAACATAACTAAGTTTACTATCTCCTTTAAAAATATTAATAACTTATAAAATAAATACATACGCAAATATATCATAACAAAAGTAATTTTTCATAAATATTTTTAGAGAAACAAAGCTTTTTACCAAATTCAACTTTCAAATCAAATATTTTAAATACGTGCGATGTTAATAAAATTCTCAAATTTAGGCTTGCAAGCCTTGGATACGGGACGAAGGTTAAGGTCATACGATCACAAATCACTATCGCACGATTTTGATAACTCAACTCTTAAGACTCAACTCTAAAATAGGGGAATGACCATAAAGACCAAACGAACGGCCAGGGCGCTGAACCACCGGTCCCAGCAAGCTATAAATGACTTGGGGACACTACAGAAAAGCTCTAATAGTACAAGGAAAGCATAAATACGGGAATGACCAAAAGGGTCATTACATAATCCACTACTAAAAAGAACTTTTGTCCTAAAAAATCAAGGACAAGGAAGTAGCTGAAGGCTCAAACAGTTGCAGATACAAAGCTCTCATATCTCTCTCGGTCTCCTAGGTAGCCTCCAAGACTGGATGATGCCTCCACTGAACTTTCACAACTGGAATCTCCCTAGATCTCAACTTCCTAACATCTCTGGATGGTATAGCAACCGACTCCTCAACAAAGGATAAACTCTCATCCAACTGAACTGAATCCCAATGTAACACATGAGACTCGTCTAGAACATACCGGCACAACATCGAAACATGAAATACATGATGTACAAATGAAAACATCGGAGGCAAGGCTAACTGATAGGCAACACTACCAACACTTTGGAGAATCTCAAACGATTCAATGTATCTGGGGCTAAGCTTTCCCCGCCGACCAAATCTCATCACACCCTTCATGTGTGACACACGGAGGAATACCAAATGTCACGACCCAATTTATCGGTCATGATGACACCTACAACCCCCCAGTAGACGAACCAATTCCCGTAGCCCAGGACAGTTAGTAATGGGCTACTATCTAACAAATAAGCGGAAGAATAGTTTAATAAGCAAAAGTAAGTGAGTAAGATGAGGAGAATAGATAACAGGAGTATATATATATATACATATGCGGAAACTAAACCAAACCCCAAGACCTGGTATGATAGTATAGAGCCGAAACTACATACATGGAGTGCAAACGATCCAAAATAATATATACAGATGTCTATGAATGGTAATAGAGTACATAAAGCAAAAGATAAACTAAAGCTAAGCTCCGATCGCCAAGAGCTCACCCTCAGTCTGAAGTAGTCCCCAACAGATCTCCAAGCATGAATCACAGCGATCTAACGGCGATGGCCCACGCTAGGATCTGCACCCAAAGATGCAGGGGTAGGGTGAGCACCAAATGCGAAGCATAAGGTACCCAGTAGGTATCATAGGCCGACTGGGCACATATAAGATAAAAGCGTAGTAACAGACAGAATAGAAGCAAGCAGTCACAGAAATCAACGAAAGGTACACAGGAACTAGCCCAGAGGGAAATCAACAGAACCACATGTGAGGCTAGTAAGCAGAATATACACATCATAGGCACAGGTGAAAGTAAGAAATAACGCACCTGGGGTCCTTGCAATAACAGTGTATACATAATAAGTTTACGAAATGGACGGTATATCGGTAACCTCAACTGTAAGAAGAAGAGAGAAAGAGTAATGATAGGCATGCTTAGAGACATGAATCAAGCCCAACTAATCATGTCAATCTCAAATCCAGCAACTAACAGTCTAGCAGTAACCAATTTCATAATTAACCGTAACAGGGAATAATTCTGTAAGTAAATAGCAAGAGTCTACCTACAGTCCCCCGGCCGCCCATACAACCGAGGAACACAAACAAGTGAAAAAAAACCCTCCGGCATCCCATACTACCGGAGCGTACAATCAACAAACAACAAACAAGGGTGGAACCTCAAACAATGAATGATATGATGCATGAAGATCTCAAGTGAAATGGTATCTCTGTATGTACCTCCTCCGGTGCCGATCCGGCCCAGCAGGTAGGTTCCATGGAAGGACACTGCCCGTATACCTCTACTCCACCGTATACCCCTCCTCCGGCACACGCAGCCCGCAGCCCCTGTCCTAGAAGGCAAGGTCCATGGAGGTCCCAGACCCTATACTAAAAATCAGTATCAAAACATGTCGTCCGGAAGCAAGTCCGGTATCAAGATAGAGACCCAGTCTCGAATATGCATGCCCAGACCCTGTCCAGGACTAAAGTAGTAGGAAAATATCTCAAAAAAACCCCTCCAAGGGTGCCCGGGCATAACCGGGTCTAAACAGTAGAAAATCATCTCAGGTGCTCGGTTCGATCGAGGCTAAAAATTATCTCAAGTAAAGAAAACTCAACTAGCACCCCGGCCCTGCCGAGTCTAGCGTTAATCGTAAAACTGATGATTTAAAACATAATTTTACTTTCGTGCCCAAGAATATTCACAAGCTAAATCAAACCATTTCCAAATTATTTCCATCAAAAATGGGCCCCCGGGGCCATGCAAGGTTTAGAAAATAGTGTCAGTAGGCCCGAAGCCCAAACCGTAGTAAAACATGGATAAAACCTCTTTATATGCATGGAAATGGTATGATCACACACAATAGCTGCCCAGCAGCTCACAATCAACCTATCGACCCTGCACAGGCCCACAGCTACTCAGCAAGCATAACAAGCCTAGAAGGATAATTCTATACCCGGGACTCGCGGACATTCCCAAAATCCCACCTTCTATGTTCCAGAGTCAACAAGGCCTCACAGGACCACAAGGGTAAATAAAATATATCGGCAATTACTACAAGCAATGGAGGAACAAAAGTAGGCGGACATGAATAAAGCGGTCGAGGTCTGTGGTACCAACCTAATAAACCAACCCAAGGATGCCCATTAATACAATTTTATCCTATATATGCGGAGTCTAGGGAAAATAAACCGTAACCTACATGTCGTCCGATGACAAGCTGCTAGAACGACGATGTCCAAGTCCGAACCACTCCGAGAAGCTCCGAAATGATACTTCTAATTATTTCAAAATGCCTAAGCATAACTATAACAACACACTTATAAAGAGAGAATGGTTGAGTGGAGAATATTACCCTTCTCAATAATGATAAGTTAGGCAGCAACCATTTCAATGTTATGAAAATGTTAATATGCTGCCACCTTTAGCTAACACATGCTGGCCACTCCCTCCACCTACACGTGGAGTGGAGGTGGCAATTACAAAGGACAAAAAGAAATTCTTATCCCGTTATTTATATATTCGGGTATTGCATAAATTCGTGGTAAAATAAATATAGCTTTTTGAATATACCATAATTAATAGAAAATCATTTCAAATAAAACCTACTATATTATAATAATAAATTTCAACATAACTAAATTTACTATCTCCGTTAAAATATTACAATGTATAAAAACCTTATAAAATAAATACATATACAATTATATCGTAACAAAATATTTTTCATAAACCTTTAAAATATTTTTAAAAAGGTAATAATAATGTAACTTTTTACCAAGTTCAACTTTCAAATAAAACATTTTCAAATGCACGCAATATTAATAAAATTCTTAAATTTAAGTTCGCAACTCACCATCGCACGATTTGATACTCAAGAACTCTCTCGGAATCTTCCCTTATGTTTTCTCACTGTTTTGGAACTGAAATGGCATTTTAAAACGTGAAGTTGAGGCTTAAATCGAGTTTGACCCGACCCGGTTCGCGACCCGGTTCGCAACCCGTTTCTGCCAGACAGTCCGCGGTAAAACAATCATAACTTTTTACTCAGAGATCAGTTGGACGTGAGGTTTTGTGCGTTGGAAACTAGACTCGTAGACCTTTGATTTGGTATTTCGGGGGGACTTCTAAATCTTTATATATTGAGAGAAAAGCCCTGAGACATTTTACCCAAAGTTCAGGAATTTTGTTAAAGGAACTTACGATAACTTTTGCCGACTTACTTGTCTTCAAAACTTATCATACAACCAAACAAATGGACCCGGCACCGAAATACCGGTCCTGACGAGCCTTAAATGACTTGGGTCCGCTACAACAAGCTCTAACGGCACAAGGAAAATATGTATGTGGAAATGACCGGAAGGGTCATTACACCAAATCACCAACACTGAATTTTGAGGCACGAAGTCTACGATCAGTATAGCTCTTATGCCTACTCTGAGCTGCTCGAAGTCTATCCTGGATCACTCAAACTTGGTCTAAGGAATCCCGAAGTAAATCGGTACTTTGTGGCCTAGACTCCAACCCATCAAACCAACCAACTAGCGATCTGCAATGCCTACCATACAACGCCTCGAAAGGTGCCATGCCAATGCTCGAATGGAAGCTATTATTATACGCAAACTCGGCCAAAGGCATAAACTGATCCCAAGAACGTCCAAAGTCAAGAACACAGGCCCGAAGCATATCCTCCAGGACCTGCATGGTCCTCTCGGACAGGCCATCTATCTGAGGGTGGAAAGTAGTATTAAGTTAAACCTCTGTACCCACATCTTGATGAATAGCCCTACAAAATGGAGATGTGAACTGAGTGTCATGGTCTAAAATGATAAAAATTAGGACCCCATGCAACCGAACAATGACACAAAGGTAGATCTGAGCTAACCTCTCTACACCATAAAAAGTTTGAACTAGCAAGAAATGCACTGACTTAGTCAGCCTATCAACAATCACCCAGATGGGATATATATATATATATATATATATATATATATATACATGGAAGCTAAACCAAACCCCAAAACCTAGTATCATAGTATAGAGCCAGAACTACATATAACGAGTACAAATGATCAAAAATAATATATATAGATGTCTCCAAATGGTGATAGAATACATAATGCAAAAGATAAACTAAAGCTAAGCTCCGATCGCCAAGAGCTCACCCTCAGTCTGAAGTAGTCCCCAAAAGATTTCCGAGCATGAATCACAATGATCTAGCGGCAATGGCCCATATTAGGATCTTCACCAGAAGAGGCAGAGTGAAGTATGAGCACCAATTGTGAAGCAACTGGTACCCAGTAAGTATCATAGGCCGACTGGGCACATATAAGATAAAAGAGCAGTAATAAGCAAAATAGGAACAAATAGTCACTTAAAATAATGAAGGAGCACACGGAAGCTACCACGGAAGGAATACAACAAAGATAACACACATGGATAGCTACTAGAATACCAATCACTTGCGAAAGAAAGAAATACGTACCCGGGGTCCTTGCAATAACAAGTATATAAGGAAAGGTCACAAAAAGTAGGTGGTATACCGGTAACCTCAATGAAAAGAGAAGGAGCAAGCGAATAATGGAAGTCATGCTCGGATACACAATACCATCATCAAAATAAGCATACTAATCTCAATCAAGCTATACCAACAGGAAGCCAAAGTACAACCTCATCAAATCCAATATCGAGTAACCATAATAGGGAAAATATTATGAGTTAATAATAATATGCCTACATACAGTCCCACTGGCGCCCATACACTCGTGGAACACAAGTAAGTGAAGACAAACACTCCGGCATCCCATACTACCGGAGCGTACACTCAGCAAACAGCAACAAAGATGGAACCTAAAACAATATGATAATGTGATGAACTAGGTGTAATAATAGTAATGTATGCTACCCGCTTACGGCATCCTATAAGGCCCAGAAGACAGGATCCATGGAAGGTCACACCCGTATACCCCTACTACACCCTATACCCTCCCTCCGGCACTCCCAGCATGAAGCTCCTGGTATGGAACGCAAGGTCTATAGAGGCCCCCGACCAACATACTAGATGCCCCACAATCTTAAAAATCCCCAAGTAAATCTCCCGGAGGGTATCCGGGTCTAAATCAATAAATTAAATAGTTCTAGTGCACGACCCCACCGAGCATAGTATTATCACGGAAGCTGTAGTAAAAAAGGTCTAACCCTCAGCCCTGCCGAGCCTATTATTAGTAGAAATAGTGATAAAATATCCTTCTTATTTTCTCTTACCCCAATAAGATCCGTTAAAATGGTACCAAACCTCTTTGCAATCATTTTTACTAAAAATGAGCCCCACGGGCCATGCAGGTTTTAGAAATCATTCAATAGAAGGCCCAAAGCCAAAATCGTAGTAAAATTATGCAGAAACTCTCTATATGCATGATAAATAGTGTACACAATCAAAATGGTGGCCCACAGCCCATAATCAACCTATCGGACCTGCACAAGCTCCAATTGTTCTACAACATAGATAACCAGCTATATAATAGTAATAACGATGTCCGGGACTCACATATATTGCCAATAACCCACCATCTATGTTCTAGAGTCAATACAAGGCCACAAAGGACCACAATGGTGATAATATCATCTATAACAAATACTACAAACATCGGAGGAATGAAATAAATCGAACATGAAAAAACGGTCAAGGTCTATGATACCAAGCTAATAAACCCAACCCAAGGATGCCCATTAATACAATTGTATCCTATATATGCGAAGTCCAGAGAAGTTAGACCATAACCTACCTATCATCCGATGACAAGCTACTAGAATAATAATGTCCAAGCCCGAACCACCCCAAAATAAAATCAAACTCGAATTTGGGTCTTGAATAATTTGACATAGATAATCGATTTTACCACTAAAATACTCTTCCCTGCTAGAGTCACTTCTCAGTCCTTCATAGAGTTGGAGATGACTGATTTTGATGTCATTCTCGATATGGATTGGTTGTATGCATGTTATGCCTCAGTTGATTGCCGCACTCGTGTGGTTAGTTTCAAGTTTCCTAATGAACCTGTCCTAGAATGGCAAGGTAGTCCCTCTTCTTCGAAGGGTTGTTTCATATCTTATCTTAAGGCTAGGAAGATGATTTCTAAGGGTTATGTCTATCATATAGTTTGGGTTATGGATACGGAGTCCGAGACCCCGACTATTCAGTTTGTTCCTGTTGTGAATAAATTCCTAGAAGTGTTCCCTGATTATTTGCCCGGAGTCCCTCTCAAGCAGGAAATTGACTTTGGGAAAGATCTTCTTCTGGATACATATCCTATCTCTATTCCTCCCTATAGAATGGCCCCCGCAGAACTCAAGGAGTTAAAATATCAATTGAAAGACTTGCTTGATAAGGGTTTCATCAGGCCTAGTATTTCTCCTTGGGGTGCCCCAGTTTTGTTTGTTCGGAAGAAGGATGGATCTCTTAGAATGTGTATTGATTACCGTCAATTGAATAAGGTCACAATCAAGAATAAGTATCCCATTCCTAGGATCGATGACTTTTTTGATCAGCTTCAGAGTGCTAGTTTCTTCTCCAAGATCGACCTTAGATCCGGTTATCATCAACTTCGGGTTTGGGAATGTGATATCCCGAAGATAGCCTTCAGGACTTGGTATGGACATTATGAGTTCATTGTTATGTCTTTTGTACTAACGAATGCTCCTGCAGCTTTTATGGATTTGATGAACCGTGTGTTCAAATAGTATTTGGATTTGTTCATGATTGTTTTCATTGATGATATCCTCATATACTCTCGGAGTGAGGAAGAACATGTGAATCACTTGAGGGTTATGTTGCAAACTCTCAATGATAGATAGTTGTTTGCTAAGTTTAGCAAGTGCGAGTTTTGGATGCAATCTGTTGCTTTTCTGAGTCATATTGTGACTAGTGATGGTATTCGGGTTGACTCTCAAACGATAGAGGCAGTGAAGAACTGGCCTAGACCCACTTTCCCATCCGATATTAGAAGTTTCTTGGGTTTGGCTTGTTACTATAGGAGATTTGAGGAAGGGTTTTCCTCCCTTGATTCCCCATTGACCCGATTGACTCAGAAAAAGGTTAAGTTTCAGTGGTCCGACTCTTGTGAGAAAAGTTCTTAGGAATTGAAGACTCGATTGACTACAACTCCAATATTGGCTCTACCCGAGGGCCTTGATGATTTTGTTGTGTATTGTGATGCCTCCAGAATTGGTTTGGGTTGTGTTTTGATGCAACGGGGCAAGGTGATTGCTTATGCCTCGAGACAGCTTAAGGTGCATGAGAAAAACTACCCTACTCATGATCTTGAGCTAGCGACCGTGGTTTTTGCTTTGAAGATTTGGAGGCACTATTTGTATGGTGTGCATGTGGATGTTTTCACTGATCATAAGAGTCTTCAATATGTATTCACTTAAAAGGAATTGAATTTGCGACAAAGAAGATGGCTTGAGCTCCTTAAGGAATATGATATGAGTGTGCTTTACTATCCGGGTAAGGCCAATGTTGTGGCGGATGCTTTGAGTAGGTTGTCCATGGGAAGTGTAGCTTCTATTGAAGATGGAAAGAAGGAATTGGTTAAAAAAGTTCATAAGCTTGCTCGGTTCGGAGTTCGCCTTATGGACCTAACCGAAGGTGGTGTGGTTGTGACTAATGGTGCCGAATCATCCTTGGTGACTGAGGTGAAAGCCAAGCAATACCAAGATCCCATTCTACTTCAGCTCAAGGGTGCAGTTCGTCATCAAAGGGTTGAGGTTTTCTCCAAAAGGGGAGATGGTGTGCTTCGTTATCAGGGTCGCTTATGTGTGCCAGATATTGATTGGTTGAGACAACAGATTTTGTCCGAGGCTCACAGTTTTAGATACTCCATTCATCTGGGTGCTACTAAGATGTACCATGATCTACGGGAAGTCTTTTGGTGGAATGGTATGAATAAGGACATAACCGAGTTTGTGGCTAAGTGTCCCAACTGTCAACAGGTAAAGGTGGAACATCAAAGACTAGGTGGTATGCTTTAGGATATTGACCTTCCCACTTGGAAATAGGAAGCAATCAATATGGACTTTATTACGGGTTTGCCTCGTACTCGAAGGCAACATGATTCCATTTGGGTGATTGTTGACCGGATGACCAAGTCATCCCATTTCTTGGTTTTTAAGACTACGGATACATCGGATGAATATGCCAGACTCTGCATTTGGGAGATATTCCGATTGCATGGAGTTCCTTTTTCTATCATTTCGGATAAAGTTCCTCAGTTTACATATCAGTTTTGGAGGTCATTTCAGAAAGGTCTTGATACTAAGGTGAAGCTTAGCACATCTTTTCACCCTCAGACGGATGGCCAGGCCGAGCGTACTATTTAGACTTTGGAGGTTATGTTGAGGGCTTGTGTTATTGATTTCAAAGGAAATTGGGATGATCACTTACCACTTATCGAGTTTGGCTACAACAACAACTTTCACTCTAGCATCCAGATAGCTCCATATGAGGCACTTTATGGCCGGACGTATAGATCTCCTATTGGTTGGTTCGAGGTTAGTGAGGCAGCCTTGATTGGTCCAGATTCTGTGCATGAGATCATGGAGAAAGTTTAGCTTATTCGGGAAAGGTTGAAGACTGCTCGGAGTCGACAGAAATCTTATGCGGATGTGAAGAGAAGGGAGTTAGAATTTGAAGTTGATGATCGGGTTTTCCTTAAGGTGTCACCCATGAAGGGTGTGATGAGGTTTGGCAAGAAAGGAAAACTTAGTCCTCATTTTGTAGGTCCTTAGAGGATTTCAAGGAGAGTTGGTAGTGTTGCTTATGAGTTAGATTTGCCAACGGAGTTGGAAGCCGTTCACCCAGTTTTCCATGTTTCCTTGTTGAAAAAGTGTGTTGCTGATCCGAGCTTGATTGTGCCTTTGGAAGATGTGGGTGTGAAGGATAGTGTCACTTAAGAGGAGGTTCCGGTGGAGATTCTTGATCATCAGATTCGGAGGTTGCGAAACAAAGAGGTCACTTTGGTAAAAGTCCTTTGGAGGAATCAGCTTGCTGAGGGTGCTACTTGGGAAGCGGAAGAGGCTATAAAGGCCAAATATCCTCATCTCTTTCCTTCCGATTCAGTTCCAGCTTGAGGTACTAGTTTCCTCCTTAGTATTTCCCTCCGATTCTACTCCATCAGTTCCTCTCATGATTTTAGCATGCACCCATGTTTTACAAAGTTAGTTTATCATGTTTTCGAGTTGGAAAGTTCAGGTTTTACGATTACCCCTTGATTTCTATGTTTTGATATTTAGTTGGGCTATTTTCCCCTCAGTCTCCCTTTTTTAGCCATTCGAGGATGAATTCTCCCAAGGGAGGGATATTGTAACACCCCGTAAACGTATCTATCTATCTAAGTTAAAAACCTTAGAAAAATCCCTGTTTCAGAAATGACGAGTCCAAACCACGGAACGTGGTTTGAACCACGATTCGTGGAATGGATCCGTGGTTAAGTCCTTGTAAGTTTAACCTCTTATTTGAGAACCACGAGTGGGTTCTATGGATTGTAGTTCATTCTATGAGTCGTAGTTCCACTCGTGGAACTAGACCTGAGAACTATTAAAGTGTTCCCAGAAACCACGAGTTTAAACGATGACCCGTCGTTCAAATGGCGGGTCCATCCTGTTGACTCATGGAATGTCTTCAGAGGATTTACATTTTCCCAAGTCCCCTTCAGGAACTATGAGTCAAGTCTACGACTCGTCATTGGAATGACGAGCCGTAGTCTTGAGTCGTGGTTTGACCAAGTCAGCCTAGCTCCATGTGAACAATGACTTCTAATGACGAACCGTCATTCCTTCTACGGGTCCGTCCTGTTGACCCGTAGAAGTGAAGCTACAACTTGAAATTTCTAGCATAAGTTCTATGACTCCAGACGATGACCCGTCATCCAAACCAGAACTCGTAGACTGAGTCGTGGTCACTGAAAGTTGACCATTTTCCAATTTTTTCCCAAGTAATTCCTATGGGCATTTTGGTCATTTCCCATCCTATTATGTATTAAGTTAAGTCATTTTGACTACTTTTAGAAGGGTTTTCACCCATATTACCCTAAGTCCCTCTTAAGTTCATCATTCTTCACTCAAAGAGGAAAATTGCTCTGAAGCTCAAGTCTCTAAGCTCCAAGTCAAGTCTTCTAATCCTTTTCCAATCAAGTGGGTAATCTTCCAGTAAGGTATGTGGGTTTTTAACAATGGGTTCCTTTCACCCTTGTGCCCAAATTCCCCAACTCTTATCTTGAAGTATGAAGTTATTAAATTAGGGTTTTGATCTAAAACTGGGGAAAGTTTATGAAATCGGTTTCTATGTTTAAATTCATGGTTTCCTCTTGACTACTCATGATTTGATTATGATTCTCGCATTGGTATTAAAAGCCCAAGCGTGAATGTTAATTTCTAGCATGAAACTATGAATTTACATGTTTTCAAGAAAAAGTTGGCATGATTAGATATCATGGCCTCTATATATATATATGAAATTGCATGACTAATTCTTTAAGTATGAATTTAGCAAGAAAAGTATATTTTGAATTATGGTCTTTCAAAGCTTTAAGATTCATGACTTGTGAATTGCATGACATCAGATATGTCCTTATGCTTTTTCAGCAGTTTTTGGACATCAGATATGTCCCTATGTTTTATGAAACATTTGGACATCAGATATGTCCCTATGTTTTAAGAAAGGTTTGGCATCTAGATATGTCCACCTAAGCTAAGTGAATTGCATGGTATCAGATATATACTTATGCCTTTCAACAGATTTGGCATCATATATGCCCAGTATGATATGAGCTATATGTATATTTTGGGAGTAGTATTAGCACCGAGTTGTACAGGGTGAGAGTACCCAAAAAAGTCCCAGAACTACGTGCCTCCGTAGGTCTTAAGTCCCCTCTGTTGGGCATCAGTTTTAGTGATCACGCCAAAGTAATGCCTTTATACCCTGGCAAGGTATATTGGGTTCTTTCGATGGGGCGGATACATTGGATTCCATGTAGCTCACATGGTCTATGTCGATTAGAGAACCTTCCACAGAAAACAGCTTATGCTTTTAAAACTTGCATTTGACTCTTGTTCAGATTTCAGAGTCATTACTTATGATTATGTTTCAGCTTATGGAAAGTATTAGACTCATTGCGCTCAGTTTATCTTTAAAAGCATGATTTCAGTTATTTAAGTATACTTAGTATGTTTTAGTCATGTTTATGCATTTCTTACATACTTAGTACATTCCATAGTACTAACGCATATTGCGCTGCATCCTTTGATGATGCAGATTCAGGCATACCTCCTTAGGTTTGTGGCTAGAGTTCTAGGCCACTCTCTCAGTCAGCTTTGGTGAGCCCTCATAGTTCAAGGACTAGACCGTATTTCAGTTTCTATGTTTTCTTTACGTATTAGATTGTCGAGTTAGTTGGGGTATTGTCCCATCAACTCCTTATGCTAGTTTTTAGAGGCTTTTTAGACATAGATGTTGTGGGATGACTATTGAGTTGTACTTTATATTCGATTCTCTTTTATATCTTCCTATTTGGATTCTCATACAATGCTTCCGCTATGTCTTGTCTTTGTTATGCTTAAGAATGCTATGACCCAGGGTTAGCTTGGGATCCTTGTGGTCTGGAGTCCCGTGTTACATCTAGGGGTAACCTCAGGGCATGACAGGAAGGGTGTTCATACCTTGTCAAGGGTACAAATAAGTCTGACGTGGATCTACTAAACTGATGTCCACAAGGGACAAAAGTGATCAGCCTAATCTGACAGATGACCCTTTTCTGACCTACGGTGGTACCATAGTTCTGGGACTTGGGGACTACTACTAAAGGTCTCAGCCTAATCTGATAGCTAAGCCTTCATCCCCTCATCCACTCGGTACTAAGTCTACTACCAACTGAATATAAGAAATAAAAATGCAAGCTGAGATGCTGGATAGCTCAAATACTAATAATTGTCTGAGAATGCAACATACAAATACTGAAAGATATGACATTCAAATTCTGAAGCAAGATTATCTGTCTAAGCTACCTAGCAAGCATAATTTATGAAATACTGAAATTGACACAAGCTAGGGTTTCTGAGTTCTATACATTAAACTATATTAATTCTCCAAGAAAGATATAAGTAATACCATGAAAACTATAGGAGATAAATTACAATGAATCCCTAAAATTTAGGAACCCTAGGTCTGAATATAGCATGGATAAACTGAAGAAACTGACTAAATTCTAGGGACCTAATGGGTGAAACGAACCCACTAGTGAAATCCCATATACCTGGTTAATAAACTACGGAGAAATCCTTTAGATTTTGGGTCTGAACTTAAACAAGACCTCTACTTGTTCTTGAGAGAAAATTATCGCCTCTTTTGTTTCTTTTCTTTCTAAGTCTGATGATTTTTGGGAGAATAGATGTTTTAGGTAGTTTTTGACTAATAAACTAGGCTTAGGGTAGTCAAAATGCCGTAGCTTAGGCATTAAAAAAGGTGGGAAAAGTTTGGAATGCCTCTGGAAAAATTTAAAGAAAAACTGCTAAAATTCGCGACTTAGGTTCCACAGATGGGTTCTACGGCTCGTGCAATCTTCCACGACTCGTGGAACCTCTGTCGTGGTTCCTGGTCCTGAAAATTGAGCTACTGGAATGGATTCCACGAGTTGCGTTCACGACTCATGGAAGCTTCCATGGGTCGTGGATCCCACTCATGATTTCTGGGCTGAAATCTCTGGGTCTCTGAAGATGGGTTCTACGAGTTGGGTTCACGACTTATGGAAACTTCCATGGTTTGTGGATCCCACTCATGAATCCTGGGGACTTAATACTGGGCTACTGGAAAGTGGTTCCACGACTTGGGTTCACGACTCGTGGATCCTTCCATGGGCCGTAGAACCCAATCATGGTTCTCAGAGGAAATCTTCAAGCTTCTGATTTAATCCCACGAGTCCAGTCCACGACTCGTGGAACTTTCACGGGTTGTGGATCCAACTCATGATTCCGGGTGACAGTTGGAAAAATTATTTTCTTCTGATTTTCTGGGCTAAGTCTGGGCTTGGACCTTCTGGGGTGTTACATTACCAATTCGTCTAGGGGTCATTATACCTTTTGGCTATGATGTCATTCATAGTAAAGTTTCTAGAAGAGGGTCTAAGAGCACATTCTACTATAGGATCAACTGCACGAGTGGAAAAGGGTACATGTCTTTGGATCGGTAGATATTAACGTACTAGTGGGCTTCTCTCAAGCCCTTGTGCAGTCTCCTAACTTTTTTGATGACTCTATCTGAGAGCATCTTACTGATAGGAATCTTAACTTTATTGTTTCCACCACCTCGAAGATGAAGCATGATTAAAGGAACTGGATTAATGCACGAATCTACATAGGTTTCTGAAGGAACAATTTTACTATATGATTGGAGTATGAATGAAGAGAAACATTTCCTAAATGTCCTGTAGCCTCCTGATTATAAGTATGGTGCACAACACACCCATAAGCAAGACTCTTCTAGACATGGCTTCACAGACATCCTAGGACACATGAACTTTGTGCTCTGATGCCAAGTTTGTCACGCCCCGATCCTACACCCTGGACGTAACATGGTGCTTAGAGTTATAAGTGACCCTAAGCTAACTTATGGATTAGCATACTGCTGAGATACAGACTAAAAGAAAATGCGGAAGCTGAAATATTTTGAGCTCTTGAAAGAAATATTAAAACAAAATAAACTTTCATAAAATGAGATACAATAGCATTTGAAAACTGATGCAACTAACTGACTGACTGTCTGACTGTCTATGAAGCCTCTATTAACACTGGCTATAGTTAGTCGGGATATGACCCCCAACTATCTTACATCAATGTATAATAACTGAATTAACTACTAAAACTAATAATTGACTGGAGTTCCAAAAAAGGAGAACTCATTCCCTGCTGACTAGAGGCTCCGATCTGTCTGACCATGATCCTAAGAGCTAGCAATAAATCCTGCATCATCAAAAGAATGCAACACAAGAAAGTATGCGATCAGTACTTAGAATGTCCTGAGCATATGAGATAATGCACTAACTTTAAAATCATGAGAAACATGTATGTACTGAAAACATGGTTGAAAACTGGACTAAGTATAACATCTAAAGTGCATAAGTCAAAACTATAGAATATAAGCTCTTTTACTGAAAAAGGTGTAAATTATGTTTCTGAACTATAACTGTGAGATAATGATATTTTAAGATAAGTAAAACTGTTAGTTGAGGATCTATAGACTAAAAAGATGAAGTATATCTGTAAATCATGAAATAGTGCAACTGAGCTGAAAATCTTGAGTGATGCTAAAAATCATGTTTAAGGTAAATCCTTAGGTGAGTTCCTTCTACTTAACATGATGAAAATACTGATATAGTGTACTGAATACAAGTTGAAATGTATAAGTTGATGCAATGACCAAATATATAAACATGCAACTATATAATACTAAACTGAACTGAATAACTGAATACAAGGTCATGTCATAATGAATCTGAACTATGGGACCTACTGTGAACCGATAGACCCCAAGCTGAGCTAACTGTGGGTCCAACCTGTAATCCTGAATGAGAGGGTATTCATACCTTACCAAGGGTACGAATAAATTTGACGTTAGTCCACTAAACTGATCTCCACAAGGGACAAGGGTGTCATGCCTAATCTAACGGGTGACCCTTTTTGAACCTATGGTGGCACTGTAGTTCTGGGACTCAGGGACTTCTACTAAAGGTCTCAGCCTAAACTGACGGGTGAGCCATCATCCCTTCATCCACTCGGTGCTAAGTCTACTCCCAACTGAATATATATAAGCAATAAATGTAAACTAAAATACTGGACAACTTAAATATACTGATGTTCTGAGAATGCAAAATATTATTGAGGATGAAGCATTCTAATCATGTAATTCTGACTGACTGAGTTCCTGACTAATAATGCATGAGAATTGTTTGTATCATGTGACATATCTGAATGTCAAAATTGTTCATATTTAAAATATATTTTATAGATTATACTAAAGGTAGGTCGAAGCCTGTTAAATCATGCATAGTTCTTTTGTACTTAAAACAACTAGACTGAAGTGATTGGGAATCATGAATACTTGTCTGGAAGCAAAACCCATAGTTAAAATCATCGTGAGGAAACTTAAACTAGTTTAGACTGAATACTGACAAGATGAATTGAATTCTGAAAGGAGAGCTAAATTCTAAGAAAATACTATAAAATCAGGCTAAAACATGCTTCTCCCAAATATCTTGGGCTTTAAAATCTATTTGCAGGAATTAATGTAATAATCATTCTAACAAGGCTAGTAGTTATGTAGAATCATCAATTAATCAAATTCAAAGTGAAACACATGTTTGGGTAAGAACCCTGAATCATAACTTGTAAAGTCACACTGAAATCTGAAATTCTGGGCATGAGGATAAAAGGAAACCCTCATTGAAATCCCACATACCTGGTGGATGATAATCCCTGAAGAAAAATCTGAAATTGAAGCTTGGAAGAGAAAGCCCTAGGTCTGAACTTTGGAGAAGAACACTCTTTTCTTCTTTGAAAGGGACTTTAGAGAAAGAATGAAGAAAACTGATGGTTTGAAGGTATTTTACTTAATAAAATAATCCTAAAATTATTTATAGTCGGAGCTTAAAGGAGAAGGAATGGTCTGAAACACCCATGGGAAATTAATTTAAAAACTACTGAAATTCTCAAAATATCAAACCACGGGTTGGTTGACGGGATGTGGTTCTGAATGAGGGACCTCAATTGAGTCATGGTTCTATCCTTGAGTTCTGGGGCTCTCTGATGGTGATTCCATGAGTTTACAGGATGGACAATCATTTGAAATGATGACCCGTGAAGTCACCCATGGAAATCTAGAAGAAAGGCTGAAAATTGACAAACCACGGGTCATACTATGGACCATGGTCTTGGTCTATGGGTCATGGACCAACTCGTCATTTTGAAGGTAAAAATTCTAAGTTGCAGGTCTGTTTTCACGAGTCACAGTACGGACCATGGTTCATAACCATGGTTCGTCATCCCGTCCGTGGTCACTGACAGTGCTGCAGTAAAATTCCTATAAGTTTTTACTCCGGACTCAGATTAATGCGCGGTCAGTGGCGTTGGAAAGAAAACTCAAAAACCATTATTTTGGTGGGTACTAATCCACACAACTCTTCATATTCTAGGATGTGTGATCATTTGTAGATAACACTTATTTAGTCTTTCATGAAAACTTCTTTGGTTGGGGTGCTTCCAACTCAACTTGCTTCTAGGAGTTTCTTATGAATATGATTCACATACAAAGTACTCACCACACTAGGGAAATGATTATTACACTCATGGAAATAGTTTGGGTCTTAGCTTAGAATTTTTAGGGTGTTACAGAGATGAAGCTTCCTCGGGTCCTACATGTACTGGCTCAAATATTGTACTATGAAGGAGAGGTCAGGCCTTGTATGTATGAGATAGTTGAGCTTGCGTAAAAGATGCCGATTCAAAGTAGGATCTTCAATTGGATCCCTTTCCTGAGCAAGAAGTTTCACAGTAGGATCAAGAGGAGAAGACACAGGAGATAAACCAAAAATATCAAATTCCTGAAGCAAGTCGATGGTGAATTTCCTTTGGAAATGGATCAAACCATGTGACTCGCGAAGCACTTCCATACCCAGGACGAAATGTAAGTTTCCCAAATCTTTTATTTTAATTTCCTGATCTAGGAAAATCTTCAAAGCATGTAGCTCTGCCTAATCATTTCCTGTTAAAAGGATATCATCCACATATATAGCCATAATTAAAATAGACGAGTCTAATTTCTTAACAAAGAGAGAATAATCATTCAGTGAATGAGTGAATCCTTTAAAATTTAAGGCACAGGTGAGTTTAGCATACCACTGTCGGGATGCTTGATGAAGTCCATAGAGGGACCTTTTCAACTTACAGACATGTTTAGGTGTAGGAGGAGTGATGTCTGCCGGAAATTTCATGTAGACTTCCTCATCTAAGTATCCATGTAAAAAGGCATTATTCACGTCCAATTGATAGAGACCCCAACCTTTCTTTATTGATGTAGTAAGAATGCACCTGATGGTAGTCATCTTGACAACAAAAGAGAAAGTTTCATTGAAATTGATTCCTTCTCTTTGTATATCTCCCCGTATCACTAATCTGGCCTTAAGTCTCGAAATGCTACCATTTGAGTTTTATGACTTTGGAGTGAAATCTATTAATCAAATATGTTGTTTTCAAAAGGTAGTTTGCCCAATAGCTTATAGGAAGGTGAGATTGATATAATAGAGCCCTGGACGTCTCTAACAGGTGCTTTTATTTTCGCTCAACAATTCCATTTTGTTGTGGGTTTGAAAGAAAAGTTGTTTGTTGGTAATACCTAGGGACCATAAGAACTCTGAATGTGTTTTTCCACTTCCTAATTCAAAAGCATTGTTCGAGCTGATTTTCTTTACTTTATTGTTAAATTATCTTTCTATCATGACGAGGAAGGATTTTAAAATGTTGAAGGCATTTGATTTAGAACTTAGCAAGTAGGTCCAAGTTCCTCTGCTGAAATCATCAACTATGGTGGGGAAATACTTAAAACCATCATGAGTAGCATGTTTATAAGGTCCCTAGGTATCCATATAAATTAGCTCAAAAATTGATTTACTAGATCTTGAGCTAGACAGGAAAGAGAACTTTGATTGCCTAGCCATGGGAAAAATAATACAAGAAGCACGATTTTTAAAAGATACTGAAAAAGAGATAACAGAAATATTTCTCATATTGCTCAAAGGCATATGTCATAATCTGATATGCCATAGTTTTTCTATTATATTTGAAGATAAAGAACTAAAACAAGAATTAAATACTGAATTTGAAATAGACTTCCTAGTATTGAAACTAGAGTCTGCAACTAGACTAGAGCTAAACTTCTTGCTTGAATTGAAAACTTGAACTGACTTGAATTGACTTGAAGAAACTTCTGTCGAGTGCTTTTTCTTAAGGATATAAAGGCCCCCTTTCTCCTTACCGATCTCCAGAGGGATCTTCAATGAAGGACCCTGAAACATAAAATAAGAATAAGGAGTGAAAAGGAGTGAATTTTTGAGTTGTGTGCAGAATTTATGCATGGATAAAAGATTAAACCTGAAAGAGGCTATGTACAAAACATTATGTAAAATCATATTTACCATTAGTATGATTGTTCCTTCATGAGTTACCTTGACCCTATAAGAATTAGGCAAGTTTACCATCATAGGTTTAGGAAGAGCTTTAAGATCTGATAAAAAGTGTTTATTATATGTCATATGCTTAGTTGCTCCAGCATCCAAAATCCAAGAATTGCTATCAATTTTAATAAAACAAGCATAAGAATTGAAAAACTTAGACATACCAGAAACACTGAGATTTTCCACTCCCTCAGATCCTTCTGCATTTATATTCATCTTCATCTGCTGAAGCATATGTAGTATTCACATTATATTCTCCTGACTGAGACTTTTGACTGCTTGATCATTATTATCTTCCTGTAATAAATTCTCCATTTTGATTGAATACATTTGAGTTGCAAGCAGTGCTTCCCTGGGAAGTACCTTGAAATTTTCTAGGCTTTGTGAATTTAAAATCAGCAGGAAAGCCATAAATTTTATAGCACTTATCCATGATGTGACCAAGTTTCTTACAGTAATTATAGATTACAGTACTCTTCTTTGCATCATATCCTGTGTTACTTCCCTTTTGTGATTTAAAATCAGGGTACTTCCTTCCTAAATTAGCAACTATGAAAGACATTGAATCACATAGATAAGTAGGTGTCGCATGTATTTCCCTCTGCTTTTCAACTTGGATAACAAGTGAGTAGGCATGCCCTATGTTAGAAAAGGGAGTCGTCAGCACAATGTTGCTTCTGACTCCCACAAAAGTATGATTTAAAACCATTAAAAACTGCAACAACCTTTCATCCTGATGAGCCTTAGTATTCTTTATTTTAGCACCACACTCAAACTCACAAATACAAGAAGAGTAGGTGTTTAATGCATCTAATTTATCCCACAAACTCTTCATCTTTGTAAAGTAAGTTGATACACTAGAATTACCTTGATTAACTGCACTCAATTCTTTTTGCAACTGAAACAATTTTGCTTCATTTGTTTGGCCAAATCTGTCTTTCAGGTCCTTCCATAGGTTTTTGGCACTCTGAGAGTATAACACACTCTTATCTATTTCCTCGGAGAGATTGTTTAAGAGCCATGAAAGGACCATATCATTGCATTTGTCCCATGTTCTTTGCAGCAATGGATCAGTGGTGGAAACCGACAAGGAGCCATCAATGAAGCCCAAATTGTTCTTCGCTGAGAGTGCAATTACCACTGCCCTCCTCCATCCTCCATAAGCTTTGTCATCAGATACTGAAGAGACAAGAGTCATCCCTGGATAATTTGAAAGATGAAGATAAAAAGGATGAGCTTGATCCACCACATTAGTTGTGGTAGATCCAGTGACATCAGAAGGGGGAAAAAGACCAGTGCAATTGGAAAAAAAAGGTTGAACTGGACTGACTAGTGGTCTGTGAATCAGTGCTCATTGTGAAGACGTAATAAGAAGAACACAGTGAATGAAAAAGAGAAGCAAAAAAATTGATCGAGAGGTACTCAAACCTATTGTGATATCATGTAAGAATGCAGAAAGATACGTGAAATTTTCTAGTATTTCTGATTGATTAATTCATCGTACAAGTACTGTATATATACAGAAAAGAAAAGACTCCTAACAACTAACTAAGAAAAGACTCCTAACAGTTAACTAATACAAGTATCACGTCTGTATAATCCTACTTGTGATTAACTAGTACAACTATTACTCTTCTAGATGTGTACAAGTTAGGGTATGCTACTGCAGCTTATTGTACACAAAATTTGAGCCCATTGTTTTCTGAAGTCAATTTTCAAGCGAGGACCAAAAGACAAAGAGCCTAAAGCTTGACCCAATTTTGTCTTCTATAATTACCAAATCGATATGCACACCAACACGATGATGTAGCAAAACAACTAATTACATAATAACACGTGGAATTTTAAATTAAAAAAATTATTTTTTTACCCCCTCCTTCAGGTTCTCCATTGAAATCTAAAACACCATTTTCTCAAGCTTAAATTCCTTCAATGGAGATTGAATTTTTTGATCCAAATTTATTTTCAAGTCAATTCTTTTTAATATTCTTCTTCATTGTATTTTTTTTCATATCTACCATCACCTTCTCCATTTTTTTCGCCAGAAAAAATGGATACCAATACCCATAATTTATACTTTTTCTCTCCCCTTATTCCGGCAAAACAACACTTAAGCATACAAAAAAAAAATCAGGAAATCAAGAATACCCACAATCTAAAAATTAGGAAGAATTCTTAATTTTTGATGTATGTGAATTTGGTTGTCATTTTTCTCAAATCTGACCAATAAATAAAGATCATTTCTCGAAAGTTTAAGAGAATAAGAAATTCTGGGTTTGATTTTAGAAGCAATGATCTTTGTGGATATTGATGATGAAATCCAAAGTAGAGGAGAAGAATGAAATCTGAGGGGTGGGGGGGAAAATTGTTTCGATTTTTTTTTTGTAATTTTTGAAGTTGATAGTGGAAGCAAAGAGTGAGTAACCGTGATTATGGAGTTCATCTACAGCAACATGAGCGGTAGAGAAAGGTGGAGATGGGAGGTGGAGGAAGAGTTGGAAGGAAGAAGAAGATTAAAAAAAAATTAAAAATTGCAAAATTTAAGGCATTCACGTGCTCAAAAGTGGTGCAACACACACAAAGTGTCAAAAGGACACAACGGACCCTACTTAAGGTGTTTAAAATGAACAAAGTCTACTTGAAGTGTCTAAATAAAAATTGGTGTCAACATTAGGGGGCCACCGATGAATTCCGCGGATATCACCGGAATCAAGCTCAATAAGATCTAATTACTCAATCTTAGTCTTATTAATCCATTTCTCTTGGCGAATATAAGTGTAACTTATATTGATACATTTTGAAATGAAGACTTTGTTCCTTAGCTCTATAAAGTTGCAATCGTGCTTTTTTTAATAAAAAAAGTCACATAATTAATAGGAGAAAAGCAATGTGTTTCACATTCTCATCTTGAAATTGAAACAAGGCTAGAAGAGTAATTCAATTGAACCTTTATATTTAATGACAAAGCTTAATTCAACTGCAATTTCCTCTTTTATTTTTGAAAAGAGAAACACGAAATTGAAAGGGACATCAACAGATAATTATTTTAATATAAAGAAATCTTACTGCCAATTGCAGGAGGCAATTTATGTCACCTTTACCATGAAAAGGACACTTCTAATTCAACTCCAAAAAAGATGTTCCAATAATTGAAAAGATTGAGCAAAAATACAAACTGTAATTTTGTGGTGGGACCAAAGAGAGAGTGATAATTTTTTTTTCAATGAGTGAATGCAACGAAAAATTTAAATGGAACTACATATAAAAAGGTACATGAACGCAGCGGAATTGAACCCACAAATTTATGGTTAACCCATGTTTTTGATATAAAAGGGTACATAAAATGCTTTAGAGTGGAATCGAACTCACGATGGGAGACTTAAAATGCACACTCTTCTCCACTGAACTACAACACACGCTCGGTACAAGTGTGTTCAAACTGTTAAATATACTCATAAACAGAATATTTTACCTATGTATTCGATATAATTTTCCGGTGAAGGGTGTTCGGCTGACCACATAGGGTAGCTCCGCCCCTGATCAGTACTTTGTTTTGTTATAAATATAAGAAAGAAGGGTCTTTGGAGGTTCATAGGACATGGTCATCAACACCCATTAGCAATCTTTACATTTGTGTGTCCTATGAATCTCCAGCTCAATCATCAATAAACAATTTCTCTACCAAAATCTCAAACTTCTTGCTAAAAGAAACCTCTATTTCTTTTAGCTCCACCTGTAAGTAAGTACTCTTTATTTTTCTTTAGCAGAGAGAAAAAAATTAGTGCCCTTTATTTCTTTCTTCTTTCTCTTTTCAAATCTTGGCTTTTGCTTTTGCTCTTTTTGGTGCACTAGTTACTTTCTTTTTTCTTTTCTTTTGGGGGGCTATAGGAAACAAAAGCCTCCTCTTTTGGGCGTCCTTTTTTATGGGGTCTAGATAAAAAGTGAGTCTGATCTGTACTTAGATCTCAATTTTCAAGAAATATAATAGTAGTATATTTTCTGCTTCATTTCATCTTGATTTCTCTTTATTGTTTTGGGTACTTGGGGACTTCATCTTGAATCTTCACATTTTCAATCAATAATCTGAAGGTTTTGTTTGGATGCTTTACTGCATATATGTAGATTCTAGTTGGTGATCCAAAAATTTTATCTTGGATTTTCATATACATTCATAGAAAGTTTAGGGTTATAATTAGAAAGTTTAGGGCTCAGGGTTTGGGGGTTAGGCTATATACTTTACAAAATTTAGATTTTGGGTTTGCAATTGTATAAACTTGCATTGGAGTTTAGGGTTTAGGATGGAAAATTCTTGTCTTGAGTTTTATCTGTAGTTGATGATCTGAGCATTTATCTATGCAGACAAGAGAGGGTTGCTCGTATGATAAGCACCTTCCACCTCCAACTTGAGGTTGTAGGTTCGAGTCGCCAAAGGAGGAAAAAGGGTGGGAGCTCGAAAAAAAGAGCATTTATCTTTGCATGGTCTTTCTGGAACAGCAAGGTGGAGAGAGGATGAGTAGAAATTTGTCTAACACCAGAAAAAGTTTTCTCTACTCTCAGGAAATAACAAATTTTGTTTTTCCTGTTGCCTCTTCTTTTTTTGGTTGCAAGAAAGCAAATTTGCCTACTTTCTCAGTGAAAGTTTAGCAGAATGGGTGCTTTAGTTCTTGGATACTAAAATCTTGATTTTTCCTAAATGGCACAAAACTAAACTGACCAAGGGTCTTTTGGAAACAGTCTCTCTACCTTTGAGAAGGTAGGGGTAAGGTCTAGGCACGCTCTACCCTCCTCAAACCTCACTTGTGGGATTACGCCGGGTTTTTTGTTGTTGGCACAAAACTGAACTGATAGGACAGAAGATGGGGATTCTGTTTAATGTGACTTCTTCCATTTGTTTAAATGTGGCTCCAGTTTTCATTTCTAAACTAGAATATGCTTTTTCTTACCTGCTCTGTTGTAATGCTTCAATCACCTCTAGATGTTACTTTGGTGTGTATATTATAATGCTTAGAGAAGAGGTATTGCTTCTGATGGAGGAATATACATTAATAACCATGATTAATTGAGAGAAGTTTATATGCTAACACATGTAATGCATCTATTGGTTTGGTGTAAACACCCGGTATAGATAAATGTTTACCATATCATAATCTGTGGACCCACTGTTGCGGTCTTCTTCAACATTTCTTCATAAATACCTGATTGCTATTTTTATTAAGATCCAGTGCGTTGAGTTCTTCCATAAGTTTGGTTTGAAGAAAAATTCCTCATTTCTATACTAGGTAAATTTTTGTATCATTACCTGTCTGATTCTCAGTAGATGTTATTCGGTCATTGACCTGATGTTTCTCTTATGTTCAAGTACTTAAGTTATGTCAAAGTTAATGCACAGTACTAGGAAATGCTTCACGCTTCACGGAAATATACATGAAGAATAACACAAATAACAGTAAAAATGGCTGCTTTGGTGCTTTGAAACTGGTGACTCTAACCATTTCTCTTCAAATCAACCAATGAACACCTTCTATTTGCTTTATTTTGCCATCTGTACTATCAAAAGAAGTATGGGAATAAGGGACATGGATGGAATTGCTTAACTTGAAACAACTAGTGCTGCTTCCCCCTGAGCAATCTGTTTAATCTTTTTCTACTTGGGCTCCAACAGAAAACTAAACCAATTGAGGCCCTTTCTGAATGTGTCAAGTTAGAAAAATAGTTATGAAAAGTAACATGGCAAAATTTGGAATTTATTTTTCTCATACCTATATGAAGATGGATTTGTCTGCTGGTTTTGCCGAAAGAAAATATGGGACTTGATTTTAGACCATCAGAGTCTCTTTGCTTGGTAACTTACTATATCTTCGTTGAAGTGCTGTATGACGTTTCTAATTGTCAAAATTTCTTTTCATTATCCAGGTTCCTATTCATAATGGGACTCTCACCATATACAACTCCAGCAGATGCAGGAGTGTTCTGCGTGATTCTGGTTAATACAGCCATATCCATCTCTATTGTCAAGGGAATGGTTCGATCTATTCTTCATGTGATTGGCATCAACTTTGCATCATGGGAAGAATATTCTATTGAAGGCCCCTTGGACCCATTTGAGTGTCGTGGGATCCCCTCGGGGTCATACATGGAGGAGTTCCGAAGCAGAACCCCTGCTGTTCGTTACGATTCATTGTGTATATCTAATCACCCTGCACAAGAATGCCCGGTATGCCTGGCAGATTTCAACCATGATGCGGAGATAAACCGCCTCTCATGTGGCCATGTTTTCCATAAGCTCTGTCTCGAGAAATGGCTAAAGAATTGGAATGTCACCTGCCCTCTCTGCAGGAATTACATTATGGCTCAAGAAGGTGAGGAAGATACTTGTCCAATGTGAAGTTAGTAGTTTGTCAGGCTACTCCTGTTCGAGATGTTCTGATGTACAGCTTAGTTGGTAAAGGTCTTATAGATGAATGCCTGATCTTTGACATGGCATAGTTCTGTAACTTTTTATACTGTAATACTCTGCGTCCTATCAAAGTGACGGGTCTCTTTCTTGCGACCAAGAATTCATACATTGTTGTACATATGTTATGAAATTGCAACTTCTTATGTTTTCCATCGTCTAGCTTAGCCAGCAACCAATAAGGGAACATTTTACTGCTTGATTGGTTCCTGATAGATCTTTTGCATTGTTTGAAAAAATATCAGGCAAAGGCACAGGAGGTTTGAGTTTCCTGTGAAATAGACCTTTCATGAATCCCTACCCATTCAACTTTTTGTGTTGATTATTTTTTCTGTTCCTCTTATTTTCTGTGTGCGCAGCTAAAGTCCTTGAATAAGAAGAAAAGGAGGGGAAGATGGAGAAAAGAAGAAAAACACTGAGGTCCAGGGTTGTAGAGGAATGTTAAAAATGAAAAAGATAACAGGGAAAGAAGTGGTTCCTTTTTTATTCTTTATTCCTCAACCAAGTTTCATATTAGGGTATATGTACTTTTTTTTGTTACAGTAGGGTGAAGAGGGGAAGGGGGTAGGAGTTGGATGAAAGAAACATGTTCAATCAAGCACAGTATGGACCAATAAATAAACAAATACATCTAATCTTATTTTATCAATTTTCAACCTTAGGAATCAACTAACACAGTAGCAAGTAAACAAAGATGTAGAGTTAGAAGGAGGGAAACAAAAGGCTACCAGCAGGAAATTGAGTCCTTGCTAAGATGAAATGCTAAAAGAGAACATTATCTGGTGAAGTTCTCTAAAACTCAACATATACTATTCATCAGAAGATTGAGTCAATTTCCAGCAGTCAGCTCAAGAGTTTAGAACCAAGGGGCAGCACCAGGTAGGGCCAAGGGGGTTCATCGAACCCCCTTTGGTGGGAAATTACATTGTTTATACGTAGTTAAAATTATTTTTTATGTATTGATAGTAGAGTTTCAATCCCCTTGGCTTCGTAGTGTGTTTACTTCTTCATATTTTGAACCCCCTTGCTTCTTCGTGTGTTTACTTCTTCATATTTGAACTCCCTTAGTAAAAATCCTGGCTCTGCCACTGCAATGGTGATACTATTGTGAGGTCTGCCAAGAGTTGTGGTAAGAGTTGTGGTATATATCTGAAACCTGAAAGAGAAGGCATGTGTGGTTGGTGTAGTTTTACTTGACAATGGAAGGCGCTGAGGATGGCAAAGGTGATGTGTTCTTCATGGACAAATATGTGGCATATTTATCTTTTTGTTCTTGATGGTTTTGTCATATTGTGTTGTTCAGCGACCGTTCAGTGGATTCTGCAGCAGAAACTGATGAATATAAGCAAGAAAGTTCTGTATGGAATATGAGGGGTGTGATTTGGCCATGAAGTTAATCCCTTGTTACAAATTTTTTGATTCTTTTTTTGGTTCAAGCAAATAAAGTAGCTACAAAAACTATCTTTGACAACTGGTCGAGGATATATCCTATGCATTAATGATATTGTCTGATATGGGATCGTGGTTCTTGAATCAGTCTCTTTTGGTACATTATTTAGGAGGAAATCTTATGCACAAAAATAAAGCTGACATTCAGTGAATGAATGAAATAAGATAATAGTGCACTACTTTCCCTTTTTATGTTGGAGGACCTGTCTCTCAAAATAAAAAGATTGATATTGCAACTTCTTTATTTCCTTGCGAAGAATATTGAATTAGGTCTAAATTTCTTCTGTTGAAGTTTTTAGTTGATCGCAAATATTCATGCATTAGTGGAGTTGTCTGAAAATAGAGCGGACTTCATTCCAAGTCCCAACAATCCGGTTTGGAAGTAACAATTCATGGGGACTTCCAAATAGTTCACAATATTCTTACAGATGCATTTCTTCACTTCGTTTTTTTCCCCATTTTGTCTACTCACTTTTTGAATCATGTTATTTTTGCTCCAGTAGGGTAATCTGAGTCATACTTTATAATGTAACGGTTCAATAATGCTCCCATATAAATCCAAAAGAATAAAGAGGGAGAGTTTGTATTCTAATGCAAAAAAAATAAAATGCCAACTTCATGATCATAAAGGGCAATAAATTAACAAAAAGATGAGGGAAACGTATCATGAAAAGAAAGAGACGAGAAAGAAATCAAAAGATATTTTAAAAAGAATTGAAAACTAGATCCTCATAAAAATTATGTAATACCTATTGATGTAAAATTTGAGTTTGGAGTCTAGATGTGTATATGTGGCCTACATTAGGCAATTAAGAACATATATAATGGAGCCATGATTCGGATTAGAACAGTGGGAGGGGACTCAGAACACATACCGGTCATGATGAGCATGCACTAGGGATCAACCCTTAGTCCGTTTCTATTTACCTTGGTGATGAAAAAATTGACACGATATATTCAAGGAGAGGTGGTCGTGGTGTATGACATAGTATTGAAAGTTTAGAGACAAACCCTAGAGTCCAAAGGTTTCCGGCTAGGTAGGACTAAAACAGAGTACTTGAGATATGGGGAGCTAATATCACACTCTACAAATAAAGGGCGCATGTTAAGATGACATCTGTCTCGGTGCACTTTTAGCCGAGGCAGGCTAACATGCACGGACCACGGTATGACGGCAGAACAAAACAGCTCAGGCGACCACGATGGTAATACTGCCAATGGGGATACGACATACCCTCTCTCCCCTAACCTTTGGGAATTTCCTCCCAGCTGCTTTTCAATCTATATAGGAGGAGGAGTAACTCGAGGATGAATGTAACAATGTTCGACCAGATTTCACAACTAGAAAGAAACCAGAGATTATGACGACGGTGCTACCACGTCGTCCCCAATTCTCGGATGTAGGTCACTCTGCATCTACTTCCATACTTCCAGCTGCAACACCTTTCCCAATGGAATCCACTGAGAATCCGCCATCGCCGAAGCTAACGAAGCAGAATCAAAGCTCAAAACTGGAATATGATCCCCCAGCTCATCATAATGGTAAGGTTGTTGTAAAAATCAGTAAGGAAGACATCATGGTTCTTGATGAGCAATGGTCTACGATGCTCATAGGATATGTATTAGGAGACACACCATATGAGAAATCGATGGACAACTTTGTTTCATCTATGTGGAATTTTGTGAAGAAACCCCAAATCCTTTATCACTCGGATGGCTACGTACTATGTGTTTCGATTTGATTCTATTGAAGATAGAGAAGAGGTCATGCAAGCAGGACCATACACTTAACATAATAAGCCACTCATTTTGAAGAATTGGGAGGCGAGCTTCCTTTTTAACACGAGTGCATAACCATGATTCCACTATGGGTGAATTTTCCAGGATTACCAGTTGGGTACTGGTCAGCTGAGGCCCTGAGTAAGGTGGCTAGTGCCATTGGCAAGCCACTTTACACTGACAAATACACAACAAATATGAACCAGATTTCTTATGCAAGATAGATGGCTAAAAATGAGGTGCTTAAGATTGCATTAACAACAAGAAGGTTCTTGTGTGAATACGTGGTTAATTGGAGTTGAGACTTGTTTTAGTGTTTGTATGTTGTGAATTAGGTGACTTGTGATTGATCTTCGGACATGTTTGAATTGATGATTGTGATCATGTAACTGCTTGAATAAATAAGTTGTGTTTATATTTATGGACTTGATTAAAGAACTTAAAATGATAGAGTGCACAATATTTATCCTAAGCGATAGAGAGTGGAACCATAGGTTCACATTGGTTAAGGGGTCAGGTACCACGTCGGTACACATATTATTTATGTTATTATGGATCAGGTACCACGAGCAGGTACGGATACTGATATTGATTTTATATGGATCGGATACCACGAGCCGGTATGGTACATGGACCCTGATGCGTCCTCTGCATGTTATGACTAGTTGGGCATAAATAAGTTCCTTTAGCATGTGCGTACACATTTACAATTACTTTTACATTGTCACTTGATATTTGAGTTAGAAAGGAATATTGAGAATGAGACTGAGGTTATCGAGCTATAGATGAGTGGGTATGGTTATGGTACTTGAGTTAGTTGAGATACAGAGATTATAAGTGTGAGAGATTGTGTGGATATGAGATCCATGTTGTGTTACAGTTGCATATATTGTAGATTCATGTGACTCGATATGTATGTTTATCACGATCCAAATTACGTCAGGTCATGCAAGCACCTACTTGATTCTAACTCGATAGGAGAAACTTCCATTACCCAAAAATCAATAATTAAAGCGGAAGTCTTTTAACCGTTCAATATATCAATAACCAAGAGAAATTTATAAATTTAATGTAACACCCTTGATTTTTAACCAAGGGTTAGAACCACTCCACATATGTATTTAGACCCCCACTCAGGGACCAAATTAAAGGTCTTTGAGTCTAGTTTTCAACGCCACTCACCGCTTGTCAATTCGATATTTGTGCAAGACTTTATGCCCATTTTACCGAGTACTACGCAGTTTGCGCGCTGGACTGCGCGCCAACGCACTAGAGGCAATGCTACTGCCCTGCTGCGCGCCCAAGCTACACGCCAGTGCAATGGGAGCTCACTGGAGGCAGTGCTACTGCCTTGATGCGCGCCAGTGCACTGGGGAGCGTTATATAAGCAACAAAACGCCATTTTTTTCCAAAATTTTTCATTCTCGTTTCTTTCTTTTAATCCCTAATTTGTTTTTTCTCTCCTTCTCTCACCCTCTTTCCCCAAGGTAAGTCCCCTCCATGATTTTTAGCAATTCTAACTAGTTTCTAACACCCAACTAGAGATTTAATGATGAAATCCTAATTGCAAATCCAAGGATTTTCAAGAAAGCATAACCAAGATTTCAGGAATTGAAGTCTTGGAGTTTCTCCTTCAAGTTTCCTTCTCCTTTTCAGGTATGTAAGAGTTTAATGAGGGAAATTCGTTCATCCTCATGGCCCTAGTTCTAGTCTTTGTTAGTTATGTCAATGCTAGGGTTCTCAAAATCCCAAAACTCAATTGCTTATGCCTTGCTCTATTTTACAAAAGGAGTAGGACTTGATCATTGTATTTTATGAGTAATCATTCTTATGTTTCTCATGTTTAGTTATTTATTTGAATCTTACTCTTGATGTCTTGAAAAATGGTTTTCCTTTCAAAGAGTTGCATCTTTCATTCACATTGGATTTCTCCATTGTTACTTGAGTTATACTTTTTCTTCTAAAAGGATGATATACATAGCACGATGTCTTAACCTTGATATTGCATAGATTTGGGCAAAGACTCATTATTAACTTTAGTCATTTTTTTAGATATGATATGAGCATGAAATACTATTTTGAGAGGACTATTTAGCACCGAGCGAGCATGAGATTAAGTTCACATGCCCCAACACTACGTGCCACCGTAGGTTAGGCTTGCACCGTTGATTCGGGCAACCTCTTTATCCCAAGAGGCTCTTTATGGATCCATAGTATAGATAGGCTCTGCACCCTGGCAAGGTATGGAGCAGTCCATCCAACTGGGTTAGAGGTTGGCCATCATAAGCTCAAGTGATGGTTGTCGGTTATGAAAAACTCCCCAAACTTAAAGATATTTATATTACTTTACTCGAATGTGGTTTTAACTACCTATGCACATATATATATGATTTAGCTTCAGATATGAAACTCTCATCATGTGATTTAGTTTTTGGGGTCAAAGACTCGCTTATTATGTTATCAGTTTACGAAAATATTTTAAATGACCATTGCTCATGTTTTAGCCTATGACCTTATGCATATAGACTCTGCTTACCTATTGGTCTTGCTCTGTTACAGTCCCTAGATATATCATGTTTTTATGTTCAGCTGATCTTGCATACCAATATATTCCATTGTATTGATGCTCTTTTGCGCTATATCTTATCATTGATGTAGATCTCGGTGTTCAGGCTCAGACCCGCGATCAGATTCTCCATTAGCTCTCACCTTACTCTAGTTGGTGAGTCCTCTTTGCATCCAGAGGACTTAGTTATATTTTAGACATTTTCTATTTCTTAGACTCAGTTTTAAAGGTAGATCGGGGGCCTTGTCCCGGTAGACTTATTTCATTCTAGATAATAGAGGTTTCGTCAGATAATAGTATGTAGTCTTAGACAGTCTATTTCAGATAGTTCAAACATTGTTCTTTCAAAGATTATTTTTATCATTCATTCGATATTAGTATTTGCTCACTATGTTTTTCAGCTTCCTCTTATGTTTAGAAATATGATTTAGTCATAGTATGCCAGGCCAAGGGTCCGCTCAGGCCACTTGTGGTTCTGAGTGCTGGTTACACCTAGGGTGTAGACTCGGGTCGTGACATTTAATTTCCATTAACTCAAAAGCGTACAATCATTTTTAAGGCAGTAAATACAACCTTTCCCAAGAAATAATCTACACGTATACAAGAGCTTCTAAGTTAAGGAGTCTAATAAGAAAATATACAGGACACAACTTCCATCTGCGGAATAGAATGCGGAAATTTCTGGCGAAAACTCTTCAATCCAAGCACTGAAACTATAGTCAACCTGTCACACATCTACACCAAAGAGGTGTAGCAAAAGTAGCATCAGTACAGCACACGTACTGATAGATATCATCAGCCGACTAAGATTTTTATTTACATTATACACATATAGAAGTCAACATAAAATAGATGATCTCATTACTATACTTACACAGGGACCACAATTCACAAACATCAATAACACCACCCTCATACTTACCCCTCTACAATTAATCGTAATTGCTCTAACCTTTTAAGTTTCGATTAGCCTTAGCAGTTATCTCTAGTCCTTTCATTATAGTCATGTAATACTCTATACTTTACTCGTCCTCATCTCGAACGTTTGAATAACATAGTTATTTTTAGTCTTCGACTGATTACCATTATTATTATGGACTCTCACCCACATCCCAAGTTTACCCAGAAAATAGAACAATCAGACATTAACCCTTATTTACAGTCATGGAAAGTGTCAACTGAAAAAGACATAATAATCGCCAACAACCACAACAAGTATAACAATCAAAATATAATAGTCACAATAAACCACAACAAGTATAACCGTTAGGAAATAATAGTCACCAATAAGCATATCAAGAATATCATTATCACATGTAATGCTCATAGTCTCAACAGTCACATTACATGGGGAGCTATGTCCACTTAACCTTCAGGATCATGCTCAGTTACTTTAGCTCATCTCAATTCACCATTCTAGCTCACATTATCTATCAATAATGTAATAGTAACTAAAATGTGTACACACATGCGATAGAGACTTATTTTTGCCCAACTAATCATGACCTGCAGGGACACAATAGGGTCCATATATCATATCAGCTCATAGTATCCGATTCATAGTAATCAAAAGAATGACAATACCCGTACTGGCTCATGATACCTGATCCATAATAATAATCAATGCCAGTATCTGTACTAGCTTGCAATACCCGATCCAACTAACAATATGAACCTATAATTTCAAGTTTCTATGTTTCAGGCTATACACAGTGCACTAATCTCACGTACACTCTATTATTCAGGTTCTTTTAATTAATATCATGTAAGCACAACTTATTAATTTAAGCATTTAACATCATCATAATCATTAATTCAAGCATTTTTGAAGACCAATCACAAGTCATTTAATTCAAACACATACAAGCATTAAAGTAAGTCCCAACTCCAATTAACAATGTATCACATAAGACCCTTTCATTTATTAATTTATTCATAAATGCCTCATCATTAACTATCTATCAGACAGATTAACCATATTATACAGACCATGCAACCTTGGTTTGCTTTCTCTTTATTATAAATCAAACATTCACATTAACCGGGTTACTTTCTTAAGGTAATTCTTATTAAAACATCATTTTTACACCACAACTCAAGGATAACAACAAGTAATTTATTCAACTAACAATCACCTTCAACAAGCGTACAAAGTCTGAAATAACATATAAGTCATCAAGCGGTAACACAACAATCAAAAATTTACATTCAGAATTTTATCACTTCCCCCTTCCTTTCTCCAGCCTCTAATAGTAAGATTCTGACGTTTTATAACATAATAATCACATTATGAATTCTCACAATCTGCATAGCCTTAACCCATTTACATTCACATTATACCACACATAACACCAATATGACATCACTATACTATTAGATTTCATCTAGACTTCGTACCCATAGGTCTAAACATATTGTCTCTATCAATTTTTACACATTAATTATGATTACACAATTAAAGTTTTTACTACAATTTAACCATTACATACCTTGATGTCAAGCTGCTGCTAAAATTGCATGCAACTTGCTCCTTACTTCCGTTCCATGAATCCAGAGGGGGGAGCCGCGAGAAGGAGGGGGAAACCGTATCATTTTGAGAGGTTTCCTCTCTTTTCTTATTGTTCTAGAGTTAGGACAGGTCTATGATATTCTTAGGAGAAGTTCTCTTTTTTAGAAAAGAGCTGGGAGCTTAAAACATTAAGTCCCGTGATTCTTCCTTGTGAGCTTTGCTGTGGTTGAACTTTTCTCGTTGCGGTGAGCTCGCTGTGGTGAGAATCTGGTCCACTATGGAGGGCTTCCCTGGCCAGTACCATGTTGACCTTAGTTTTTAATCTATATTTTATTTAAACAAAACCACAAATACTTCCACGCAAGGTTCTTAACATAAAATTATAATTTCTTTCATTTTTTTATCGTGAATTTTTCAATAATGCCAAAATGAGTTGTTACACTATTTTGGCAGTTGTTATGTCTTGACTGTTATATTTGTTACTTTTGTTAGGTGACAATTATGTCCCTAGTCTGATCCTTGATATGTATGTTGGTAATACTTGATATGTCTATAATGAAGTTTAATCGTATGACTGTGATAATTTTTGGATGAACTTGGGATGTATGTGAGAATTTGTAATTAATGATAAGTGATTAAATGTAAATGATTAACGAATGATACACGTGAGTTTTGGAGAGAGAATGTATATAATATTAGAAACCTTGTGATTATAAGAAAAGTTCTAGAGAGAACTACTAAGGTTAATCAGAACTTAGAAGGCTAATTCAATTTATGTGAGTTGTAGTAAATAATTATGAGGTATGGTGCTTTACATGTGCTTGAGTTGGAATCATATGCATAAGTGATGATATTGAGATTATTTGTCATATGTTAATTTCTATATGTGTATTATATGAACTAATCTTAGTCGGCCAATGATACCTACCAATACGTGTTGTATACTGATACTACTCTTGCTACATCTTTTTGGATGTATATGTGTGACATGTTGACTGGAGTTTTATTGCATGGATTGAAGAGTATCCATCAGCAACTTTTGTATTCTATTCCACAGACGAACGTTGTGTCCTGTATATTTTCTTGTCATATTCTTTATCTTAGAAGGTATTGTATATGTCTGGACCAGGTCTTGAGAAGTGTTGTATTTATTATTTTCAAAAATACGTGTGTAATTTCAAGTTATCGAGTAGGTGCCTGTATGACCTATCGTTATTGATTGTGGAGCCAATGATATGATTGTTATGTGCTAAGGTGTTATCTAACTGTTGATTTCTGAAAGCGGTAATGAAGTTGTCACGTGTCAAGAGTATAAAATAATTGTGAAATTATATAGTATTATGGGTTGTGCATTGAATGATAGAGAAGAATGCATACTTGTGATGAGATTGTTTAAATTTTCAGTTTTAGAAGGAATTATACCCGCTCTTTTGCTACGACAAAGATTTTCTCGCCACAACGAGTTCACTTCTATGAGGAAGGGACCGCTGCAGTGAGCCTGATCTGCAGCAGCAAGCCAATGCTCGCCACAGTAAGTTCACCACTGCAGAACCTTGTCCGCTGTAATGAACTGGCACAAACCAGTAGCTTGTTATACCAGTCTCCTATTTTGGGACTTCACATGTTCAAGCAATCTCGAGAGTTAAAAACATACGAAAATAGTTTTATAAAATGTATCGACCTAAAAACAAGGCCATCATCCTTTGAATGCCACTAACCGCACTTAAAACATCCAAAAACAACAAGAACAGAAATAAAAGATTATCTGAATATGTGAGAAAGTAAGGAAATTGTCTAACAAGGGCTATACAACGGCAATATGAACCAATGTAATAAGAGGGAAATGAGGGGAGGGGAAATGCTCTAGACACTTCATCAATTGCCGGTGCTCGAGTCACTAGACTCCTCCTCGTCTAACGTACTGAGGAAGAAAAACTCCTGGGCTGTCATCCGGCTCACCTTGAGCACATTCTGGCTTAGAGTATGTGAACCAACATCTTGTACCGAGAGTGTCCTTTCTTCTTCTTCATATTCATCTCTTCACAGAGTTCAACATGGCCAGGGACTCAAAGGTGTCATGGAGGACAGATGGACCTGAAACATTCGATGGTCCCGACACCGAAGGGGCACCATCTCTAATGGAGGCTATGGCAAGCCTTCCAGCATGGTCCTTAGCGTATCCACATCCACTCCTAGATGCTTTAGAGTAACCGTGGATGGTGTAGAACCAGTCCCAACCCCACCACAGATCTTCCCGCTACTACTACCTTCCTCAAACCCTATACTTTGCTTTTTCTTATCACGATTGGGGGCACCTTTCATCTTTATTGGGTCGAATGGCTTGTCAAGGTCAATTATGCGATTTGTGGACTCACTGGGCACATTTGCCTTCCTGCACAAGGTAGTAATAATAAGGGGAAGGGCAGGTCACTGGGGTGTAGAATCATGATATTTTTCCATTCCTCCACGATCTGCTTCCCTACATTTACTGTCACCCCATACATCAAGCAATCTACTACTAGTTCTCGGGGATACGTCAAGATTAAAGTGTTGCCAGAAAGGCAAATCCTCCTAGACATCAAATTCATCCACCTCCGAGCATCAGGAGTGAAATCTATGATCTTAATCCTCGTATGATTTCTGATCTGGGGAGTCGAGGCCCTATGCTCCTCTAGCACGATTGTATTCACTAGCCATTGCCTATCATTAGCCTTCTTTTTGGCCAGATATTCAGTCTCTAGGGAATTTGGCAACCCGAAGGCCCGATTGATATCCGTAGTTAAAATTTCAATGCTCTCACCTTGAATGTATATGATAGGGTTCGGGGTGTTCCAGTTAACAAAAGGGAGGTAAGAATAGAACTCCCTTACCTAATTCTCATTGACCACTTAGGTAACTGTACCAGTGGTAACCACCCTTTATCCCTCAATCGGTGGTATAACTCTGGCACCTTGTCCTCTATATCCAACCTCTAAGAATTATCCACCGGAGTGAACCCCAGAATGCTCCTTTCTCGCAGGACCCCCCTGGTTCTCTGCTCAATGTATCTCCTTTGACTCTAAAGGTTCACAAACCTTAAGAAAACCCCTTCATCAACAATAACCATGATAATAAGCTCTGTGAAAAGGAAATAATCATGCTAATTTATATTTTTGAAATTTATAACAAGGATGAAAAAAATAAAGCTAGGAAGCCAATTAACACTTAGTTATGTGCAGGCATTCTGCCTCAATGCCTTATGTGTGGAAATACTTATGATGGTGTTTAAAATAAACACAGATTAAAATAACATCAAAAGTAGTACTGACCAATAATGGCTCGCTGTTACAGTCTCATTCTCATCACAGCGAGCTCGCTGTAGCAAATATCGCGAGGTAGAATGATGGGATTTAGCTAATCATCTCCCAACTTAATTCTTAAAAGGAGGTTTCCCAATACGTGTCAGGGTTATCATAACCCTAGAATACCAAGAAAAAAGAGAAAAATCTATCAAAAATGATATGGTTTCCCTTCCTCCTCATAGCTCCTCCCTCTAGATTAATGGAACAAGAGCAAAGAGCATGGTTGCATGCAGTTGTAGCAGCAGCTCAATATCAAATAGGTTATAGTTAAATTATAGTAAAGACTTTGATTGTATGATCGTAATATTGTATGAAAGTATACAAAGACATCATGTTTAGGCATTCAGACATGGAGTCTGGATGGAATATATGGGAATAGCTGATAGAACTGGAATACTTGTGAATTAACATGTATATATTATGTGTACCTTGATGTGAATGTTAACGGGTTAAGGCTATGTGAGTAGTGAGAAATAGATAATGTAATCATCATATTATAAAAGCTAGTATCTTACTGTTAGGGGTTGGGAGAAGAATTGCGAAGTGGTAAAGTTCTAAATGTGATCTCTTGATTATCGTATTATCACTTGATGACTTATATGTTGTCCTATCATTGTACGTTTGTTTGTGTGAAATGTTTGTTGAGTAAACCACTTGTTGTCATACCTGATATTGGGTTTTAAATGACGTCCTAATGAGAATTATCTCAAGAAGAAAAGATGGTTAATATAAGAATTTGATTGGTAATAAAGAGAAAGAGAACTAAGGTTGTGTGGTTTGCATAGTGTGGTTAGGCTGTCCAATATATGGCTAGAGATGAGGTGCTTAATATTAATTAATAACAAGAAGTGTCACACCCCGAAGCTACCTCCTGGACGTAACACGGTGCTTAGTGTCACCAGTGACCCCAAGCTAACCCATGGCATGACATTTCTATACAAAATCAGAGTAAAGCATGCATTATGCATAAGCTAAAATAGTTTAAATATATGAAAACGGGAAGAAACCAAATGTCTGGATATATAAAGAATGTAAATAGTATAGTGCTAACTAAAAATAGCAATAACAACTGTTGAGTCTAATCTATGTCTGAAATCCATCTAACTGAATAGGAGTTGCTGGGACATGCCCCCAGCTAACTCTAATAAATCTGAAATTGAAAATAAGTACATAAGGTATAAGCATGTCTATCATCCTCGAACTAATGAAGACTCACCACTGAGCTGCTGAGTACGGACCAGAAGTCGAACTAAGCGCGGTCTGGATGCTGAGTACCTGAACCTACATCATAAAATGATGTAGCATAAAAGTATGCGTCAGTACTTTGAATGTACTGAGCATGCAGGATATAGGCTAGACTGAACAATATGCACGTATATAACTGAACATAAAAATAGATATGCTGTAATATAACTGAAAGTTGTACTGAATGTAATGACTAAGTATAAATCATGAAATATTATATTGAACTGAATACAGAACGTAAATACTGAATACAAGGTCGATGCACATGAACATGACTGTCGGAGACACTACTAACTGATATACCCCAAGTTGAGCTAATTGTGGGGCCAACATGTACCCTTGGATGAAAGGGTGTTCATACCTTTTCAAGAGTACGAACAGGTCTTACATGGATCCACTACTGATGTCCACAAGGGACAAGGAGGTACAACCTAGTATGACAGCTGACTCGTTTAAACCTACAGTGGCGACATAGTTCCAGAACTTGGGGACTGCTACTAAAGGTCATAGCCTAAACTGACCACGAAACCCTCATCCCCTAGTACGCTCGGTACTAAGTCTACTCCCACTGAATGTAAGGACAATATTCCAAAACAAGGAATAGCTTAAAATGCTGGTAACTGACCGAGAATGCAACATAAATATACTGAAGGTTATATCGTTCAATTTCTGAAGCATGAGCATAAAACTGTTCTGCCTAACAAGTCAAATTCATGAAATACTGGATTATCTACAAGTTAGGGTTTCTGAGCATTATTCATGAAACTGTACTAATTATCCAGGAAACATGTGATCAATACCATAAAAGCTGTAAGAACTGAATTACAATAATTTCCTAAGATTTAGGAACCCTAGGTCTGAAACATGCCTGGAGAAAACTGAAGATTTACTAGAATTTATGGACCTAATGGGCGAAAGGAACCCACTAGTGAAATCCCACATACTTGGTGAAGAAATCCATGGAGAAATCCTTGGATTTTTGGGGCTGAACTTGGTGAAGGCCTTTTCCTGTTCTTGAGAGAAAACTGTCGCCCTTTGTTTTCTATTCTTTCTAAGTCTGATAGATTTTGGAGAATAGATGTTTAAGGTAGGTTTTGACTACTCAAATCAGGCTTAGACAACATAAAACAACGTAGCTTAGGCCGTAAAAGAGAAAGGAAAAGTCCAAAATACCCCTGGGAAAGTTTAAAAGAATCTGCAAAAAATTATGCTTCAGGGATGATGACTTGGTTGACGGACCGTCCTTCTGTACAATGGACCGTCAACCTGAGTCGTTGTTCTGCCTAAGAGCTTTGGAGTCTCTGGTTTCAGGAACTATGACTCAATAGGATGGACCATTCTTCTGAACGACGACCTGTTATGTTACCCATGGTTCCTGGGTGTGGAACTGGGGTCCTCTGATTCATGGAAACCACGTGAAACAGGTCGAGCCGTTGTTCCAAACCACGGTCCATGGTTTGAACCATGGTCTTTAGGGCAGAACACCTAGGCTACTGGAGTCGGGGATTATGATTGCGGATGATGGTCTGTCGTCCATAAGGATGGACCGTCGTTCGACCTATCTTCTCTGGGACCTTTTTGGGGTCTTCTGGAACTTAGGACTATGAGTGTAAAGGACGGACCATAGTTTCAAACTACGGTTCATAGTCCTAACCATGATTCCTGGAAACTTGAACTTTTCTTGAAAATTTTATTTTCTACTGGTTTTCTGAGCTTAGTCTGGGCTTGGAAGTTCTGGGGTGTTACAATATCTCCCCCTTGGGATCATTCGTCCTCGAATGAAGACTAAACAAGCTGAGTTTGGAGGGAAGGAGCTGCAATCCCTACTAATTGAGTACTAGAAACTAATATCTAACTAAACTGAGTTCCATAAACATGCAATTATACTGAAATGCAAGGAAAACTGATGGAACAAGGTACTGAGACTGAATTTCACAAGAATAAACTGAGAGACTAAAGAGGAGCCATTTACCTCAAGCTGAAACTGACTCAGAGGGAAAGAGGTGAGGATACTTGGACATCATGGCTGCTTCTACTTCCCAAGTAGCTCCCTCTATGTACTGATTCCTCCACAAAACTTTAACCGAAGCGACTTCTTTATTCCTCAACCTACGAACCTGAAGGTCAAGAATCTCAACTGGAACCTCCTCATAGCTGAGGCTATCCTTCACAGCCACTCTCTAAGGGTATTATTGCTCTCAGATCACCCACACACTTCTTCAGCAAGGAAATGCGAAAGACTGGATGAACCGCTGCTAGTTCTGCTGGCAATTCTAACTCATAAGCCACATTACCGACCTTTTTTAGGATTTTGTAAGGACCTACATACCTAGGACTGAGCTTTCCTTTCTTTCCAAATCTCATCACACCCTTCATGGGTGACACTTTCAAGAAAACCCACTCATCAATTTCAAACTCTAAGTCTCTTCTCCTAACATCTGCATAGGATTTTTGATGGCTCTGAGCTGTCTTAAGCCTGTCTCTGATGAGCTGAACTTTCTCCATAGCTTCATGCACTGAATCTGGTCCAAGCAAGGCTGCTTCACCTACTTTGAACCAACCAACATGTGATCTACATCTACACCCATAGAGTGCCTCATATGGGGCCATCTGAATGCTGGAATGGAAGCTGTTATTGTAGGCAAACTCTATGAAATGTAGGTGATCATCCCAACTACCCTTGAAATCAATCACACAAGCTCTCAACATGTCCTCTAGGGTCTGCATGCTGCCTAACCATCTGTCTGCTGGTGAAATGTTGTGCTGAGATTCACCTGAGTACCAAGACCTTTCTGAAATGACTTCCAGAAGTGAGATGTAAACTGAGGGCCTCTATCTGAGATGATAGACAAAGGAACCCCATGCAACCTGACTATCTCACTGATGTAGAGTCTGGCATAGTCTTCCACTGAATCTGTAGTCTTGACTGTAAAAAGTGAGCTGACTTAGTAATTCTGTCCACTATTACCCAAATGGAGTCATGCCGCCTGCGGGTACGAGGTAAACCCATAATGAAATCCATATTGATCACTTCCCACTTCCAAGTAGGAATGTCAATCTCCTGAGTCACACCTCCTGGTTTCTGATGTTCTACCTTGACCTGTTGACAATTGGGACATTTAGCCACATAATCTGCAATGTCCCTCTTCATGTCGTTCCACCAATAGACTTCCTGTAGATCATGGTACATCTTGGTGGCACCTGGATGAATAGAATATCTGGAATTATGGGCTTCTGTAAGGATCTGATGCCTCAGTTCACCCATATTTGGAACACACAAGCGACCCTGGTAGCGAAGCGCACCATCTCCCCCTTGGGAGAAGACCTCCACTTTCTGCTGATTAGTTGCACCTTTTAACTGAAGCAATATAGGGTCACTATCTTGTTTCTCCTTGACCTCTGCTACCAATAATGATTCTGACCCATTCTGAACTATCATACCACATCTGATGTGTCCATAAGGAAAACTCCTAAGTGAGCAAGCCGATGAATATCCCTGGCTAATTCTCTCTTTTCTTCCTCAACATGAGATACACTACCCATAGAAAGTCTGCTGAGAGCACCAGCCACTACATTGGCCTTGCCCAGATGGTAGGGAACATTTATGTCATAGTTCTTGAGGAACTCAATCCATCTCCTCTGATGAAGATTAAACTCTTTCTGGGTGAACACATAGTGGAGGCTCTTATGATCTGTGAACACATCAACATGAACACCATATAAATAGTGTCTCTAAATCTTTAGGGCAAACACAACTACTGCAAGCTCGAGGTCATGAGTCGGGTAGTTCTTCTCATGGACCTTAAGTTATCGGGAAGCATAAGCTATGACCTTACCCTGCTGCATCAGAATGCAACCCAGGCCGACTCTATATGCATCACAATAAACCACATAACCATCTGAACCCTCTGGTAGAGTCAAGACAAGAGCTGTAGTTAACCTGGTCTTTAGTTCTAAGAAACTCTTCTCACACTCGTCTGACCACTGAAACCTGACCTTTTTCTGAGTCAACCTGGTCAATGGGCCAGCTATGGATGAAAATCCTGCAACAAATCTTCAGTAGTAACAAGCCAAACCTAAGAAACTTCTGATGTCATTCGGGGAGGTGGGTCTGGGCCAGTGCTTTACTTCCTCGATTTTCTGGGTATCAACACGGATCCCTTCTATGGATACCATATGACTAAGGAAAGTGATAGACTGTAACCAGAATTCACACTTGCTGAACTTAGCAAATAGCTGGCGATCTTTGAGAGTGTGCAGAACGATCCTCAGATGACTAGCATGCTCTTTTTCATTTCAAGAATAAACAAGGATATCATCAATGAAGACGATGATGAACAAGTCCAAATACTATTTGAATACCCTATTTATTAAGTCCATGAAAGCTGTAGGAGCATTAGTTAGTCCAAAAGACATAACAACAAATTTGTAGTAACCATACCGAGTTCTGAAGGCTGTCTTCAGGATGTCACTATCTCTGACTCTGAGCTGATGATAGCCGGATCTGAGGTCTATCTTAGAAAAGAAGCTAGCACCCTGAAGTTTGTCGAACAAATCATCAATCCTGGGAATGGGATATTTGTTCTTGATTGTGACCTTGTTCAACTGATGGTAGTCGATGCACATCCTGAGAGAACTGTCTTTCTTACGCATGAACAACACTGGAGCACTCCAGGGAGAGATGCTGGGTCTGATGAAGCCCTTATCTAGAAGGTCTTTCAACTGATCTTTCAATTCCTTAAGTTCAGCTAGAGCCATTATTTAAGGAGGAATCAAAATAGGTTGGTTATCTGGAAGAAGATCTATTCCGAAGACAATTTCCCTTTCGGGAGGAACTCCTTCTGGGAATACTGCTGGAAACTCACTCACCACTGGGACTGAATCAAGAGTTGGGGTTTTAGAGTTTGAATCCTTAACCTAAACAAGGTGATAGATATACCTTTTGGAGATCATTTCTCCAGCCTTAAGGTAGGAGATGAAACAACCTACAGGCACTGACTTACTACCCTTCCACTCTAGGACTGGCTCGTTAGGAAACTGAAATCAAACGATCCTAGTTCTATAATCAACTGAGGCATAACAGGAATGTAACCAATCCATGCATATAATGATATCAAAGTCTACCATTTCTAACTCTACAAGATATGCTGAGGTGACTTTTTGGAAAACGATGACTGGCAATTTCTGTATACCCGTCTAGCTATAACTGGGTCACCGACTGGAGTAGAGACTGAGAAGGGTTCTAGGAGAGTTTCTGGACTAATACTGAAGTTTACTGCTATATAAGGAGTGATGAAGTAATGTGTATCCCCTAGATCTAACAATGCATGAACATCAGTATTAAAGACTCGCAACATACCCATGACCACGTATGGAGAGTCCTCCTGATCGTGTCAAGCCTGAAGAGCATAAAGCCTATTTTGGCGCTGGCCACCACCTGTACTAGATGAGGCACCCTGCTAAGTAGGGCAACCTGCTGGGGCTACTGTAGAACCAGTCTGAGTCTGTGGGCGAATGTCCTTACCCTTCTGAGAAGCTGTGGGACAATTCCTCATCATATGGCCTGGCTTACCACACCCAAAGCAATTTCCACTGCCTGCCATGCACTCACCTTTGTGGTTCCTACCAAACTTCTTACATAAAGGATTTGTTCGTCCACTAGTGACAGTACCTTGGGACTTGGAGCCAGACGCTCTATCTCGCCTATCCTTCTTGAACATAGGTGCAGGGGCACTAGCAGTAGATAGAGCTGGAGCTGAATTTTTCTGGCAAAACTGAGAGCGATTTCCACCCTCTGACCTTTGCTAAAAGTGTCTATAGTCACCTGTCCTAGCCCTCTTAACATCACCTCCCCTTTCCTTGATCTTTTCCTCCTCAATTTTCCGGGCATAAGTAACTAATCTGGAGAAGTCCATTTCCTTAACAAGCATGGCCATTTTACATTCCTTTACCACATCATCGGATACACCTGACATGAACTTGCTCATACGAGCTCGAGAGTCAGCTAGTATTGCCGGATCATACTTGGATAACTGTGTGAACTTCAAAGCATAGTCCTTTACACTCATGTAATCCTGCCTCAAGTTGATGAATTCCTGAACCTTAGCTTCCCTGAGGTCTAGTAGTAAGAATCGGTCCAGAGAAGCAGTCTTGAAAAGATCCCAAGTCACTGGTCCTGCATTGGCACAACGAGATTCTTTCCATTGCTGGTACCAAGTGTAAGCCACCCCTTTTAACTGATAGGCAGCTAAGTCTACACTCTCGATTGGAGTGACACCCATAATGTCAGTCACCTTCTAAATATCCTCTAAGAACTCTTGGGGATCCTCTTCTGATTTGGAACCATGAAACTCTGGAGGGTTAATCCGAGTGAAGTCTTGGATTCTGGCTACATCAACATTAACCTGAGGTGTAGCTGGTGCCGCAACTTGCTGATTGACCTGGGCAGTCATGTCTTGAGCGAGCAATTAGAAGGCAGCCCTGAATTCGGCATGCGTGACTGGATCATTCAAAGGGTCTGCTGGGGCTGCTGGCTGATTCCTAGCGTTAGCTCTTCTGGGAGGAATTTTTCTAAAATGCGAAGAGCATAAGTTAGAATAGAAGGAGATTAAATAGAGTTCACACTCCATAGCATGAGTTGGAAAAGAAAGAAGGGAAGTTATTCCTAATGACGCCTCATAGCTCCTCCCCTATAAGTGTGGCGTGCTTTACACCCATGAAGGATACTCTACTTGATGCGGATTTCAGACATCCTAGGACACTTGAACCTTATGCTCTAATACCAAGTTTGTCATGCCCCGAAGCTACCCCTGGATGCCACACGGTGCTTAGTTTCACCAGTAACTCCAAGATAAACCATGGCATGGCATTTCTATACAAAATCAGAGTAAAGCATGCATTGTGCAGAAGCTAAAACAGTTTAAACATTTGAAAACAGGAAGAACCCAAATGTCTGGATATATAGAGATTGTAAATAGTATAGCACTGACTGAAAATAACACTTACAACTGCTGAGTCTAATCTATGTCTGAAAACCATCTAACTGAATAAGTGTTGCTGGGACATACCCCCAGCTAACTCTAATAAATCTAAAACTGAAAATAAGTACAAAGGTATAAGCATGTCTATCGTCCTTGAACTAATGAGGACTCACCACTGAGCTACTGAGTATGGACCGGAAGTTGAACTAAGTGCGGTATGGATGCTGAGTACCTGAACCTACATCATAAAATGATGTAGCACAAAAGTATGCATCAGTACTATGAATGTACTGAGCATGCAAGATATAAGCTAGATTGAATAATATGTACGTATATAACTGAACATAAAAATAGATATGCTGAAATATAACTGAAAGCTGAATTGAATGTAATGACCAAGTATAAATCATGAAATATCATGTTGAACTGAATACTGATTGTAAATACTAGATACAAGGTCGATGCACATGAACATGACTGTGGGAGACACTAATATCCGACATACCCTAAGTTGAGCTAACTGTGGGGCCAACCTGTAACCCTGGATGGAAGAGTGTTCATACCTTGCCAAGGGTATGAACAGGTCTGACGTGGATCCACTACTGATGTCCATAAGGGACAAGGAGGTACATCCTAGTCTGACAACTGACTCCTTTAAACCTACGGTGGCGCCATAGTTCTGGGACTTGAGGACTGCTACTAAAGGTCATAGCCTAAACTGACAGCTAAGCCCTCATCCCCTAGTCTGCTCGGTACTAAGTCTACTCCCACTGAATGTAAGGACAATATACTGAAACAAGGAATAGCTTAAAATGCTGGTAACTGACCGAGAATGTAACATAAATATATTGAAGGTTATAACATTCAATTTCTGAAGCATGAGCATAAAACTGTTCTGCCTAACAAGTCAAATTCATGAAATACTGGATTATCTACAAGTTAGGGTTTTTGAGCATTGTTCATGAAATGGTACTAATTCTCCAAGAAACATGTGATCAATACCATAAAATCTTTAAGAACTGAATTACAATAATTTCCTAAGATTTAGGAACCCTAGGTCTGAAACATGCCTGGAGAAAACTGAAGATTTACTAGAATCTAGGGACCTAATGGGTGAAAGGAATCCACTAGTGAAATCCCACATACCTGGTGAAGAAATCCACGGAAAAATCCTTGGATTTTTTGGGCTAAACTTGGTGAAGGCCTTTTCATGCTCTTGAGAGAAAACTACCGCCCATTGTGTTTCTATCCTTTCTAAGTCTAGTAGATTTTGGAGAATAGATGTTTAAGGTAGATTTTGACTATTTAAATCAGGCTTAGACGACATAAAACAACGTATCTTAGGCCTTAAAAGAGAAAGGAAAAGTCGGGAATACCCATGGGAAAGTTTAAAAGAATCTGTAGAAAATCGTGCTTCAGGGATCACGGCTTGGTTGACGGACCGTCCTTCTGAAAAATGGACCGTCAACCTGAGTCGTGGTTCTGCCTAAGAGTTTAGGGGTCTCTGGTCCTAGTAACTACGACTCAACAGGACGGACCGTTCTTTTGAATGATGGCCCATCATGTGACCCGTGGTTCCTGGGTCTAGAACTGGAGGTCCTCTGATTCATGGAAACCACGTGTGATAGGTCGAGCCATGGTTCCAAACCACCGTCCGTGGTTTGAATCGTGTTCCTTAGGGAAGAACACCTAGGCTACTGGAGTCGGGGATTACGGTTGCGGATGACGGTCCATTGTCCATAAAGACGGTCCGTTGTCCATAAGGACGGACCGTCGTTTGACCCATCCTCTCTGGGACCTTTTTGGGGTCCTCTGGAACTTAGGACTACGAGTGTACAGGATGGACCGTGGTTTCAAACTACGGTCCGTAGTCCTAACCGTGATTCTTGGAAACCTGAACTTTTCTTCAAATTTTTATTTTCTACTGGTTTTCTGAGCTTAGTCTGGGCTTGGAAGTTCTATGGTGTTACAAGAAGGGTCTTGTGTGAATACGTGGTTAATTGGAGTTGAGACTTATTTTGGTTCTTATATGTTGTGAATTTAGTGACATGTGATTGGTCTTTAGACATGTTTGAATTGATAATTATACATGTAACTGCTTGGGCAATCTCATCCATCAATCAAGCCAATATTGGACCATGGTGACTTTTGTTGCATCAATCGTAACTAAACCTTCCTTGATCATGAATTCCAATATAACCAAATGACATAGATCAAGTATGGATGTGTAGCATGAAAATTACATGCAATATGTTCTAAGCATGCCTATTTCCAACTGGCCCTCCTAAAAAAGAGGTCAGAGTGTAAAGTAAACTTGAATTCTTTATTTATGTAGAAATAACCTCAAATCCTTAAACTTAAGCCTTAACCTTAACCTTAAATTGAAAATCAAATTATGTCTATATAAAGAACACTCAAAAGGTAACAAACTCCCACTAAAACTGAATATTCTGAAATGACATGACACCTCTTTGAGCATTGTGCCCGTAAAAGACCTTGGGTGACAGTCCCTTAGTAAGTGGATCCACAACCATGGAGTTTGTACAAATATATTCTATAGACACCTAATCACTCTGAACTCTTTCTTTAACAACTAGGATATTTATGTCAATGTGCTTTGACTTTACCAAACTCCTGTTGTTATTAGAATACAAGACTGCCAACTTATTGTCATAAAATAACTTAAGTGTCTTTCAACTTTATTCATAAATTTGCAGCAAGTGACAAAATTCTGCAGTCGTATGCCAAAATTAGATGCTCCAAAATATGTTATACACTCAACTGTCATGGTGAAAAGAGCAATGCGTATTCGTTTTACAATCTTCCTGATATAGCTCATGAACCAAGTAGGTATCATACTATATTGACATTTAACAAAGTCAGTATCTGAATACCTGATTATCTTTAACCTTTCTGACTTTATTTATGTGAGCATAAAATAATTATTCTCTATAAATACCATATGAACCTTTTGACTGCTTTTAAAAATAAATATATAATTATTTAATGTCACAACCCGATTTCTCGTGCATAATGGCACCTACAATCCCCCTGTAGGTGAACCAATTCCCGTAGCTCAGAACGATTAGTAATGGGCTACTATCTAATAAGCATGCGAATGAGTAGTATAAATGCGGAAGCAAGAGATAAAAGTAAAGAAATAGAGCAACTGGAATATATATAAGAAAACTAAGCCATTCCATGGACTGGTACCACAGTATAAGAGTGGATATTAAACATACAGAGTACAAAGGTCTAAGAGAGTATATACATATGTCTCTGAATGAAAAAAGATTTCATAATACAAAAGATGAGATAACAGCTAAGCTCTAGTCACCAGGAGCTCACCCTCAGTCTCGGATAGTCCAAAATCACCCCACACGAGTCCCCATGAGTCATCGATGATGTCCCACACTAGGATCTGCACCAGAAAGATACAGAGTGTAGTATGAGCATCAATTGCAAAGCAACAGGTACCTAGTAGGCAGCATAGGCCGAGTGAGCGCATATAAGATATAAAAGCAATAAATGGCATAAATGAAACAAGTAGTCACAGAAACAAATAGAGAAGTACACAGATGCTAGCATAGAAGGAATACAAGGTGAAAATAATCATACTTGGCTAGCTATAAGAGATATACATCACAGAACACAGGTGAGGAAAAGAAGAACGTACCTGGGATCCTTGCAATAACAATATATATAAAGAGAGTTTAAGAAATGGGCGGTATACCGGTAACCTCAAGTAAAAGGGAAGGAAGGAAAGCAATTAACCAAGTCATACTTGAAATCCAATTCTACTAACTAAATCATGCCAATAATACAACTTTCAAAGTGGGAATAATCAGCTAATAACCCAAATGTGACCATGAAGTGAACCAAAAATATATAACACAACTCCAGGTATGAATCATCGAATGGAACCCAAGTGTAACCATAATAAGAACCAATACCATGATAGAATAATAATAAGTCTACTTGTAGTCCCAAAGGAAACCCATACACCCGAGGAATACATACAAGTGAAGACAGATCCTCTGGCATCCCATACTAACGGAGCGTACACTTAGCAAATAGCAAACAAGGGTGGAATTATACACAAATGAATGATATGATGCAATAGTGTGAAACCCAGGAGTAGCTGTAGTGCTGTATGTACCTCCTCTGGCGCTGATAGGCCCAGTAGGTAGAATCAATGAAAAGACACTGCTCGTATACCTCAACTAAACCATATACCCCTCATTTAGCACACTCAGCACGTAGCCCTAGATCCGGATCGGCAAGGTCCATGGAGGTCCTTGACCACATACTAAATCTCAGAATATTAATGTAATTGTCCGGAGTGTATCCGGGTTCAAATTAGTAACAAAAGTCTCAAAATGCATGCTCGGAGTCTATCCACGTCTAAATCAGTGTATTAAGTCTCAAAAACCCCAACTAGGGTGTTCGGGTATAACCGAGTCTAAAACAGTAGTAAAACAAGTCTGACGCTCATCTCGATCGAGTCTAGCATTATTTCAAACCAACTGTAAAACATGTCTAGCACTCCAAATCAGCCGAGTCTAGTATAAGTGTGAAAATGGTGATAAAATCAACCTTTTAACTCTTTTATCCCAAGAAGATCCATGGAAATCAGTTCTAAACCTTTTATAACCATTTTCACTGAAAACAGACCCTCGAGGTCATGCAAGATTTAGAAAATCATTTATAGTAGGCTCGAAGACAAAATAGTGGTGAAACATCTAGAAAATCTCTTTATATGCATGATAATAGCATGCCCAATCACAAACAATAGCCCAACGACTCACAATCAACCTATCGACCATGTACAAGCTTCAATCGCTCTACAATTAATATAACCAGCTCTATAATCGATACCGATGCCTAGGACTCATGGATATTCCCAATTAACCCACCATCTATGGTCCAGAATCAAATACAAGGCCACACAGGACCAAAAGGGTGATATTACAAACTACAACGAATACTACAACCATATGAGCGAAAATAAGACGGATATAAAGGAAAGGACAAGGTCTGGGGTACCAAGCTAATAAACCCAACCCAAGGATGCTAATTATTACAACTATAACCTATATATGCAAAGTCTAGAAAGAGGAAACTGTAGCCTACCTATCATCCTACAACAAGCTGCTAAAATGATGATGTCCAAGCCCAAACTGCTTCGAGAAGCACCAAACAACAGTAAAAATATCATAAAAATAATCTATGCATTAAAATAAGACTAACGATACCCATATTGCTAAAAGTATAGTCGGGTCAAAATTTAGGTCAAAAGCCAGCCTGCGGGGCCCATAACCCAAAACCAGAAACAAAAAAGTGCATGGCGAACCCAACACTCCCAAGAGTGTGTGCTCCTAAAATGAGCGGATTTACCCAACTTTTAAGGCTCAAAACAGCCCACCCAACTAAAGAATTAAAGAGGGAATTTAAGGAAGAAAATCAGAATTAAAGGAAGAATTCGCTTACCACAAGGAGAGGAAGCAAGTCTATGAAATGAATTTCACAAAACCACGATCATGCAGCCCCAATTGAGCAACTACAACCAAAAAGGAACCCCAAGCTTGAGAAAATGTAACAATGGAGATTAGACATGGAGAAGAAGCATTTTTGGGAAGAAGATGACTTACCAAAATGAAGAGGGAGCAAGATTAACGGCCAATAATGAATCCCCAAGGCCAAGAACTGATTTAGGACCAAGTTTAGAGAGGGAAAATGATTTTAGAGAGAGAGAACCAAGGTGAAGAGGGCTGGAAATTCAGAGCAGAGGCAATTTGTAGGCCTGGGCGCAGGCTGGCGCCATTAGCACTACCCAGGCACCGTTGGCGCTGAAAAAAGCCACCGGTGCGTGCGTGATCACGTTACTGGAAACCATTGGCGGTGGTAGGAAGGTGGAGGCCTAGTCACTATTAGCACGGACAGGGTGATAAATGCTCAAACGTACTCTCCCATGAGGAGGTAATGGTGATCGTCAAGCAAAACACATTTATAAGTACCCAATGGATGTCGGAGTCTTACCCACAGAGACTTGCAGATAGCACAATGATGATTGCATAGAAATGACTTCACTAAGAGAGTAAGTGTTTAAATCCAAGAACGTAAAGGATTGGGGGAATTGGCATTCTATCACAACAATCACAATTCGAAGCAACGCAAGAAACTAAAACGGGTGTACCAAATTAAGTAGACGACTAGGGATGTGTATCCAATGTAGCTTTAATATGGGATAGCATAATTGCTTATTCATGCTTATTCTCGATCATTGACATAGGTAGCCTTGGTCATAGGTGCGGTTATTTATCTCTCGATCAACAACCATATATCTGATAATCTCGGTTAGAGCACTATCGGCTTAACAACAACTCGGTTAGAGCACTATCGGCTTAACAACAACTTGGTTAGAGCACTATCGGCTTAACAACAACTAAGATCAAGCTTAGGGAGGTCTTACTATCTCTAGCTTAGACCCTTAAATGGGTGATTCCGTTGAGATGAGATATTTCTAGCCTCAAATCTGAATGGAGTCCCAAGTTTACACTATTAATTTCACATCAAAAACGATGAAATTCTCTTTCAGGCAACAAAATAGTAAAGTAAGGAAAATCAATGTTTGCAACCACCAATTTTAGGATTAAAACTTGGTGAAACTACTAGACCCATGTCAAATAAGCAATTATAAGAAAGAATTAACAACACCCACACCCATTTGTCAGGCATCCATTATCAACACATCCCTAGACAAATGAAATTAGCTCTCATGCTAAAGGAAAGAGATATACCAAGTGGGTAAGTCAAATTCCTCTTCATTCAAGTGTAATTTCAAGTTCTAAGCTCAGTTTCATACACAAATGGTTAACCAAGAATTAAAAGAGAGAATAGATTGAAACCCTCTTCTTCTTGGAGAGGAAAACTTGTTCTCAAAGCTAAAAAGTCTACAAAATATTCAGGACTGAAGAATTCTATTTACAATTGTGCCTAAAATGGGTTTAAATAGTTTCCCAAAACATCACTAAATTTCTGGACAAAAATGCCCTTAGGGTAGTGTACAGCGCGATGTGCGGTTCGCACGTCAGTATGTTAGCATTGCACACCTTATTCATTTGAACCAGTGACTCAGCCAACTTGGGAGACATCATACGAAGGGGGTGCGGTTCGCATCATGGGTTATGCTCGTTGCACAATGACCGCACCCCATGACAGATCCTTAAGGCAATTCAAAGCTTCATGCAGTGAGAGGTGCAGAACTCACCACGGCTTGTGCGTGTCGCACAAGCGCCGCATCTCAGGGCAGAATCTTGGTATTTTTCGATCACTTCACACTTCACTCCTTTTAAGCTCTTTTTGAGCCCATTTCTTTGTTTTCCATATTTGATCACAAGTACCTGCATAGACATCAATAAAGTCCATAAGAACCTCTAAATCTATTTAAAACATAGCAATAATTCATGGATAAAGGCTCAATAAGTTGGTAGTTTACCGATTTATCAAACCCCCAAACTTGAACTATTGCTTGTCCTCAAGCAAGATACTCACAAGGCAAGGAATGAATTATGCTCTAGACTCAATCAAGGCACAAAGGACTAATCTATACTAAAAATTAAGAAAAAGAAGAAACAAAAAGACTCAAACGAAAAACTCAACTTCAATGATCATCTCAATTTGAACTACCAAAAAACAAGGCAATTGGTCATTTCAAAACCTTTTTCTAAAAGGACTTTATTTCTCATTCAAAATCAAGGCAATTTTGTCTTTTAAAACAAGACATTTAAGCTTCTCAAGTCATTGGCATGGATAGTCAAGGTTTGCCTTGAGATTTGCCACAGAATTTGTCTCATTCATTCCTCTCAATTGAAGTAGAGACTTCATGTTTCAATTCGAGTGCATGATGCCACTCCTCACAAGAGAGAATCCCACTCACATTTATTTAATTCACAAAACAATGGGATTATAGTAGAACCAAGAAGACTCTCACTCTCTCAAGGAATTTCAAGTGCAACAAACGTCAAACCATAGGCATGCCCTTCATGTAAATCGCCACTAATGTAGAGTAGTCAAGCTCAGAATCACCAAGGATTTGCGGGTTATGATTTTAGCTAGGGATAAGGTGAGGATTTCATTTGGTTCAAGTGACTACACCTCCCTAACTCTCTTTGTTATCATTTCGAACACCACTCACATTTTCAAATTTCAACTTCACCTTATTTCTCCCTCACACAACCCAAGCTTCTCTTTTTCAATCATGATCGTTCAACTCCTTGTATTGCCTTCATTTGGTAGCACCTTGTATTTTCTTTTCATTTTTTTTTGCTCATTGGATTGACTTTTGGAGCAATTTTTAATTCAAACCTAAGGTGATACCTTGAACTTGAAGTACATTCCTTTTATTCTCCTAAATTGCTCACATGCACCCCCAAACTTAGGCATTTGCCTATGTTGTCTCTTCACTCCCCCCCAAACTTAGGCTTTTAGCCTACATTTAACTTTCAAGCAATTAGGGAGGCCGGGTGTCAACATAGTGATTCAAAAAGGTCAAGGTGTTAACAAGGTGCCAAAGAATGGTTGCAAGCTCAAAGGGGTTCACTAGGATTGATGTCATGGGAAGTGATTTGGGTGAAGTGTCTATCAACAAGGGCCTAAGGTCATCTTCCAAGCTCGATCACACCTAGAATTTCACCTTAAATCACATACGGGGTAAGTTATAGGTGACACACATGCACGAGAATAAAGGTAAAGCCTCACCACATAAGGCATCATGCCACAAGACTTCTTTCATTAGTCTCAAAATCAATTGGGACAAATGACTTACGACAAGCTATTTCGAGTTCATTACACACTCATTTATGAGTCAATCAAGCCAAAACGAGAGTGTGCAAGTCATGACAAGAGAATGATTTTCCTCAAAAATACATTTCCCTTCTTCCTTTTATTTTCAAAAACAATTTGCTAAGGAAATTTTTTGGTGGGTCCATTTCGAGACAAGAAACTACGGACTCAATTTTAAACTAAAACTTGGCATTTTCCCTTAAGAAAGTTGCCTCTGAATCTATCATAGGGAAACACCAACCCGGTTCGACACAAAAACAAAAGAAAAAGAAAGATAAAGAAAAATTTTGCTCCTTGGGAAAAAACTGTGGTATTAAAAAAACCCTCGGAGTTTATTGCTAAACTACTATTAACAAGGAGATATCCAAATTTCGCGCTCTTATGATTCATTTAAGAACAAGCCTCAGAGTAGGCCTTTAGCGCATTTGTAAATCATGGGTAGTAAGACAATAGGGCATGTAAGACCAAACTGGCAATACAATATCAACAACAAGATTCAAGCCCGGGGCAATTAAGCTCCAAAGAAAAGCATAATCAAAAGAAAAATGCCCAGCAAGGGAGATAAGCATAACAATCATCAAAAATATGCCCGACAAGGGCCAAATCATATCTATCAGAATGTCAACAAGTCTCGGCAAGGGCAATAAAAATAATATCTCAAGCCCAATCACGGGCAACCAACCAAAAGCAAGTAAAGCCACCCCTCTCCATAAAATGAACATTGTCCACAATGCTAATAACTCAAGGGAAAGAAGGTGGAACTCTTTGGAGGACTAGGCCTCATCATCATCATTGTTAGCCGCTGCCTCATCATCACTGGGTAACTCCTACTCATTATCCGCAAGGTACGCCAACAAGTTATCCAGGGGGGACAAGAATGGTGCAAGGTTGAGGTAAGATATTCAAATCTGCCTCTTCGACTGGGGCCTTACCTATTGCCTTATCGAGGTCCTTTCAAAGTGTCTTGATAGATTTTTTACAAACATCCACCCTTTTGCAAAGATTGGACACTTTCTCCACAACTTCTTTGATGGCCCTCTTCACCCCTCTCTCAATCAATCCTGGTAGATCATTTGACAAATCCCTCAATTGCCTCTCATGGTTGTATATTTTGTCCACTATATCTTGGAGCCCACTTTTAGATACTTTCTCTCTAGGTGCATCAGCAGAGTGTATGTGTTTCTGAAGCAGGATGAGAAGGAGAGGAGGCGTGTAATTCAACATCAGAGTCATCATCCTTATCTTCCACCAAAACCTCTTCCCTATTCCTTTTGTAACGAGAAGCATCCCTGTCAGTTTTATTACAATATCTAGCACACCAATGGCTGGAGTAGGGGCATCACAGTTAAAGTATAGAATGCCAGCATGTGCATAATGTTTACTGATTAGCATTGGAAAGGGAAATGTATCACCACCCCTATAAGCCTTCATTTTTATCACAAAGGCGATGACCTCACTAATGTTACTATGATCCCCCACCATGATAGTAGCTACTAGAATGGCCCTATCATGCATGACCTTTTGGTCATTCTGAGATGGCATGAAGCGGGAGCGAACAAAATCATACCATAGGCGTGCCTCAAAGTACAAAGTCCAGCGTGGGATTTCACCCCTAAAGTAGCCCAGAGAGGTTCATCAGGAGAACGATAGGAGCTACCCATTCAAGAAGTTTGCGCTTGAGAAGTAGCTTATCCATGATCTCAATGGCTAGTTTAATGGGAGTGCTCTAATAGATAGCATTAATTGCAGCTGGGGTGATTCTGATCTCTTTACCCTGAACAAAGACCGAGTCCAATGCGGGGAATGTTTCACAACTCCCTTTGTAGCCTTTAGCATCTTGTGTGGCCTGTATGAGGCAAAGAAATCCCAGACTAACTCCTTGTAGTAGTTTCTAGGTAGGTCCTGAAATGGTTGCCACTGTTGGTTGGCAAACTGAGTGGGGATGTTTGGGAAGTTATCCCCCACTGCATCCAAGTTAAAGCTTTTCTTTGTGTTGAAGGACCTACTAATGTTACGATCATAAATCACCTTCATTCCCTCTATTCTGAACCAAACCCTCTCCTCCTCTAAGACTGGATCATGGGAAGATGAGACTTTCTTTTTCCCCTTTGAGTTGGGTTAGAGGAAGAGGGAGTTGTCGACCTTCGTGAGCTCCTCTCGGCATTACCCCTAGTAGAAGACATGTTCTGCATACAGAGATTGTGAGCCAAAAGTAAAAACAAAATATATGAAGAAGTTAACAAACTAAATAGGATGGAATGCAACGGACTAGAAAAATATAGTAGGTGACTGATGGCTCATGCGGACCACATGCGAAACACATTAGAAGGAGTGCACATCACATGTGCAATCGTATGAGCTACCAGAATCCTACAAGGATTTTTACATTGAGGTGCGAAGCTGGTGCCTTCCGCACCAACCAAAATGCGCGTCGCACCATGATTTGCCCCTCGAAGCAGTGATCTGGCTTTCACTTTGAACATGGTGCGATGCCTTGTGTGACCTGCACATCAGGATTTATGCATCACATGCGAAACACACAAAGGCACAATTGAAATTTTGGTTCCTTGTGTTCTTGTAAATTACACATGTGATTTGTAGAGCAATATGTACTTAGGCACTTGGCACCACACAATAAACCAACAATATTAAACAAAGGGGACAAGGGATATCATGACCACAAACATCCGGGTACTCAGACTTCCACGGATTTCCATTGACAAAAACAACAAGCAAGAAAAGAACTTAACGACTTCTCTTAAGATGGACGTTACCCCTTCTATCATCGGGAACATCAATCTCTCACTTGCAACAATGAGCACCAACAAATTTAGCAATAATTAACCCCTCCCCACACAAGATCATACACCTAAAGATAGTTTGCAACAATGAATCAGGGGCATACAAGTAGCAAAATTCAGCCCTAGCAATCAATTCTCAACAAAACCTCATGACTAGCGATGATTTAACCTTAAGAATGACGTCACCCAATCTATCATCGGGCCAAACCAGTCGTTAATCACAAGTGGGTTACTCAGAATTCACCCCAAACTCAGATTTCAAGGCTAAAAATTTACTACCAATCAACATGCATTAATAAAATTCAAGTTCTACCAAGTTGACAATAAGCAAAATTATCAATACAACTCAAAATTGGGGGCCCAAAATTTTTGAATCTCACCCAAAATCAACATGGAAATTCTATTATGCATGCTTCACAATATGACTTCCCAACCTTTATAAAAACAAGTATTTAATGTCGGGGAACTTACCACACATGAAGATTAGGCAGAGCGAAGTGAAAATTGAAGCTTTTGGGAAGCAACAATGGTGACTCAATCAACTCGCCTGGAGAGATGACAGTGGCAACACGGAGGATTGGTGGTGGTGATTCTGGGAGAGAAGAAGAAGAATTTAGGAGAAGTAGGAAGATTTGTGAAAGGTTTTGGGAGAGAATTTTGAGAGTTGGAGAGAAAATATGGTGAAGGTGGTGAAAGAGGCAGAATATAAAGAGAAAAGAAGAAGAAAAGTTGAGCTGGGTCATCTTCGGGTTGAGCTGGTCAACGAGTTAGGTCAATTAAAATTCAAATTTACCTTTGGTGAGCCACGACGTGCGATTCGCACAAGCCCTTGTGCGGATCACATTTCATTTTGCATATCACCTTTTTCTCCCCTGGGTTTGCTCAGGCTTCTAGGTTGCCATTCGATGGAGGTGCGATATGCACTTGGGCTCATGCGGACTGCACGACCCAGTGCACGATACCTCCAATTTTTCAACTTTCTTCCAGACACTCTATTTTGGCATGCGGTAAGCTGTATGACACACATAATTGCTTGTGCGGTCCGCATAGTCCTCCGCACAGCCTTGTTTTCACTTGTCCATGTTTCTACTCTATGCATTCCCTAAAAAAACACACCAAAAACAACAAAAGATAACCAAAAATAAAGTAAAGAAACTTGGGTTGCCTCCCAAGCAGCGCTTGATTTAACGTCGCAGCTTGAAGATACTACCTCAAATAACTCATTCTTTGGATTGGTGATGGTATCACTAGGAAACGTCCCCTTCATCCTCGGGTTTATTTGGCTTGAGAGGTGGTTCATTTGGGCCTCAAGATGCTTGATCGAGGATGAGTGACAACTCACGGTTTGATGAAGTGTTGAAGCATCACTCTTTAGCTCACTAACTCCAGTATTCATTGTATCCACTTTATTGAGAACCAAGGACAACATGTCCTATAGCTTGGAATGACCCGGGTTGCTTGTGCCCGGTTGGTAGAGAGAGTCCGCTTTTTTCGGAGGTTTATAGGGGTTTGAACTCTGGTGATTGAAGCAATCACCATCTTTGTGTCAATCCTTCCAATTTCCGTCCCTTTCCTTATCTCTTATCAAACCTTGGTTCTCATTCCTAGGGAGATAATACCCGAGATGAGAACCCACTGACATAAAGCACAGTTTACCATCAATAACTGTCATCAGCTCATCATCACTCAGTTTGATTTCTGGTGTACTCACAACATTCACCGCCTTAGCATCACAAGCTCCCATTACATGCTTGGCCATCAAATCAATTTGTATTAAATCATTTTTTCCATTGTCTCATCTTGCTCCTCATCCCTCTTTCTCATTTCATTGGTCAAGATGGATGAGGGTCCTCCCAAAGTTGGCATATCCACTTCTCTCGTATGCCAAGCTTGGTTTGTTTTGGTCATTTGCTCTAATAAAGTCGAGGCAATGGGAAACTCTAAGTCCATGAAGGTACCACCTTCAAGGTTATCAGCCACTGGTAGCAATACGTTGTTTGATAACTCATGGTTCGGACACAAGAGAAGTTTCTTTTTGAACCTTAACCAAACCTCATGTACAGGTTCATTCGGGAGTTGTCTAAAGTTGGTAATCTTGCCTCTTAGATGCATCATTCAAGACGGAGGAAAGAATCTCGATGTAAATGCCTTAACCAACTCATCCCAAGAGGTGATAGAATCATCCGACAATTCTTCCAACCACGCCGTGGCTTCCCCCGTTAAGGAAAAGGGAAATAGGCACAATCGAATGGATTCTTGGGAGATATTTTGAATGATGTATGGTTGGTAAATCTCCATGAAATTCCAGATATGCCGATTAGCATCTTCATGTGCTGCTCCACCAAATAGGCCTTTTATTTGAATTAAGTTGACCATGGTGCTAGTCACGTGAAAGACATCATTTCCCACTGTGGGGGTAGATGGATTGCACCCACACTCCCTTGCATCACAGACTCGGAAGCGTTGGCATCCATGAAACCATCAACGATCTAATTTTTGTCAGCCTCACTCATAGGCTATCCTGCTCAATCACAACACAAACAACAAACAAAAGTAAAAGAAACAAACACTCTCAAAGTGATTTCAAATCAACAATCAAAAATAGATATCAAATCAAGTCCCCGGCAATGGCACCATTTTTGATAAATGCTCAAACGTACTCTCCCTTGAGGAGGTAATGATGATCGTCAAGCAAAACACATTTATAACTACCCACCGGATATTGGGGTCTTACCCACAGAGACTTGTAGATAGCACAATGATGATTGCATAGAAACGACTTCACTAAAAGAGTAAGTGTTAAAATGCAAGAAAGTAAATGATTGGGGGAATTGGGATTCTGTCACAACAATCACAATTCGAAGAAACACAAGAAAGTAAAAGGGTTGTACCAAATTGAGTAGACGACTAGGGATGTATATCCAATGGGGCTTTAATGTGGGATAGGGTAATTTCTTATTCACGCTTATTCTCAATCATTGACATAGGTAGCCTTAGTCATGGGTGTGGTTGTTTATCTCTCGATCAACAACCACATATCTGATAATCTCGGTTAGAGCACTATCGATTTAACAACAAACAACCAAGATCAAGCTTAGAGAGGTCTTACTATCTCTAGCTTAGACCCTTAAATGGGTGATTCCATCGAGATGAGCTATTTCTAGCCTCAAATCTGATTGGAGTCCCAATTTCCCACTAGTAATTTCACATCCAAAACTATGAAATTATCTTTCAAGCAACAACATAGCCAAGTAAGAAAAATCAATGTTTGTAACTACCAATTTTAGGATTAAAACTTGGTGAAACTACTAGACCCATGTCAAATAAGCAACTATAAGCAAGAATTAACAACATCCTAACCCATTGTCAAGCACTCATTATCAATACATCCGTAGACAAATGAAATTAGCTACTCATGCTAAAGGAAACAGATAAACCAAGTGGGTAAGTTGAATTCCTCTTCATTCAAGTGTAATTTCAAGTTCTAAGCTAAGTTTCGTACACAAATGGTTAACCAAGAATTGGAAGAGAGAATAGATTGACACCCTCTTCTTCTTGGAGAGGAAAACTTCTTCTCAAAGCTAAAAAATTCTTCAAAATATTTAGGACTGAAAAATTCTATTTACAATTGTGCCTAAAATGGGTTTAAATACTTTCCCCAAGACATCACTAAATTTCTAGAAACAAATGCCCTTCGGGTAGTGTGCGGCACGACATGCGGTTCGCATGTCAGTATGTTAGCATTGCACACCTTCTTTATTTGAACCAGTGACTCAGCCAACTTGCGAGATGTCATGCGAAGGGGGTGCAGTTCGCACCATGGGTTATGAGTGTCGCACAACGACCGCACTCCATGACAGATCCTTCAGGCAATTCAAAGCTTCATGTAGTGAGAGGTGCAAAATGCACCACGACTTGTGTATGTCGCACAAGCGCCGCATCTCTGGACAAAATCTTGGTCTTTTTCGATCACTTCACACTTCACTCCTTTTAAGCTCTTTTTGGGTCCATTTCCTTGTTTTCTATATTTGATCACAAGTACCTGCATAGACATCAATAAAGGCCATAAGAACTTCTAAATCTATTCAAAACATAGCAATAATTTATGGATAAAGGCTCAATAAGTTGGTAGTTTACCGACTTATCACAGGGCACCATCAGTGCAGAAGGCAAGCACAAGATAACACGATCATGCATCCTGGGTGCCGTTGGCGTTGAAGGCCTGCTTGCTGCAGAAAACCAGCTAACATCAAAACTACCACGGGGTGTTCCGGGCACAATCAGAATCCGACACTCATAAACCAAATATTCTATTAGAGTGGAAACGACATTCCAAACTCAACATAAATGACAAAATTTCCATACGAGGTCATTTTGGAGGAATGTTGACCCAAGTCAACACTAGATAAGACCAGCCAAACACCTAAAATGAGCCCAGCTCACCTGGGACTTGAACCAACCACCTACCTAACCTCAAATCGATATTCTGGAGCTGATGGAATTATGAGATTTTGAATTGATGCTTCGATCATCGAAAGTTGACCAAGCTCATACTTCTAACTCCAACTGGCCTAAAAATACAAAAAGTAACACAAAACCACACGAAAAGTTCTCAGAACCAAACTAAAGGTCCAACTAGACCAAAGTCCATGTTTCGGAGCTAACGGAACTATCAGAATTTGATTTTTATTATGGTAGCTAAGAATGTTGACTAAAGTTAACGATTTTCTAAGTTAAAGCTCTAAAATAGGGAAACAACCATAAAGATCGAACAATGGCCAGGGCACCAAACCACCAGTTCCAGCAAGTCATAAATGACTTGGGGCAACTACAGGCAAGCTCTAACAGTACAAAAAAAGCGTAAACAGGAAAATGACCAAAAGGGTTATTACAAAATATTTGTCCAATATATAAAAATTGTATGCAAATATTCAGACCCATACAAATCAAAAGAAGATGCTTACTCCTGCTAAACTTATGGTGTATTGAATTATCAACAAGATTCATCCCAAAATCAAATGAGATAATAACTAGATGAAATTTGTAACACCATTAATTGAGATGCTTGCATAATCCCATATATAATTTTTTTTAATGAAATTGATTCTTGAGGTGGTGGAGTTTGTTCTTTGAAAATAACTTCTTGAACAAGAGGTTGAATATCGTTGTATGGATCTGAATTTACTTCTTGACCAATGTCAAGTATAGGAAGATGTTCCTGAGCATTGTCAATAGCGATTAGAGGAATATCAATGTATTCTTTTACAAAGACAATGTGCATAACTATTTCTCCCCCTTAAGCTCCACATCCTTAAAGAATCTTACATTAATAATCTCATAAATAACTTTAATAGTGGATGATAAAACTGGTAACCTCTGAGCTATTCAGAGTGTCCAATAAAATAGAAATTTTAATCGAAACTCTGTTAAGAATAAATATTGCACTTTTTAAAGGTAGCCATATTTTGAAAAATTGTTTTTGAACTTTACAAAATATTCATTGATCATTCCAAGAAATCATAGGGAATGGTCCATAAATTTTGCATTTATAAGTTCTAAAATGCCTAATTACTTGTTGGCTCTAAATATCCTAATATTTATTTATTTTTCTTAATAAATTACAAATATCAAAATTTGAAAAAATAAAGGAATAGAGAATACCATTGGACACGTGTCTCTTAATTCTCCTTTTGGAGATATAGTCTAATCTCTTATGTCACAATAAAGCTGAATTCTCGCTCGTTAGCTTGCCTTTATTACCAGTTATATTAACCTGCAAGGATTCACTGAACAACGCAAGTAAATATAGATTATTGTAACCTGATAAAGAATCAAAACCAACTAATTTTGAATTATGAATGAGACCAAATTTCTCATTTCTGAATGAAAAAAATTATAACCAAACTTGTCCAATACAGAAATGGAAATCAAATTCCATATAAAAGATGGTGTAACAGAGGTCTCATTCTAGTTCAAATAAAATTTGGTTCTCAACAATAATCTAAAAGTTCCAATTGCTTAGACTTTCACTGGAATACTATCACCAACATAGATGTATCTTTCACCATTATTAGATTTTTGGTAATTTAGGTAACCTTGCATAGACACAATTATGTGCGTTGTTGCATCAAAATCTATACACCACTTATGTCTTGGTACTGAAGTAAAATTAACCTCAAAACAAACAAAATTAAGAAAACTACCTTTCTTCTTATGATCTGCACCTCTGCTGAAGAAACAACTATCCTTAGTTGATCACTTATGTTGTTTGTTTTGTGTTTCCATAACCGCAACTTCCTTATTCTTTTTGTACCTTAATGAAGTTTGATTTTTCAAGAGTGTATCAATCTACCCTTTTCATTCTTAACAAATATCTTTTCAATTTTGGTCATGAATTGCTGGATTATTCTATTTTTTTTCTCGTATAGTGCCCCTGAATGTTTTTGAAAGGACACATTTCATGATCATCATACACATGCGATTTGATCTCTCTCACCTTTCTATCTCCCTCTTTTCATTAGAGGTACTCTTATTTGTAAGAGATGATGGTGGATACATTCTTAACGTAAGGCTAAGATCCATGACTTCGAGAACTATATTGAGGTTCTCTTGCCATGACTTGAAGTTAGTGTCATTTAAAATTGGAATAAAATTGATGTTGACAGTAATATTTGCAGCAGTAATATCAGTTGAATTAGAGAACAATAAATAACAGATTAAGCTTACATAATATTTATACCAAACTGAAAATACATTTAAATAAAGGCAACCTATATCAAGATACCAGACACTCCATTAATATATTTTTTTGGATAAAATAATAATTTATAAGTGATATTTTGTCATAGTAATCAAACACTGATAATAAAGAACATGTAGAATAGTAAATCATCCTTTGGGCCAATTTATTATTCACACGTAAAACCAAATAATTATCATGTGCTTATTACCACAAAATGTACATGAAATTCTGTCAAACATTGACCTTCCTTTGGGCTTGTCAATAATCACATAAGTTACGCCTACACAACCTTTTATATTACAAATGAAATAAATCTACACTAGAAAGGTCACTTTGGCAACATCTAGCTTCAATTTATTCATTTCAAAATACATATAAATATATAAATATTCAAATTTAAATTGCCACCAAAACTGTCAAAATACAATGACAGAGGGATTGGCATAAGAATACTTAAAATCCAAAAAAAAGTAAATTTTATTTAAAGGTAAACCCTATCTCAAGATACTGACACTCCATTAATATATTATCTTTGGACAAAATATTAACTTGTAAATGGTATCTTGTTATAGTAATCAAATACTGATAATAAAAGAACATGCCGAATATTAAATTTTTCTTTGGACCGATTTATTTATTTAACATAAAAAACCAAATAATTATCACATTTTTTATTACCAAAAAAATACACGTATAATTATGTTGAACATTAATCTTCCTTTGGATTGATTAATACTCACATAGGTTATATGTACATACCCTTTTATATTTTAACAAAATAAGTAAATCTCCATAAGAGTGTCACGATCTAATTTCTCAGGTCATGATGGCACCTACAATTCCCATGTAGGTGAACCAATTCGCATAGCCCAGAACGGTTAGTAATGGTCTACACTCTAAGTATAACGACTGGGTCCATTGTTACGGGTAGTTCCATCATGCCAAGTTTTAGAGTTAGAAAACTCTGGGTTTGAGAGTTTGAAATTCTGGGCTAGGCTAGCCTCGACAGATTTTGGAGTGAGGTAGAGTCTAGGGAAATCTGGATAAATATGGGTTAGGGTGTCTTGGATTGAGAAAGTTTTCCACATAGCAAAGACATAAAGGAGTCCGAGAGACTTTTCTTAATCGCAATTGGGTAAGTAGAACTCCCAGAATCGCGTTTGACGTGAAGGGGTTATTTCAGGACGTCGGGGGAAATAGGTGTGCTGTGAAATGGGCAAAACTGGAAGATTTTTGGACTTTATTTCTATGATGAGTGTGGACACGTGCGATAGCAGCCACTGCTATAGCGGCGGTCAAAGGGCGGTCAACCTACTTAAGACTGTTATAGCGGTGGGCTACCGCTATAGCAGAGCAGGGACCGCTATAGCGGGCCGAAGGGTTTTTAATGAAGAAATAGCTCCCAAAACATTCATTTTTTCTCAAGTTTGTTTTGGTAGAAGGCCTAGGCGGTTTCAGGCATTTTTCTTCCTTTCTCCGTCAAAATTCTTCCCTAAGGTAAGGTTTTCGTTCCCCAATCTTTGTATTACATTTCCTATGCGGTAGAATTGCTAGGAGGGAATTTGGGGAAGGTTAGAATAACCTAGGGATGATGGAATTTGGGGAAGGAAGGGTATTCCATACATGTGAGTTCTTGGGTATGGATTAAAGTACATTGTTATGATCATAGGTTGTTTAATTCCCCGTTTTATCCGTAAAAGATGATAGAACTAGGAGAATTAACTGTGGAAAAGCCCAGGAAAGGTGTGGGATGATCATGGGTGGCATAGGTTTTGGGGATTTAGTATAATTCGAGTAATGTACAGGTCTTGGATGTTAACTATATGTCTTGTGTGTTGTTTTTAGACCAAGAATGAGAGAGAAATCCGTAACACGAGAAAGCTCGGGTCAAATAGAGCTTGGAACGTTTCGAGGTAGGTGATGACTTATGATTTTCTGTGAATGTGTATATTCATGTACGCATGTCTAAGTGATTGTATGCATTACATTGCTTAGGGAAATTGTGTGGAATGTCTAGGTTCCTGTTTACAATCTGTGATTGAACGGTTTTACTTGTTGGTTTTACAAGTTGTGTATGTTTATATATTGACTATGGTTTGTTGACATTCGGTTGGCTCGGGTACCACGCCTGGTATAGGAATAACACATGGTTGGCACGGGTACCACGCCTGGTATAGGAATAACACATGGTTGGCACGGGTACCACGCCTGGTACAGGTATAACAGTCGGTTGGCACCGGTACCACGCCTGGTATGGGTTTACTTTATTGCATCTTGCATTGTTTCATTGACTATAGTATTGCGATGGTTGATATTGGTTCCGTGAGTGGACCCAGTTGTTTTACTGAATGTGATACTTGGTATTGGTTCTGTGAGTGGACCGGGTTATCTAGTTAAAGGTGCTATTGTTGGTGGTCCTTGAGTGGCCGGGAACTTGTTTAACTGTTGTGTTGGTCTTGGTTTAGGCCGGGTTGAATCATTACTTGGTATGTGTATAGAGGGGATTCAAGGGTGAGTGCGGGCTAGACTGAAGGGTATAGTTAATGGCTCATGTTCATGGTATAGAACTGTAAGATATGGATTTCATGCTGGGACAAGGTAGGTAGAGACTTGTAGTCTAGGGCCTGTATACTTCTTGCATGTTTTCCATATATTTACTTGTATATGTTGTACTGTTATATATATTGTTTACTTGGAAACTGGTTGATGATCCTACCAGTATACAGTGGTAGTGTACTAATACTACACTTGTCTTTCTTTTGGTGAGTACAGGAAATCTACCAGCGACTGAGACGCGACCTCGCATCTAACACCGGTGATTTCTGACTTTCAAGGGTGAACTGCTTGTTTCGAGCTACCTTGGGTTAACTTAGAGTTTCAGTCCATTTGTTTCAGACTTAAAACTATTTCATTTTGTCTTTTGGGGTTGCATCCCCGTATTCTAGATATTTGGTATTGATGTTTGGTACAATGACTTTCAGTTACTAGGAGGAATTTTCCGCAGGATAATAATTATGTTTAGTTATTGAATTGTTTGATTGTTAGTTTACTTTTCGCTTGCTGGTTTTACGCTGTTAGTCTAGGCAAGGGTTGAACTCTATTGGTTCGCTCATTCAGGGGTTGGGTGGGTGCCACTCACGATGAGTTGGGTCGTGACACTAAGCAAGCACACGAAAGAAGCATAATAAACGTAAGCAAGATAAAGAAGTATAGAAATGGAGCAACCAGAATATATATGTATAGAGAAAGCTTAACCATCCCATGACCTGGTATTATAATAAAAGAGTCACTACTAAATATACAGAGTACAAGAGTGAGTACAAAAATAGAATATACAATTGTCTCTGAATAAGCAAAAGAGTAAACAGTGCCAAAAAGAGGAGATATGGTCAAGCCCCGGAAGTCAGAACCTCACCCTAGTCTCGGATGTCCAAAAGCTACACGAGTATCCACGTCGTTAACGGTGATAGCTCACACTAGGATCTGCACCAGGAAGATGCAGAAGTGTAGTATGAGCATCAATTGCAAAGCAACGGGTACCCAGTAGGCATCATAGCCTGACTCAATGCATCTAAGATATAAAAGAAGTAAATAGAAGATAATGAAGAAAGTAGTCACAGAAGCAAACAAATGAAAAACACACGGAAGATAGCTATAAATAGAAGACAAGGAGAATAAAAGAGTAATATGCTAGCCACAGAAGATATATCACAGAACATAGGTGAAAGAATAGAGAACGCACCTGGATTTTTGCACCAATAATATATACAGAGAGTTTAAGAAAATAGCGGTATACCGGTAACCTCAAATAAAGGAAAAGAAGGAAAAGCTACTAAACATAGTCATGCTAGCAATGAATCTCACTAGGTAAGGATGGTCAGGGAATAACTCACAAGTAGCTATAATATGAACAAGTACTACAATAGGATCGTGAAAACTAATCTACCTACAGTCCCAAAGGGCGCCCATACACCTGAAGAACACATACAAGTGAAAATAAACCCTACAACATCCCATACCATCGGAGCATACACTTAACAAATAGCAAACAAGGGTGGAACCATACAAATAATGAATGATGTGATATGATATGACTAGGTGGTACCATATGCAACTCCTCCGGCGACGTAGGCCCATCAGGTAGGACCCATGAAAGTCTTCCCCAGTATACCTCTACTCCTCCATGTACCCCTCCTTTGGCACTCTCGGTCCATAGCCTCTAGTTCAAATAAGTAAGGTCCATGGAGGTCTTCGCAACCACATAAAACTCTTAGTATCTCAATAATCGTGCCCAAAATCTATCTGGGTCAAAGATCAATAGAAAAAGTCATACCTAGAAAAAGTCATGTTTAGCACTCTGGCCCAGCCGAGTCTAGAATCAGTGTAAAAATAATCTCAAAATCTCTTTTACTCCAAGAAGATTCATAAAATCAGTTTAAATCCATTTATAGTCATTTATATGGAAAATGGGCCCTCGAGGCCATACAAAATTAGAAAACGAGTGATAATTTAGCCCACAACCATAGTAGTAATAAAAGTCAATGCATAAAGCCCTTTGCATGATAATGATGATATGATCGCAAACAACCAATAGCCCAACAACTCACAATCAACCTACCGGCCCCACACAAGCTCAATCTGCGCTACAACACATATAACTAGCTTATAATAGTAAATCGATGTCCAAGACTCACGGACATTTCCCAATTATCCCACCATCTATGGTCCAAAGGCAAATACAAGGCCACAAAGGGCCACAAGGGGTGATACTACCAAACCAATTCAAATAATAAAACAAACATATGAAATAAGGCGGACAGAAAGAAAGCGGACAAGGTCTGGGGTGCCAACCTAGTAAACCCAACCCAAAGATGCTAAATAATACATTTATATTCTATATACGCAAAGTCTAAGGTAGGAAAGTCATAATCTACCTAGCATCCGATTATACGTTGCTAGGAATCCAAAACCCAAGCCTGAACTTCTCCGAGATGTCCGAACAACAATCACAATATCAAGAATGCATTCTACTCGTCAAAACCAAGCCAATGACACCTATATTGCTAATAATCTAACCGAGTCAAAATCTGGGTCAAAAGTGGACCCGTGGGCCCTGTAACTTGAAATTGGAAATGAAAATTGTCATGACTTTCCCAACCTCTCCTGGGTAACATGCTAAAAATTGAGCAGAAATTGAGTAACAAAAAGGCCCAAAGCAGCCCTTAGAATCTCAAGAACAAGGAGGGAATTACAATGAAGAATTAACGAAATGTAAAGGAGAAACTTACCAATTGAAGTCGAGAAGAAGACCACAGAATAGGAAATTATTCACCCCAATGCTTTGGAATGGATTAGTATTGGAAATGGAGCTTTGGAGCTCAAGTAAATGGAGGAAAATTGTATTGGGTGTGTTTTAAATGAAAATGGAGAAGAAGGCAAACATATAGGCTGCCAGCACTGCCTAGGTGCACGCGGCCATGCACATGCAACTAGGCACACACGCACGCCAAGGCCAGGCGGAGGCCAGGCCAGGCGGCATGCCAGCGCACACGCGGGCTGGCCACCGTGTGCATGGGCATGCGCACGCTGCCTGCCTATTGCCTAGGTGATGGGCAAGGAGGGAGTGGCTGGCTGGCCTACTGTGTGCATGCAACCCGCTCATGCGTGGGCGATGGCTTGGCTTGTGTGCAACAACCACCAACAAATCGCAACAAGGCCAACCTAAAAATGAACTCAGATGTACACTCGAGAATGCATATGGGGTCCCGCGAACACAAACAAACTATGCCACCCAACTAAAAATGGCATTTCAGACTCAACAAAATTGACAAAATTCCCATTGAAGGTCAATTTAATGAAAAGTGGGCCCCACACCCAAAACCACTCTTTGGCCAACTTTTCCAAAACAGAACCCAAAGGCCCAAAATAAGTCCGAAAGCTTCAGGACCCGAACCTAAGGTCCCTCTAGCCTAAAGTCGACATTCCGGAGCTAACAATATTGACAAAATTTCCATCTGAGGCCGTCTTCTCTGAATGTTGATCAAAGTCAAACTTCTAAGTTTAACTAGCAAAAAAACACAAAAAGCAAGATAAAACCAAACCAAAAGCTCCCAGACCCTGACAAAGGGTCCAACAAGACCAAAATCCATGCTCCGGAGCTAATGAAATTTTCCGAATTTGATTCCGAGCCTGTTTGCTAAGAATGTTCACTAAAGTTAATGATTTCCTAAGTTAAATATCTAAAATAGGGAAATGGTCATAACGACTGAATGAACGGTTAGGGCATCGAACCACTGGTCCCAGGAAGAGATTAATGACTTGGGCCCACTACATGAATACTCTAACAGTACAAATAATATAAAAATGTAACAATGATCAGAAGGGTTATTACATCATCCACTACTAAAAAAAACTTTTATCTGTGAAAGTTAAGATAAGAGAGTACCAGAAGGATTAATCGGTTATGGATACTAAGCCCGCATCTCTCTCTCGGTCTCCTAGGTAGCCTCCTCGACCGGACAATGCCTCCACTGAACCTTAATTACAGGAATGCCTCTATACCTCAATCTCCTGACATATGTGGCTAGAATGGCTACCGGCTCCTCAAAGAAGGTCAAATTCTCATCCAACTACACTAAATTCCACTACAACACATGTGACTCATCCAAAACATACCTTCTCGACATCAATACATGGAATACTGGGTGCATAGCTAAAAATATTAGAGGCAAGAATAATAGATAAGCAACACTACCAACCCTTTGAAGAATCTTAAATGGCCCGATGTACCTAGGGCTAAGCTTGCCCCGGCAACCGAATCGCATCATGCCCTTTATGGACGACACCCGAAGAAACACTGGATCACCAACATTGAACTCTAAGGCACAAAGTCTATGGTTTGCGTAGCTTTTCTGCCTACTCTAGGCTACCCAAAGTCTATCCTGAATCACTCAAACTCGGTCTAAGGAGTCACAAAGTAAGCTGTACTCTGCGTACTAGACTCTTAACCATTGAACTAACCCATTGTCTGTCTGCAATGCCTACCATACAGTGCCTCAAAAGGTTCCATGACAACACTCGAGTGGTACCTATTATTATATGGAAACTCTCCCAATGGCGTATACTGATCCCATGAACCTCCAAAGTCAAGAATACAGGCCCGTAACATGTTCTCCAGGACCTGGATAGTCCTATCAGACTATCCATCTATTTGAGGATGAAATGCAGTGCTAAACTGAACCTCTGTACCTATATCTCATTGGATAGTCCTCCAGAATTGAGAGGTAAACTGAGTGCCACAGTCTGAAATTGTAGAGGCTGGAACCCCATGCAAACAGACAACCTCACAGAGATAAATCTGTACCAACCTCTCTGCACTATAGGAAGAATGAATCGGCAAGAAGTGTGCAAACTTGGTCAGTATGTCGTAACTGCGCTATGAAGTCCATAGTGATCTCTTCCCACTTCCACTCAAGAATGGGAAGCCTCTACATTAATCCACCAGGTCTCATGTGCTCAAACTTAACCTATTGAAAGTTTAAGCATTGAGATGCGAACTCCTCTATGTACCGCTTCATACCACTCCACCAGTAAAGATGTATCAAATCTCTATACAACTTAGCTGAGCCTAGATGAATAAAATACCTAGAATAATGAGCCTCATAGAGAATCATCTTAATCAAATCCCCAACTCTCGAAATGCAAAGGCGACTACCAAATCTCAGAACACCCTCAAAATCTAAAGTAGCCATGCTGGCCTCACCCCATACAACCTGATCACGAATATCACATAACTGTTGATCCTCAAACTGACACTGCTAAATCTAATCAACCAAAGTAGAAGGGACCTCAACACTAGAAAGAATTCTGCTGGGATCTGACAAGTCAAGTCTAACCAAATGGTTAACCAAGGATTGTATTTCTAAGGCTCAGAGTTGCTCCAAAACTAAAAGAGAATTCAAGCTTCCCATACTCACTGCCTTCTGGCTCAAGGCATCCGCTACCATATTTGCCTTACTCGGATGGTACAGAATGGTGAAGTTATAGTCCTTTAGTAACTTAATCCATCTCCACTGCCTAGATTTTAGGTCTTGCTGCTCGTTATGTACTAAAGACTACATTGGTCGGTGTAAATCTTACAGTGAACTCTATATAAGTAGTGCCTCCAGATATTAAGTGCAAAGACTACCGCTGCTAACTCCAAGTCATGAGTGGGGTAGTTGCAGTCATTAACCTTCAGCATCCTCGATGAAAATGCTATCACATGAACCTGTTGCATTAACACACAACCACGACCAATTAACAAAGAATCACAATACATTGAGAAGCCCTGACCCTCAACGGGCAATGTCAACACCAGAGCTAAAGTCAATAAGGACTTAAGCCTCTGAAACTATCCTCGCACTGATCTGACCACTAAAATGGAGTATCTTTCCTAGTCAGCTTAGTAAAAGGTACGACTATGGAAGAAAAGCCCTCAATAAACCACCTCTAGTATCCTGCCAACCTAATAAAATCGCAAACCTTGGTAGGAGTAGTAGGTCTCAGCCAATCATGAACGACTACAATCTTACTTGGGTTAACTCTAATCCCATCCTTAGACACCACATGTCCTAGGAATGCCACTGACTCAAGACAAAACTCGCACTTTGAGAACTTGGCATAAAGCTGATGATCTCTCAAAGTTTGGAGTACGTTCCTCAAATAATGCTCATGCTCATATCTACTCTGCGAATATATTAGTATATCATTAATGAAGACTATCATGAATAAATCCAAGTATAGCTTGAGCACCCTGTGCATCAAGTCCATGAAAGTTGTGGGGGCATTAGTCAACCCAAAAAATATCACTAGGAACTTGTAGTGGCCATAATGTGTCTTGAATACTGTCTTAGGGATGTCCTCCACCCTAATCCTCAAATGGTGGTAGCCTGACCTCAAACCTATCTTAGAAAACACAGCCAAACCCTTGAGATGATCAAACAAGTAACTATACGGGGCATCAAATACCTATTCTTCACAATCACCTTATTCAATTGCTGATAACTGATGCACATCTGTATCGAACCATTCTTCTTCTTCATAAACATAATTGGAGCACCTCAGGGAGACACACTCAGCCTGATGAAACCCTTAGATAACAAGTCCTGAAGTTGATCCTTTAGCTCCCTCTACTCAACTAGAGCCATACGATACAGAGTAATAGAAATGGGCCTGGTACTCAGCTCTAACTCAATGGCAAAGTCAATATAATGCTTAGGGGGAAGGCCATAGAGGTCGGTTAGAAACACATCTAGGAAATCTATAACCAGAGGAACAACCTCAGGATAAGAAGTGTAGGTGCTAGAATCTTAAACATATGCTAGATAAGCTAAACACACACGCGAAATCAACTTTTTATCTTGAAGATAAGATAGGATCCCAAATGATGTACGGCTAACAGAACCCTACCACACAACCAGGGATACGCAAGGCACGACTATAGTAACAGTCTTGGCATAACAATCCAAAATTGCTCGGTGAGGGGATAACCAGTCCATGCCTAGAATCACATCAAAGTCTAAAATATCTAAAATCATCAAGTCAACCCAATTCTCAAGATCACCAACAGCTATCAAGAAGGATCTAACAATATGATCCACTACTAAAGAATTGCCTACTGGGGTAGCAACATATACAAGAATAGATAATGGCTTACTAGCAAACCCCAAACTAGGAACAAAGTAGGAAAATACATACGCACATGTAGAATAAGTATCAAATAAGGCTAAAGCTAACTGGAGACACATAGAAATCATAACTGTGATCACCACATCTGAGGCCTCTGCCTCTGATCTACCAGGGACCCTATAGAACTGACGTTGACTACCACCTGACTGACCGCCATCTTGACCACCTATCCTACCATGCTGGGCACCACCTCTACCCTGAACACCACTGCCTCTAACTGGTGTTGGAACTTCTCTTAGAGGATGAGCCAGCTGGCTGAATTAAACCTCGCTGGGGGAACTCTCTAGCATAGTAACCAATAATACCACACTCATAGCATGGCCCTGATGGCCCACTCTGTTAGGAAGAACAAGCTGAACTGGTATATCCACTATGACTTGATGCCCCAGATGTTGTACCCCTCAATGATGAACCACTGTAACTATGCTGACCACTATGACTCTGATAAAATTGAGGCCCACTTGAATCCTGAAGTGATGCCTAAATTGGTCGGCTAGACTGACCCTGATGCTGCTGTACCTGATACCCTCAGCCCTATTAAGCTGAACCTTTACCATCGAAGTGGGAACCACTGTAACTTCCCTAGTGGTGTGGTCTCTTATATCTGGCCCCGAGATCATGATGATGCAAATCCTCCATTGTGCGGACATTGTCTGCTATGGCCTAAAATGGTTACCCACTAGGAGCAGTTTATCAAAACTCAGTCCTCAACCCCTAAACAAGCTAACGAACCATGTCTGGCTTGGTAGGAATGATCATAGCCCTACATAGACCCAACTAGTGGAAATAGGTCTCATACTCGGATACTGACATATATACCTCCATCAATCTAGTAAACTGCTCCCTACGATGCTCACGATCACTCTTAGGTAAGAACTTGGTGATAAAGGCGTCATAGAACTCTCTCCAAGTCAACTGAGGAGACTGAGATGGTCTGCAAGCTACGTATCCCTCCACCAAAGTTTAGTTGGGCCCTCCAGTTGATAAGTAGTATAACTGACCCTGTGAGTATCCAATAACCCAACATGATGAAGCATCTCCTCGCAAGTAGAAATTATTTCATAAGAATACTATTTAGGTGCACCAGATAACCTCGATGGAGACAATCTCAAAAACCATCCAAAAACCTTCTGCTACGACTCTGTCATAAATGGGAGAGGATCAAGAGCTTGAGAAAATGTAGGTACTGGAAGGACCTCTACACAGGGAGCCACAGTAGTAGGCTGGACTCTTGAACTTTGAGCATCCAAGGATTCCCCTGAATCGATGTATGTGCTATATCTAAAGGCTGACCCCAGTCATACCTAATAGTTGAAGAATCAAACCTCAGATATCTGATAAAGGAGCTAGGGCTGATACTGATGCTTCTACTAGACCTTGTGGCACCTGGGGTGCCCCCTGATCCATGGGCTGCTGATCTAGGACTAACTCAGGCTCAACCTCAGCCTCAGGAGCTCTAACTGGTGCCGCTGCTCAGGCACGTCCCTAACCTCTACCTGTAGGACCACCTTGGCCCCTAGCTGTAGTCAGGTATGCTTGTGTTGAAGGCTCACCCTCACCTGCTATTGAAGATCTTGTATGAGCTATCTGCGGAAGAGTAATTCAGAACAAATGAGATTCTAAGAAACCATCTAGGATAAGTGATAAGTCAATAATCTATCAACTTATTGAGCCTTTAATCATGAATTATTGCCATGTTTTGATAATATTTAGAGGTGCTTATGGCCTTCATTGACATGAATACAGGTACTCTTGGTCAAAGATAGAAAACAAGGAATTGGACCCAAAAGAGCTAAAAAAAAGTTGAAGTGTAAAGTGATCAAGCAAGATGAAGATTCTTCTAAGAGGTATGGCTGCTGTGAGACATGCACAACCCTTGGTGCGATCTACACCTCCCTCTATATGAAGCTCAAAAGAAAAGAGAAGCATTTGTTAAGGGGTGTGGCCGACATATGACATGCACAAGGCCTGGTATGAACTGCACCTTACTTTGCATGACGACTGAAAATCATTAAAGTCTCTATTTCACTTATGCGGAGCTATGGAATGCACACAACAAGATGTGCAAACTGCACGTAGTGGCGCATGGCTCCCGAGGGGAAATTTTGTCTAACTTTGTTTGACACTTTGGGAATGTTCTAAAACCCAATTTGGGCATAGTTTTTCATAGTTTTTGTATAATTTTCGGTTTTAGAAGTAAGTTTCTCTCCCAAGGCAAGAAAGAGGGTTTCAATCCATTCTCTGAATCTTCAACCTTGGACTTGTAAATTTGAGCTTGGATATTGGATTCTTCCTACAATTAATGAAAAGGAATTTGAATTTCCCTATGGGTATACTTTCTTCTTCCTTTAGCATAAGTGGATAAGTCTCCTTGTCTAGGGATGTGTTAATGATGGATACTTGATAAAAGAGTATGTGTCTTGCTTATTTGTGTTAATAATTGCTAATATGATATGGATCTAGTGATTTCACCATATTTTAACTCTAAAATTTGTGGTTGCAAACATTGATTTAATTTACTTGATTGTGTTCTTGCTTGACAAAGAGGTCCATGAATTCAGATGTGAAATTGCTAGTGGGTACTTGGGATTCCACTTAGATTGAGGCTAGAAATAGCTCAATCATTTTGAAACACCCATTTAAGTGTCTAAGCTAGAGATAGTATGACCTCTCCAAGCCTATAATGGTTAGTTTATGCCTAAATAATGGTGCTTGAACAAAGACCACTGGATAAATGATTGTGTGATCGAGAGATTAATAATCATGCCTAAAAGCAATGCTACTAATATTATTTAGTAAGAATTTATGCAATTGAGCAAGTACATTGACCGGTGTTCTATACCCATTGAAAACACATCCCTAGTCATCCTCTCTCTTGTTTACACCTCACATTTACTTTATTGTTTGGTTTGAAATTGAATTGTGATAGATTCCTAATTCCTTTTTTTTACATTGTTTGTTGTTTGGACAATCTACTCTCGTTGTGAAGTTTTTCTACAATCTCTTTGGCTAAGCTATAATTTCCTGTGGGATCAACCCCGACTCCCATCGGGTAATATAAATTTTGTTTTGCTTAATGATCATTGTTACCTCTATCTTGGAGTGTACATTTGAGCGTTATCAGAAATGGTGCCATTGCCATGGAATTGTGTTTGAATAGCCTTTTTGATTATGAATTGAAATTATCTTGTAGAGTGTTTGTTCTTTTTAGGTTGTTTTTGTTTTTGTTTGTTGCGTAGGTAGCCCATAAACGAAGTGGGCGACAACAGAAGTGTAAATGTTTTCATGGATGCAGCCAATAAACCCGTAGTTCAAGAAAGAGTAGGTGCAATCTGCCTACCTCTCACAGTTGGAAACACAGTATTCCACATCACTAACACTATTCTCCATCTAATACAAATGAAACAGATGTTTAGAGGAGCAGCACACGAAGATGCACATAGGCATATCAAAACTTCATGGAGATGTGCCAACCATTCATCTTTTAAAGCATCCCCCAAGAATCTATTTGACTTTGCCTATTCCGCTTCTTTCTAACGGGGGAAGCCACAACGTGGTTGGAAGAATTACCGGATAGGTCAATCATTTCTTGGGATGAGTTGGGAGAAGTTTTCACGAGTTGATTTTTCCCTCCCTCATGGATGATGCAGCTGAGGAATGAGATTACCAACACTTTCTAACTTCCTGATGAGCATTTGCACGAGGCATGGTTAAGATTTTAAAAGAAACTATTGGTGTATCCCAACCACGGATTGCTGGATGATGTCCTTCTACAAAGCTTTTATCGAGTTTTAAACTCAATGAACAAGTTTGTGGCCAACAACCTTGGGGGTGGTACTTTCATGGACCAATAATTTAGATTCTCCTCTGCCCTTCTAGAGAGAATGACCAAGACTAACCAAGTTTGGAACACAAAAGAAGTTAACATTCCTACCTCAGGAGTAACCATATCTATTTTGAAAAATGATATGCAGAGAAAGGATGAAGAGAGGGATGATACCATGGCCAAAATGATGATGCAAATAGAATTATTTGCCAAGCATATGATGGGGGCTAGTAGTGCAACGACCGTGAATGCTATAACTACACCGGAGATCAAGACTAATGATGATGAGCTAATGACCATCATGGATGGTAAACTTTGCCACTTCTTATTGGGTTCTTATTCCAGGTATTATCGCTCGTGGGATGAGAATCAAGGTTGGAATAGGGATAAAGGAACAAAATGGAAATTGGACTTACCGTGACAAAGAGGGTGATAGATACAATCAACGGAGCTCAAATCCATACGTACCTCCAAATAAGTCAAATTCTTTATATCAACCCACCACAAGTAATCTCAGTCACTCAAAGATAGATGACATATTGTACTTGGTTTTCAAGAAGGTAGAAACTACAAATACCAGGGTTAGTGATCTTAAAAGTGAAGTTTCAACACTTTATCAAACTTTGAATTCTCATTCGGCCTCAATTAAACATCTCAAGGCTCAAATGAACCATCTATCTACTTAAATGAACCTGAGGATGAAGGGAACACTCTTTAGTGACACCACATCCAATCCTAAAAATGGTGCTCATGTTATGGCTATTGTTTCTAGAAGTGAAAGAACACGTGGTGTGGTGAAAAAGCCCATTGTAGATGTTATGAAGAAGCCGACTGATGTGGTGAAGAATCCTAATGTCGAATCCATTATGGATCCGCGTGATAAATAAAAAGAGGCTATGCATGAAAAAAATATTGAAGAACCTGGAGTTGGGGTGAAGCTTGGTGCACCTAATGTCCCAGTGGATGTTAATCTTGATGATGAGACGGAGGAGGCTGAATCTCCTCCCCAAGTGGCTATTTATATAGAGGAGGACCCTCTCATTGTGCAAAGTATGCCAACCAAACTACCCAAGGGACCTCATCCGTACCCTCAAAGGTTAAATAAGAAGAAGGAAGAGCACAAATTCAATAAGTTTATTGACATGTTCAACAAGCTATCAATAAATATTCCTTTGGTTGAATCCTTAATGCAAATGCCGAGGTACACCAAATTCATGAAGTAGTTGCTAAATAAAAATAAGGTTGTCAATGTAGGCACCAATATCTCACACAGCTGTAGCACTGTGATGACAAGTAATGTTGCTACAAAATGGGTAGACTTGGGTGCATTCACTATCCCTTGCACTATTGGGATGTTTGTGTTCCGGAAGGCCTTGTATGACTTAGGGGTAAGCATCAACTTGATGCCCCTATTAATCTTTAAGAAGTTAGGATTAGGTATGCCCAAACCTACACCCATGCATCTACTCATGGCTGATCAGTCCATCAAATGTCCAATAGGAATTCTATTTGACGTGTTGGTCAAGGTTGATAAGTTTATTCTCCCGATAAACTTCGTGATCTTCAATTGTGAAGTGGATATAGAGGTGCCCATCATTTCGAGGCGACTATTATTAGCGATGAAGAGAGCCTTTGTGGATGTTAAACTTAGAGAACTCAAGTTTCAAGTAGGAAGCGAGGTAGTGATATTCAACATATGCCAATCCACAAAGCCTCTGGATGAAATGCGGGTAGTCTCGGTGATCAATGTTGAGGGCAAGCTAGATGATTCCCTTGGGGAGTATGAAATGGGCAAGATACGCAAGTTTGAGGTGTTTCCAAGTCGGCAATAAGATGATATTTTGAGGACGTTGATGGAGCAATTCCCCTTCTTGGGGTGGGGCCATGCCAACCGGATTGGCATGCTATCCGATAATAACTAAGGTTTTAGGTACTATCATTGAGCCGCGATGTAAGATCAAGCGCTTCTTAGGAGGCAACCTAAGTGTTTTTACTTTGTTTTTGGTTACGTTTTGTTGTTTTTGATTTGTTTTAGGAATGAATAGAGAGGAAAAATGACAAAGTGGAAAAATCAGACAAAAAGGGGATGTGCGAATGTCCATGAAGTTCACACGAGCTATTGTGCAGGTTGGACAGGCCACCGCTTCCCAATGTAGTGAACTGAAGGAAAAATGTTGAGTTTGAGGCTATGTGCGCTGTTGTGCATTCCGTACGAGCCCTTGTGTGCATCGCACCTCCATCGCATTCTACAAAAGAAAGAAGGGCTAAGTTTAGGCATGAAATGTTGAGCTGCAAAGCGTCAAGCAGTCTACACAAGGGCTTGTGCAAATCGCACATCGCGGTGCACCAAGATAAGTTTTAATTTTTTTTATTGATGTACCCGTTGAATGACCTAACCCAGAGACCAACCCGATGACTTTTCCTCTTCTTTTTCTCTTTTAAATCTACCAACTTCTTCTTCTTCTCCCATATTTCTCCCTCAATCTCTCAATTCTCTCTCAAAATCCTCCAAAAACCCTCTAAACTTTCCTAAAAACTTCTCCTTCTCTCACCTACACCCTTCTGCCGCTGCTGCCAATCACCACCGCCATTATTTTCTCTGGGCAAATTATGGTTCACCATTGTTGTACATTTAAAATCTTCAATTTTTGATTCATTTCTCATAATATTCACTTGTGGTAAGTTTCTCGACATTAAATAAGTATTTTTATATTGATTGGGAACTCATATTGTGAAGCATGCTTGTTAGAATAACCATGTTAATTTTGGGTGAGATTCGAAAATTTTGGGTTCCCAATTTTGGGTTGTATTGTTTATTTTGCTTTGAATTAACTTGGTAGAACTTGAAGTGATGATAATGCATGTTGATTGTAGTACTTTTTATCCTTAAAAATCTATGTTTTAGGTGAAGTCTGAGTAACCCACTTGTGATTGGTGCATGATTTGGCCCTATGATAGATTGGGTGATGTCATTCTTAAGGAAAATCATCGTCTTCATGAGGTTTTGGTTGAAAATTGATGTTTGGGGCTGAATTTATTACTACTTTTATGCCCATGTAAATTGATGAATATGCTTATTAGGTGTATGATTTTGGTTTGGAGGTAGAAATTGTTGACTGAATATATGTGCCTAATTGTTGCAACTGAAGGCATGATGTTCCCCATGATAGTCCGAGTAACATCCTTCTTAAGGGAAGTCATTGAGTTCTTCTTCTGTTTTTAATTATGTTAATGGAATTCCAGGGAAGTCTTAGTACCCAGATGATTTGGTTTGGTCATATAATGCTTGGCCATATTGTTTAAGTTGTTAATTGCTGGTTTGCTACTTGGTGCCAAGTTCTTAATGCAAATCTTGCTCTACGGATCACATGGGTAATTCACAAGAACTCAAGGCACCACACCATGTGAAAAACAACTGTCAGTTCACTATTTCGAAGGGCGAAGCATGGTGCGACGCGCACTCTGGCTGGTGCGATTCGCACTAGCTTTGTACTTCAGTGCTAAAATCCCTGTAGGTTTCTGGTAGCTAATGCAAAATCATGTGCGACGGACACTATGCTTGGTGAGGTTCGCACATGGTTCACATGAGATATCAGTTACCTACTTCATTTTTCTACTTCTTTGCATTCTGTTCATTTTAATTAGTTAACTTCTTTCTGGTTTTTCTTCTTTTACATATATCAAAAATACAAAAAGAATTAGTTTTGCTTTTTGGTACTCACAATTTCCATGTGCAGACTATGTCTTCTAACAGGGGTAACACAGGGCGCCAACCAAAGAAACTATCAGCTACTGAAGAGGCAAGAATTTTCTTTGGGGTTGAAGGCATGAGGTCCTGGTATGACCGGGATAAGAGAAGGACCTTCAATGTGGAACAGAGCTTTAACTTAGGAGCAGTCGGGGAAGAGATACCCAATATCCACAAACAGTTTGCCAACTGAGAATGGAAACCATTCTAAGATATACCCGGGGGTCATTACGAGGAAATAGTTTGGGAGTTCTTCGCTGCTTATCAAGCCAAGAAAGATTCTAAAAGATATAAGGGGAACATGGATAAGTTCCCTAACTTGGATTCATTTGTCATCCGGGGTAAGAGAGTGTTTGTTACTCCAACTGCTATCAATGCCATCTATTAGAGTCACCAAATCGAACTTGTCCCTGCACTCTTGGCTAGACTTTCTTCTGAACCAAAAGGATATCGTTAGATGGCCCTTGTGATTGCTCCTAATACTCCTCTCTCGGCTACTACGGGGGGTGATATTCCACGGAGGACCTTGTAGTTTCTAGCCCATCTCTGGTATGACCTTGTTCGCAACTAATTCTTGCCATCATAGAATAATCAGAAGATAACCCAAGATGGAGCCATTTTGGTCGCTGCTATTATGATGGGCGAGCATGTCAACTTTGGGGAAATAACATCTATGGAGATATGGAGAAAAGCACACAGGGGTAGTTATTCATTTACCTTTTTGGTGCTTATTACTAGGCTTTGTGCTAAAGTCGATGTCCCATACCTCAGTTGTGATAAGTTAACCCATGCTATTGGTATGATTAACCTTGATAAAAAGATAGACAGGGATGCCCCTCGGTTCAAAAAGCGTAGGATGGAAACCTCGATAGAGGTTGAGGGTGATGATTTCGATGCTGAAGTACATGCTTCCTCTCCATCTCTGGAAGCTTCAGAGGCACATACCCCAGCATCCACTACACCTAGAGGGACCTTGACGAAAAGTGGTCTCCAGGATATGGTTGACAAAACATATAATCATGAAAGGCTGCTGATAGACTTAGCAAATGATCTACCCAGATTGATTGACAGGGTTGTCAAGAAGGCCATCAAGGGGCTTGTGGAAAGTGTTACCAACCTCTACAAAAGGGTAGACACCATTGAGGGGGCTTTGAATGAGATCCAGAAGGATGTGGCTAAAGCGAAAGGGAAGGATCCATTTTAGGAGGCAGATTTAAGCACCCTGCTTCAGCCCTATCACACTCGCGGTCCTATGGATGAATTGCTTACATTTTTCACAGATGAGGGGGAGGAGATATCCAGTGATGAGGATGCATTGCTAGTAGATAACCCAGACCCAGAGTTTCAGAAGGTTCTTAGGGTTTCCACAGTTTCTGTGCACACCCGAAAGGGTGGTGCTGGTCCTAGTGCAGAGGCAACAGATGATAATGATAGGGCATAGCCCTCCAGGGAATTGTCGCACCCTTTCTTTCCTTATTTGAGATTAAAGAATTAAGGGCAATGCTTCTTTTTATAGAGAGAGGTGGTGTTATTTGATTTGGTTGCCCATATTGGGATTGAGATATTTTATTTCCCTTGACGGGCCGACAATTTTATTTTCCCTTGCTTAATTCTTTTTGGCCCTTGTCGGTCATGTTGGATAATTGTGCTGATATTGCCCTTGACGGGACTTCTTATTATGTTTTGTGATTTATTATGCCCTCGCCAGGCTTCATGTTTAATCTTGATTTTTGTGTCGTGTTAGTCTTGTATGATTCTATTGTCTCACTACCCGTGCCTTGCAATCGCGGTAAGGACCTACGTCGAGGCTTGTTTTTTCAAATGATTCATGAGTGCCAAAATTTGGTAGTCGCCTTGTTAATAGTACTTTAGCAATAAACTCTAAGGTTTTTTTAATACCACGGTTCTTTCCCAAGGAGCAAATATTTTTTCTTTATTTTCCTTTTCTTTATTTTCTTTTTCTTTTGTTTTTTTGTCGAACCGGGTTGGTGTTTCCCTATGATGGATTGAGAGATGACTATCTTAAGGGAAAATGCAAAGTTTTAGTTTTGATTTGGGACCATGCTTTGCTTGTCTCGAAGTGGATCCACCAAAAAATTTTCTTGCCAAGATGTTTTTGGAAATGAAAGGAAAGAGGGAAAATAAATTTTTGAGGAAAACATTCTCTTGTCATGACTTGCACAATCTCGATTTGGCTTGATCATATCACAAATGAGTGTGTAATGAACTCAGAATAGCCAATTGATTTTTGAGACTTTTGTTGAAAGTTCTTGTGAGGTGATGCCATGTGTGGTGAGGCTATACCTTGATTCTCGTGCATGCTTGTCATCTAGAACTTGCCCTGAATGTGTTTCATGGCAAAATTCTAGATGTGACTGAGTATGAAAGATGATCTTAGGCCCTTTTTGAATAGATACTTCACCCAAATGACTTTCCTTTACATCAATCCTAGTGAACCCCTTTTGAGATTGTGACCGTTCTTTGGCACCTTGTTCGATACCTTAACCTTTTTGGAACCTCTATTTTGGCGCCCGTCCTCACTAATGGCTTGAAAGTGAAATGTAGGCTAAAAGCCTAAGTTTGGGGGGGGGGGGCGGGGGCGGAAATAAAATGACAACATAGGCAAAAATGTAAGTTTTGGGGTGTATGTGCTTAATGTGGAGAAGAAAAGAAATGCACTTCAAGTGCAAGGTAGCACCATATGTTGAATTGAAAATTGCTCCACAATTTCAATCCAATGAGCAAAACGAAAAGAAAAGAATCGGTGCTACCAAGCGAAGGTGTTATAAGGAGGTTGAATGATCAAAATTGAAAAGGAAAAGCTTGGGTTGTGTGAGTGAGAAATAAGGTGAAGTCAAAGTTCGAAAATGTGAGAGGTGTTCAAAAATGATAAGAAAGAGCATTAGGGAGGTTTAGTCACTTGAGCCAAATGCAATCCTCACCTTAACCCTAGCCAACATCATAACCCGCAAGTCTTTAGTGATTCTGAGCTTGGTCACTCTCTATTAGTGGCGATTTACATGAAGGGAAAGCCTATGGTTAGAGATGTGTGCACTTGAACATCCTTGAGAGAGCGAGAGTCTTTTTGGTTCTCTTCTAATCCCTTGTATTTTGAATTACATGATTGTGAGCGGATTATCTCTTGTTGTGAGTGGTATCACACACTCAAATTGAAACATGAAGTCTATATTTCAATTGAGATAAATGAATGAGACAATTTGTGTGGAAAATCTCGAGGTAAACCTTGATGGTCCATGCCAATGATTTGAGAAGCTTTGTATGTTGTTTAGTATGACAAATTCCCTTGATTTTAAATGAGAATTGAAGTCCTTTTGAAAAGGTTTTGAAATGATCAATTGCCTTGATAATGTGGTGGTTCAAATTGAGATGAGCATTATAGTTGAGTCTTTTGTTTGAGTCTTTCTTTTGTTTATTATTTTCCTTAGTTTAGAATAGATTAATCTTTTGTGTCTTGATTGAGTTTTAGAGCATAATTCATTCCTTACCTTATGAGTATCTTGCTTGAGGACAAGCAATAGTTTAAGTTTCGGGGTTTGATAAGTCAGTAATCTACTAACTTATTGAGCCTTTAATCATGAATTATTGCCATGTTTTAATAAGGTTTTGAGGTTTTTATGGCCTTTTTTGACATGAATGCAGGTACTCTTGGTCAAACATAGAAAACAGAGAATCGGACCCAAAAGAGCTAAAAAGGAGTTCAAGTGTGAAGTGATCAAGTAAGATGAAGAGTCTGCTGAGAGGTGCGGACACCGTGCGACACACACAACCCTTGGTGCGGTCCGCACCTCCCTCCTCATGAAGCTCAGAAGAAAAGAGAAGCATCTGTTAAGGGGTGCGGCCGACGTGCGACACACACAAGGCCTGGTGCGAACCATACCTCACTTTGCATGACGACTGAAGATCAGCCAAGTTTCTGGTTAACTTATGTGGAGCTGTGCAATGCGCACAACAAGACGTGCAAACCATATATCGTGGCACACGACTCTCGAGGGGAAATTTTGTCTAACTTTGTGTGACGCTTTAAGAACATTCTAAAACCCAATTTGGGCATAGTTTTTTTATAATTTTTGAATAGTTTTCAGTTTTAGAAGCAAGTTTCTCTCCCAAGGCAAGACAGAGGGTTTCAATCCATTCTCTGAATCTTCAACCTTGGACTTGTAAATTTGAGCTTGGATATTGGACTCTTGCAACAATTAATAAATAGGAATTTGAATTTGCCTATGGGTATACTTTCTTCTTCCTTTAGCATGAGTGGCTAAGTCTCCTTGTCTAGGGATGTGTTGATGATGGGTACTTGATAAAAGAGTATGGGTCTTGTTTATTTGTGTTTATAATTGCTAATATGATATGGGTCTTGTTATTTCACCATATTTTACCTCTAAAATTTGTTGTTTCAAACATTAATTTAATTTACTTGATTGTGTTTTTTCTTGACAAAGGAGTTCATGATTTCGGATGTGAAATTGCTAGTGGGTGCTTAGGATTCCACTTAGATTGAGGCTAGAAATAGCTAAATTCTCCGGAAACACCCAATCTAAGGGTCTAAGCTAGAGATAGTATGACCTCCCCAAACCTATATTGGTTGGTTTATGCCTAAACAATGGTGCTTGAATAAAGACCATTGGATAAATGATTATGTGATCGAGAGATTAACAATCATGCCTAAAACCAATGATACCAATGTTATTTAGTAAGAATATGCAATTGAGCAAGTACCTTGACCCGTGTTCGAGTCCCATCTGAAACACATCTCTAGTCATCCTCTCTCTTGTTTACACTTCACATTTACTTTATTGTTTGGTTTGGAATTGAATTGTGACAGATTCCCAATTCTCCCTTTTTTTACATTATTTGGTTTTTGGACAATTTACTCTCATTGTGAAGTCCTTTATACAATATCTTTGGCTAAGCTACAATTTCCTGTGGGATCGACCCCGAATCCTGTCGGGTAATATAAATTTTGCTTTGCTTAATGATCGCCGTTACCTCCATCTTGGAGAGTACATCTGAGCGTTATCAATAAGACACACGATATAGAAGCAATAAAATATCCATGTTTCCTAAAAGGCCACTGTAGCCTCCCGAAGATAGCATACAAACGTCTCCACTGCGATCCGAAGGACTCTACTAGACATTGGATTCTATACCGATGACACTGGTAAATCTTGGCTTTGATACCAAGCTATCACGACCCGATTTCTCAGGTCATGATTGCCCCTATAACCCCCTTATAGGCGAACCAATCCCCATAGCCCAGAACGGTTAGTAATGGGCTACACTCTAAGCAAGCATGAGGATAAGGCATAATAAGCGGAAGCAAGATAAATAAGTATAGAAATGGAGCAACCAGAATATATAGATGTATAGAGAAAGATAAATCATCCATAACCTGGTATCAAGGTACATATGCCATTACTTAATAAACAAAGTACAAGAGCGAGTACAAAATAGAATATACAACTGTATTTTAATAAGCTAAAGCGTAAACAATGCCAAAAAGAGGAGATATGGTCAAGCTCTGGTCTTCAGGAGCTCACCCTAGTCTCGAATGTCCAAAAGCTACACGAGTATCCACGTGGTCAATGGCGATAGCTCACACTAGGATCTACACCAGGAAGATGCAGAAGTGTAGTATGAGCACCAATTACAAAGCAACGGGTACCCAGTAGGCATCATAGGCCGACTGAGCGCATATAAGATATAAAAGCAGTAAATATCAAATAATGAAGAAAGTAGTCATGAAAGCAAACAATGGAAAATCACATGGAAGCTAGCCACAGATAGAAGACAAGGAGAATAAAAGAGTAATACGCTAGCCACAAAAGATATATCACAGAACATAGGTGAAAGAATAGAGAACAAACCTGGATCCTTGCAACAACAATATGTACAGAGAGTTTAAGAAAATAGCGGTATACCAGTAACCTTAAATAAAGGGAAAGAAGGAAAAACAACTAAACATAGTCAGGGTATTAATAAATCTCACAAGGTAAGGATGATGGGAGAACAACTCACAAGTAGCTATAATATGAACAAGTACTATAATAGGATCAAGAAAAGTAATTTACCTAAAGTCCCAACAGGCTCCCATACACCCGAGGAACACATACAAGTGAAAACAAACCCTCTGGCATCCCATACTACTGGAGTGTATACTCAACAAATAGCAAACAAGGGTGGAACGGTACAAACAATGAATGATGTGATATGATATGATCAAGTGGTACCGTATGCACCTCTTCTGGCGCCCGTAGGCCCAGCCGAGTCTAGTATCAGTTTGAAATCAGTAGAAAATCATATTTAGCACTCTGGCCTAGCCAAGTCTAGAATCAGTGTAAAAATCATCTCAAAATCTCTTTTATTCCAAGAAGATCCATAAAACCAGTTTAAATCCATTTAAAGTCATTTATATGAAAAACAGGCCCTCAAGGGCATGCAAAGTTAGAAAATTGGTGATAATTTGGCCTGCAACCATAGTAGTAATAAAAATCAATGCAGAAAACTCTTTGCATGATAATGATGATATCGAAAACAACCAATAGCCCAATGGCTCACAATTAACCTACCAGCCCTGCACATGCTCAATCTGCTCTACAACATAAATAACCAGCTTATAATAGTAAACCAATGTCCGGGACTCACAGACATTTCCCAATTATCCCACAATCTATGGTCCAAAGGAAAACACAAGGCCACAAGGGATGATACTACAAAACCAATTTGAATACTAAACGAATGTATAAAATACGGCAGACAGAAAGAAAGCGGACAAGGTTTGGGGTGCCAACCTAGTAAACCTAACCCAAATATGCTAAATAATATATTTATATTCTATATACACAAAGTCTAAGGTAAGGTAGTCGTAACCTACCTAGAGTCCGATGATAAGCTGCTGGAAAGCCAAAGCCCGAGACCCAACTGCTCCGAGAAGCTTCGAATAGCAATCACACTATCAAAATGCATTCTACTCGTCAAAACCAAGCCAATGAAACCCATATTGCTAATAATCTAGTCGGGTCAAAATCTGGGTAAAAAATGGACCCGCGAGCTCCGCAACTCAAAATTAGAAATGAAAATTATCACGATATTCCCGACCTCACTAGGAACACATGCTCCAAACTTTATCTGAAATTGAGTAACGGAAGGGCCCAAAGCATCCCATAGAACCTCAAAAATAAGGAGGGAATTAAAACAAATAATTAACAGAATTTAAAGGAGAAACTTACTAATTAAAGTCGATAGGAAGACCACGAATCAAAAATTATTCATCCCAATGCTTTGGAATGGATCAGTACTAGAAATGGAACTTTGGAGCTCAAGAAAATGGAGGAAAATTGTTTTGGGTGTGTTTGAAATGAAAATGCAGAAGAAGGCAAACATATAGGCTATCAGTGCTGCCTAAGCGCATGCAGCCAGGTGCTGCGCACGCGACCAAGTGCATGCAACCAGACGCACGTGCACGCCAAGGCCAGGCAGAGGCTAGGCAAAGTGGCATGCTAGTGCAGCATGCGCATGCTGCCTGTCTACTGCCTAGGAGATGGGCAAGAAGGGAGTGGTTGGCTAGCCTACTATGCCCATGCAGCCCGCCCGTGCATGGGCAATGGCTTGGCTGGTGTTGAAACAGCCACCAACAACAAGCAATAATGCCAACCCAAAAATAAACTCAGATGGACCCTAGGGAATTCATCTAGTGTCCTGCGAACACAAATAAACTATGCTAATCAACTAAAAATAGCATTTTGGACTCATTGGAATCGACAAAATTTCCACCGGAGGTCGATTTAATGAAAAGTAGGACCCAATGTCAAAACCAACCTTTGGCCAACTTTTCCAAAAGGGAATCTAATGGCTCAAAATGATTATGGAAGCCTCGGGACCCGAACCAAAGGTCCCTCTAGACCAAAATTGACATTTCAGAGTTAACAATGCTGATGGAATTTCGATCTGAGGCCGCCTTCTCATAATGTTGACCAAAGTCAAACTTCCAAGTTCAATTAGCCAGAAAACATAGAGACCAAGATAAAACCAAACTGAAAGCTCCCAGACCCTAACCAAGGGTCCAACTAGACCAAAATCCATGCTCCAGAGCTAACGGAACATTTGAAATTTGATTTTGATCATGTATTAAAGTTCTAAAATAGGAAAATAGTCGTAACAACTGAACAAATGGCCAGGGCATCGAACCACCAGTCCAGTAAGCCATAAATGACTTGGGGCCACTACAGGAACACTCTAACAGTACAAAGAACATGAAAATGTGACAATGACCGAAAGGGTCATTATTGGTATTAAAGCCAGGTTTTGATCCTGGACTTGTGGGTTATGGGCCCACCATGCTTCACATTAATTCTAGACTCGGCTAGGTCAGAGTGCTAAATTTGATTTTTTTCTACTAATTTTAGACCCAGATAGATTCTGGGCATGATTATTGAGATATTGAGAGTTTGTATGTGGTCTCGGAGACCTCCATGGACTTTGCTGATCTTCACTATGGGCTACGGGCTGAGAGTGCTGGAGGAGAGGTATAGGGAGTAGTATGGGTCCTACCTGCTGGACCTACGAGCAATGGAGGGGGTGCATATGGTACCACCTAATTATATCAAATCACATTAACCTACCTTAGACTTTGCATATATAGAATATAAATGTATTATTTAGCATATAATGAAGAAAGTAGTCACATAAGCAAACAGAGGAGAACACACGGAGGCTAGCAACGAATAGAAGACAAGAAGAATACAAATATGCTATGCTAGCCACAAAAGATATATCACTAAACTCAGGTGAAAGAGTAGATAACGAACCTTAATCCTTGCAACAACAATATATATAGAGAGTTTAAGAACATGGTGGTATATCGGTAACCTCAATAAAAAGGGAAAGAAGGAAAAACAACATACATAATCATGCTAACATTATAGTTGCTGGTTAGTTTGTCTTTCAGATCATCCTTACCTTGTGAACTTTACTATTAGCATGATTATGTATGTTGCTTTTCCTTCTTTCCCTTTTTATTGAGGTTACCGGTATACCACCATCTTCTTAAACTCTCTCTATATATATTGTTGTTGCAAGGATCCAAGTGCATTCTCTACTCTTTCACATGAGTTCTATGATATATCTTCTGTGGCTAGCATAACATACATATATTCTTCTTGTCTTCTATTCGTTGCTAGCCTTCGTGTGTTCTCCTCTGTTTGCTTCTATGACTACTTTCTTCATTATCTGTAGCATAGATAACCAGCTCATAATTATAAATTAATGTCTAGGATACAGATATTTCCCAATTATCCCACCATCTTTGGTCCAATGGGAAATGCAAGGCCACACGAGGCCACAAAGGGGTGATACTACAAAACCAATTCAAATACCAAAATGAACGTATGAAATATGATGGACAGAAAGAAAGCAGACAAGGTCTGGTGGTGCCAACCTAGTAAACCAACCCAAAGATGCTAAATAATACATTTATATTCTATATACGCAAAGTCTAAGGTAGGAAAGCCGTAACCTACCTGGCGTCTAATGAATAGTTGTTGGGTAGTTGACGCTCGAGCCTGAATTGCCCTGAAAAGCCTTGAAAAGAAATCACCCTATCATGAATGTAATCTATGCATTAAACAAAGATAATGACAACCATATTGCTAATAATCTAGCTGGGTCAAAATCTGGGGAAAAAGCGGGACCATGGGCCCAGCAACCCAAAACTGAAAACAAAAATTACTACGATGTTCCCAACCTTTCTAGGAATACATGCTTGAAAATTGAGCGGAAAATGGGTAAATGAATGGCCTAAAACAGCCCAGAGAAGAAGAGGGATCAACATGCAAAAACTTTGCATAATCAAGAATAAAATAGAGAATTACGTACCACAGAGAGAGAGAGGGGACAAGTTCCATAAGGTGAAATACGTGCCTCAACAAACAATAAATCTCCAACCAGCAGCTACAAGACAAGAATTAACCCCAAGGTTAGCTAAGAAGCTTTAATGGAGGTTTTAGCCATAACAATGAAAGAATTAGAGGAGTGGGACTTACCAAATTGAAGGGGGAAATAATAAAATCCTTAAATTGACAAACTCTCGCGGCTGGGAAATGATTTAGTACAAGTTTTTTGTGTGTGAGAGAGAGTTTAGAGTGAGAAAGCAATAAGGAAATAAGCTGAAAACTTTAGGAGACAAATTTTATAGTGCAGGTAGCAGACCAGTGTGATTGCGGTCCCCTTGTGCGATCGCGCTGAAAGAGCAACACGTGCACCTGCACGATCGTGGTGCCCAAGCATCATATCGCTAAAGGGAAAAGGTTCTAGGGGTGCAATTATGGTGACCCTGTGCGATCGCGCTGGAACTGCTCAACTACAGAAAATATGCAACTTTTGAAACACTCCCCCGTGGTTTCGGCCACAATCGAAACCCGATACACACAAACCAAACATGTAACTAGAGTGGAAATGATGCTCCAGACTCAACAGAATTGACAAAACTTCCATACGAGATCGTTTCAAAGAAATGTTGTCCCAAGTCAATGCTTGCGAATTCCAACCAAACACCCAAAATGAGCTCGGCTCACTCGGGACCCAAACCAACCACTTACCTGACCCAAACTCGATATTCCGGAGGTGATGGAATCGTCGGATTTTAAATCCGATGCTCCAATTATCAAAAGTTGGCCAAAGTCAAACTTTTAACTTCATCTGGCCTAAAATATCAAAAAGTGAGATAGAATCATACCAAAGTTCTCAGGCCCTAACCAAAGGTTCAACTAGACCAAATCCATGTTCTGGAGCTAACGAAACTGTCAGAATTTGATTCTGAGCATGCTAGCTAAGAATGTTGACCGAAATCAATAATTTCCTAAGTTAAAGTTCTAAAACAAGGAAATGATCATAACGACCTAATGAACGACAAGGGAACCAAACCATCGGTCCCAACAAGTCATTAATGACTTGAGGCCGCTACAATTGGCCAACTTTTCCAAAATAGAACCCAATGGCCTAAAAGAAGTCCGGAAGCCTCAAGACCCGAACCAAAGGTCCCTCTAGCCCAAAGTCGACATTCAAGAGCTAACAACGCTGATGGAATTTCTATCCGTGGCTGCATTCTTCGAATATTGACCAAAGTCAAACTTTCAATTTCAACTAGCCAGAAAACACAGAAAGCAAGATAAAACCAAATCAAAAGCTCCCAGATCCCGACCTAGGGTGCAACTAGACCAAAGTTCATGCTCCAGAGCTAACAAAATTGTTAAAACTTGATTCCGAGCATGTTTTCTAAGAATGTTGACTAAAGTCAATGATTTCAAAGTTAAAGCTCTAAAATAGGGAAATTGTCATAACCACCGAATGAACGGCTAGGGCACCAAACCACCGGTCCCAGCAGGCCATAAATGACTTGGGGCCACTATAGGAATCTTCTAACAATATAAAGAATGTGAAAATGCGACAATGACCAGAAGAGTCATAACAAAGAGAGGTCACTCTCACGAAATGTAATTTCAATTTACTTATCTCAAATTATATATAACTTTACCAATATTCAAATTTAATTTTTCAAAAGAGGAAATTTATAAATTTTCAAATTTAAATAAATTATTGCGCGCCTACAATTTATCAGAAAAGTGTTGCCAGTATACTTTTACTTAATTAGTGTCCAAAGATTTAGCTTAAGAAAATTATCTGAATAGCACTAAAAATAACCCTTCTTGCAGCAAATAATTTAAACAAGGACAAAGCCTCCCTTCGTTAAAACTTCTCACCGCAAAATTGACGATCGAAAATCTAGAACACTGAAATATTTGTGACATAGTAGCAATCATCATGCATCTTTAAATGGACAAAGAAGTGCAAAATAATTTTTACTTAAAAAATGCGCTGTCTGTTTTCAGTAAACAAATTGAAAACACAAATGTATATTCATACTGTATTTCAATAACTGAGAAAGAAAAGGCACCTTAAACATCTTTGCCAATTAATAAAAATAAAAATAAATTAATGATCCTAAAATATAATTGCAAGAGGCTTTCAATAGAGATTCTGCAATATCACTTTGTCATGCCACTTTAGCGGTGGCTAACCAAGTACACGTTAATATTTTCCTTTTTTTAATGGCATCAAATCTTTTCTAACAATAGGTTATGCCGTAAAATGGCGTTAAATCAACAAAATCTTGTAAAATATTAAAATAAAACTAATTTTCAATGTTTTAAATATGATATAGGCTGTTGATACCAATTGATTGTTCCAAACTTTAAAGATGAAGACCATCTTCTTTATCCAAGATCTATCATGTCAAATCATCAAGAATTTAAAATTAGATACGGAAGCATACCTGAATACATGAGGGTCATAGTGATTCACCATTTGGTGGTTATCGGTCTTCCAAATCAAAATGTGAGCCACTCTCTCTTTTTAACAACGAGATATTAGGAAGAAAATTCTACGTCTGATTTGGGGACCATAAACCCTATATTTATAAATGCACAAGTTATGTAATTTTAGTTTAGCCTATCGTTAAACTAGAAATTATATTCGGGTACCTATGCATAAGACCCATACTTTATGATGTATCTTTTAGACCCATTAACTTTAAACCTTAGTAGATCACTTTAATTTGGATCAGCCTTTTAATGATAGCAACCAACATATAATTATTCTTGATACAATATATGTGCAAGCCCATAAAAGTTCTATAAATCCAAGCAAAATTAAGATATTATGGTGTAGCTTAATGTTTGCAACCAGCAACCAATCAATAAAAATGAGAAAAAAATTGATATCTTAATTCACAAAAAACCATGCAACACATGAAAAACCATGAACACTGCACCTGCATTCGGTTCACATTCTTAGTAGAGGATTTAGCTATTCATGATTAAAGATAAACAACGAGAATAATAATTAAATGAATTCATAAAATTTATTTGAATAAATGATGGTAAGAAATAATGGTATTCTTTGTTCTTCACAAAACTTGAAAACTACAGAGAGAAATATTGTAACACCCTAGAATTTGAACCAGCTTACAAACTTGGAATTTCTGAAATTTTTGAAATTTCTAAGAATCACGGACCAAGTCCACATGCCATAGATTGGACCACGAGCTGTGGACTAGCCTTCATGGAACTAGTTCTGTAGACCCATCCTCTGGGTCTAAAACTACGACAAGGTTTTATGGGTCTTGGATTGGTCTATGGTCCGTGATTGATGCTCATGGAAATAAGACCTGAAGGTGATCAATTCCCTCAGTAACCATGATGGGGTTCTACGAGTTATGAAAGGTTCCATTGATCGTGAACTCCATCCATGGAAATTTTAGACCTACAAGGGTTCAAAGTGGCCGGGAACCACGACCCTCAACCACGAACTGTGGTTCAGTCCATGGGCCGTGGTTAGTATCTGTGGATGCCTGAGTTGAGTTTCTTTAGCAGTTTTTCAAGTTTATTTCCTAGGGGTATTTTAGTAATCTCCCATTCTTTTAACTCCTAAGTTAAGTCATTTTGGTCCATATTAAAGTGGTTTTAGTCCAACTCAGCTAGATTTTCATTCATTCTCTGAGATCAAGTTCCAAAAGAAAGGGATTCTTCTCTCAAGCTCTAAGGCCTAGGGTTCCATCTCCAGACTCTTGTTAATAAAAGCTTTGGGTTCAGGTATGTAGGTATTCAATAAGGGTCTTCTTCCACCCTTATGCCCAAACCTTTAATTTTACTTTGATTTCATGAATTTGAGAGATTAGGGTTCTCACCCAATTATGAATTTTGCATTGAAACTAATTTACTTGTATTGAAATATACTCTCTAATAACTTATGCATGATTTTACATGAGATTCTACAAGTATTTCAAAGGTCCATGAATTTAGAATGATTTCTAGCATGATTTCACCCTATTGCATGTTCTCAAGGTAAATTGGCATGTTTAGATAACATGACCTCAAGAAATTATGAAATTTGCATGCCTAGTTCTTCAATCTATGGATTTTAGAAAAAGGTATGTTTTGAACTATGGACATGCTAATATTTTAAGACTTATGAATTTATGAGTTTGCATGACATCTAGATATGTCCATATGCTTTACGAATATTTTTGACATCTAGATATATCACCTCTTATGTATGAGCTATATGTATGTTTTGGGCGTAATATTGAACATCGAGTTGGATTGTGTTTAGTGTACCCTTAAGTCCCAGAACTACGTTGCCACCCTAGGTTTCCATCTGTGGCTCAATTCAGGATCCTTATATAAATGGTTCTAACCTTGGGCGGTTAGGATAACCTTTTTCAGTGTGGGTATAGTACACTGGATTCCACCTAGCTCACATGGTCTATGTCGGTTATAACAATATTCCACAGAAACAATTTTAAGTATATGAATGTATTTGACTCTTTGCTTTCAGATTTCAGACTTTCTACTTATGACTTACGATTATAAATATGTTGTTAGCCTATGATATTGCATTGAGTCATTTCATTACATTTTTTACTACTATTACTACATGATTTCAACTTTAAGTATGTTTTAAGCAAGATTTATCACGAATTATTCATATCTCACATACTCCATACATTCCACAATACTAAGCGCATACCTCTTTGTGCTATATCATTTCATGATGTATATTCAGGCACTCGCTCTTAGACTCGTGGCTAGACCTAGCAGGATTTCCAGTCACAGATGGCGAGTCCTTATTATTCGAGGGCTAGTTATTATTCTTAGTTAACTTTGATGTCTTTCATTCAGTACTTAGAGTTACCTGGGGTCTTGTCCTAGAAACTCATTCTATCAGGTTTAGAGTTTTTTCAGACATAGCTAGACGATCATATTTGATGTTTCATATTACTCATTCTATCAATTTTAGAGGCTTTTCAGACATAGCTAAATAGTTAATATTAGATGTTTTAGATTTTGATATTCTTAGACCTTGATCTTTATGATGATTTAGTTTGGTTATTAGTTCAGATTATGGTTCCTCTATGAATGTCTATGTTATGTTTAAGTCATACTAAGGCCAAGGGTTAGCTTGGGACCACTTGTGGTCTCAGTTCCCATGTTTCATCCGGAGGGTAGCCTCGAGGCATGACAAACTTTATATCAAAGCATCAGGTTCAAGAGTCCTAGGATGTATGGAAACTGCATTCAGTAAAGTCTCTTTCATCGGTGTGTAGCGCACCACACTTATGAGAGGGAGGTTATGAGGCATTTTAGAAAAGCTTCACTTCTTTCATGTATAATATCGTATGATAGAGTTTAACTCTATTTCTCCTCTCTAATCCATTCTTATGCATTTCAGATCATGCCTCCTGACAGAGCCAACGCCTGTAATACTAATCCCCTAATTTCAAACCATGAGGTCACAAATGTGGAGTTCAAAAATGCCATTCAGATTATCACGACCCAAAATTAGGCCGTGATGGTGCCTATATAATCCCCCGATAGGCAAGCCAACACAATGATTTGTAAAAGTATTGTAAACTAATTTAAATAAAGAAACACGAGAGGAAATCATACGAGGAGGGGGAACACAATATATATACATACCAACAATAATAAATTTACAAAAATGGCCCCAAAGTGATCGAGAAGACAAAACATTTACAAGGCTACCCTGGACCTGGTGTCACCGGCACAAGAGCGTCTAAAGTACGGAATAGCTATAAAACAAGTGTTGTGTATTCAAAATACAAAAATATAGATATATATGTAGATGTAAAGTAGTAAAGGATCTCCAAACTCTAGGAGCTCACCGCGATCCAAGCAGAAGCTGGCGACGAATGACTGGAGGGTCAACAAGAGTGGTCGTACAAGGTGTTGTATTAAAAAAAGATGCCGAGTGTAGTATGAGAACCAAAATAGTGGGTACTCAGTAGGCATCATAAGCCAAGCAAGCTCAGAAAGATAATATATATTATAATAAACAATAAATTAAACTAACTTTAAGGATCTAGCTAAATCTAGTTACCAACAAAAAATAGAACTATCTATCGAATGGTGAAGATAATAATGATAAAACAGGTAAAAGCACTCGAAGTGCACATAGGTAATGCAATGCAGTGCATCGTGAGATGATATGATGCGGAGCATGGACAATGTAGAAAAGTAAAACCCAGTATCTGGTACCCAGGATGCCCAAAAGGAACCTTGAGCTCATCAACATATGCATAAAAGCAAAACCCGGATATGTGCTTCTCAGGCTGCACGGAATCGTGCCTCAGACTCATCAATAGGAAAGTAAAATAGATAAAGGGTTCTGAAACATACTTCAAAATGGTATAACAATGGTACTTGCCTTTCTTTTGAAAACCAGTGGTTAAGTAAAATCCTGAGTTTGAACCAAAAATCTCGTGTTTCTTTCATTTCCAAAACCAATAGCCATGTAATGCAATAATTAGATATGATGCCATGTTCGGAGAATACAAATTCAACCACGTTAAAACACCTTCAAAACAAGATGACTAACCTGGCACTCCATCTGGTCCATGCTATAGCCTCGAGCCCACAGATACACAAATATAGTAATAGACAAGCGGGAACTGAAAATAAGCAGGAAACAAGTAAAAGCACCTACTCTGCCTCTAAGACCTCCCTAAATCTTTCTAAGTATTCTAGACTTGCCATAACAGACTACGAGATCCTAAACTAAGGACAAACATGGATATACTACTCTACAGTCCTGAAAATGGCCAAGATAAGAAGAAAAAGGATTTAAGCCTAATTCTAACCTAAACCTAGCCTCACGTTCATGCAACTCATAACATACAAAAATCTAACTATGCCAAGTCTAAAATAGTAAATCGTAACCTACCTCAAGGAAAACCTGCAAGCATGAACCATCACTCACGTGCCTTCTCTTTTCGAACAGTGTCAGCAAGCTACCACATTATCAAGAACATATGTTAGGTGTCAAGACAAGAAGAATGAAACCTATATTGATATATGGAAAATCGAGTCAAAAAATGACCCTCGGGGCCCACACAATGAAATGAAAAACAAATTTTACAATTATGTTTGCAGCGAATTTATAAACCCATGCCCAAAATTTGGGCGAGAATGAGACTCCTCTCAGGGCCCAAAATAGCTCAAAGTCCACTTTGATCAAGAAGTTGCTTGCAAAAAGGATCAAATTTATGGGAGAAACATGGAAATAATAAAAAGATGATAACTATAACAAAGAGAGGAAGAGATTTACCTGAATAGGACACAATATCGATGAGAATTAATGCTTTTCCACCTTAGTCGAGCTCTATCAATGTAGGATTTTAAGTTGGAATAAAGTGAAATGAAGAAGACAACCTTTTTTAACTACCATCAATCAGTGCACCTGAAATCATAATGATGCAGTTGCGGCATGGCCGTTGCACCCAAATCACTGAAGGGGCAGTGGTCAACCAAACCCCAAACCCACACAGGTGCGGTGAGCACGCCACAGGCACGGTTAAAGCATTGTAGGGGAGCGCCCTACCAATGTCACCCAGGGTCATAGGTGTGGCTATTGACCACAAAAGAGGCAGTACAGGTGCACCCCTAGGCATGCAATTGTGCCATACTAGATACTAGAAGCACCAGATGTAACAACACACATAACAAAAAACTCCAACAGCACTCTTAGGATTTATTTGGAACCCTGTGAACACAAACCAGACATGCCACCCTACTAAAAATAGCATTTTGGACTCAACAAAATCGATGAAACTCCCAATGGAGAGTGTTTTAAATGAAAGTGGGCCCCATGCCTAAAAACCAACTTTAACCAAAAAGGAAATCAATAGCCCAAAATGAGTCTGAAAGCCTCAGGACCCAAACTAAAGGTTCCTCTAGCACAAAGTCGACATTCTAGAGCTAACAATGATGACAAAATTTCCATTTGATATAGTCTTCTCTAAATGTTGACCAAAGTCAACTCTAGCAGCCTTAAGAGTTGCAAAACAGGTAAATAAGCTTAAAACACAAATAAACTACCTAGGGAACTGAACCATTAGTCCTGGTAAGTTGTAAATAATCTTTAACCGCTGTGGGAAATCTCAAAATGCAAAAGAAGAACAAAAATCAAGGAAATAACCTAGAGGGTCATTACACAGATGTTAGCCTAGGCAATGACCCTTCAGGCTAATCAGCAACCCAAATAGTGGGACAACTGCCGCTAGAGTTAGAGACTTCGTCTGTATGAACCCGCAAGAATTTTTAGGGTCTAAGGTTAGTGAGGAATCAAAGAATTTCATAGATAATGTAAAGAAGATTCTATAGGTGATGCAGGTGAATGGTACTGATAATGTTGAGCTAGCTTCCTACCATCTCAAGGATGTTGCTCATATTTGGTACACTAGTGGAAGAAAGGTAGGGGTAGGAATACAACTTTTGTGACCTGAGAGTGTTTTGGTGAGGCTTTTCTGGAGGAGTTGAGATAGGTTAAGGTTGAAGAGTTTATGAATTTGAGGCAAGGATCAATGTCAGTCTAAGAGTATGGGATGAAGTTCACTTAGCTCTCTAGATATTCTCCAGCTATGGTGTCTGAGCCAAGGGCTCAGATGAGTAAGTTCATTTTTAGGGTATTCGATTTGGTAAAGAGAGAGTGCAAAACAACTATGTTATTGGGGGATTTGGACATCTCAAGGCTCATGACACATGCTCAGTAGATTGAGGAAAATAAACTGAAGGAAATGGCAAGGTAAAATAGGAGGGTCAAAATAGAGAATTTAGTTTTCAGTCATCAGAGGTCCATAGGTGGACACCGGTCATCATTTCAGAAGAGGTCATCAGGACCTGTGCCATAATCAGCTAGTGCTATTACCCAGGAATCTAGACCTAGGCATGATTAGGCAAGTAGGGCATCGGGCCCTCGTTCTCAAAGGAGTGTTGCAAAAAGGGCTCCCTACCCTAGTTGCAGCAAGTATGGTAAAAATCACCCTGGATAGTGTCGCTATGGATCAGATAGATGTTTTAGATGTGGCAATATGGGTCATAGGATTAGGGATTGGCCCTCAGCCATATAGGGAAGCAAGGTTGAAAGACTCAGGGTATTACTTCAGCAGCTCCAGCAGGTTGTACAACTCAGCAGGGTACTATTTTTATCACAGGTGGCGGTTAGAACCAGAACCATCTCTATGCTATGTCATCTCGTCAAGACCAGGATGACTCACCTAATGTAGTCACTGGTATTTTATAAGTTTTCTCCTTTCATGTTTACGCTTTGTTAGACCCAGGGGCTTCATTATCTTTTGTGACCCCATATGTTGCTTGCAAGTTTGGAGTCAGTCCTGAACAACTCTTAGAGCCCTTTTATATCTCTACTCCAGTTGGTGAATCAGTTCCAGCTCAGAGGGTTAACAAAAATTTCCCTATCTCATTTCTCCATAGAGTTACCTCAACATACTTAGTGGAATTAGACATGATAGATTTTGACATCATTCTTGGCATCGATTGGCTATATGCTTGTTATACCTCAGTAAACTGGAGAACCAGAGTGGTAAACTTTAAGTTTCCTAATGAGCCTGTCTTAGAGTGGCAGGGTAGTCCTCCATCCTCAAAGGGTCATTTCATATCTTATCTCAAGGCTAGGAAAATAATCTCTAAGGGGTATATCTATCATATAGTTGGGTTATGGATTTTGAGTTTGAAACCCCATCCCTCTAGTCGGTCCCGGTGGTAAATGATTTTCTTGAAGTGATTCTTGAGGATCTACCCAGAGTTCCTCCTAAGTGAGAGATTGACTTTGGGGTAGACCTTATCCCAGATATGCAACCTATATCAATTCCTCCTTATAGAATGGCTCCAGTAGAGCTTAAAGAATTGAAATAGTAGTTGAAAGACCTTTTAGACAAGGGTTTTATGATGCCCAACATATCTCCATGGAGTGCTCTAGTTCTCTTCGTGCGTAAGAAATATGTTTCTCTCAGAATGTGTATTAACTATCGTCAGTCAAACAAGGTCACAATCAAGAATAAGTATCCCATCCCTAGGATTGATAACTTGTTCGACTAGCTTCAGAGTGCCAGCTATTTCTCAAAGATTGACCTCAGATCCGATTATCATCAGCTTTGAGTTAGAGAGTGTGACATTCCAAAGACAACCTTCAAAACTCGGTATGGTCACTATGAATTTGTGGTTATGTCTTTTGGACTAACTGCAACCCTTATGGATTTGATGAACAAGGTATTCAAGCAGTACTTGGATATGTTCATCATTTTCTTTATTGATGACATTCTTATCTACTCTCGGAGTAAGGAGGAGTTGCAAACAATTTGAGGGTTATGCTGCAAACTCTCAAGGACCGTCAGTTATTTGCTAAATTCAATAAGTATGAGTTTTTGTTGTAGTCAGTTACTTTTCTGGGTTATGTGATATCTAGGGAAGGCATTAGATTAGATATGCAGAAGATAGACGCAGTAAAGAACTGGCCTAGACCCACTTCCCCAATGGATATCAAAAATGTTTTGGGTTTGACTGGGTACTACAGGAGATTTATGGAAGGGTTGTCATCAATAGCTACCCTATTGACTAGGTTGACTCAAAAAAAGATTAAGTTTCAATGGTCTGATGAATGTGAAAAGAGTTTCCAGCAATCTAAGACTAGGTTGACCACAACTCCAGTTTTAGCTCTACTAGAGGGCTTAGATGACTTTGTTGTATATTGTGATGCATCTAGAGTCGGCTTGGGTTATGTTTTGATGTAGCGTGGTAAGGTGATTTTTTATGCTTCTAGACAACTTAATATTCATGAGAAGAACTACCCGACTCATGATCTTGAGTTTGTAGTAGTGGTTTTTGCTTTAATGATTTGGAGACACTACCTATATGGTGTCCATGTTGATGTGTTTACTGACCATAAGAGTCTCCAGTATGTGGTTACTCAAAAAGAATTGAATCTTTGGCAGAGAAGGTGTCTTGAGCTTCTTAAGGACTATGACATGAGTGTGATTTACCATCCGGGTAAGGCCAATGTAGTAGTTGATACACCTGCAAGTTATCCATGGGTAGTGTGTCACTTGTTAAGGATGGAAATAAAGAGTTGGCTATGATGTTTATAGGCTTAATCGGTTAGGAGTTCGCCTTACAGATTCAGCGAATGGTGGAGTGATAGTTCAAAATGGGTCAGAATCTTTATTAGTAGTGGATGCGAAGGAGAAATAAGATAGTGATCCAATTTTGCATTAATTGAAGGGTGCGGTCCATCAGCAGAAAGTAGAAGTTTTCTCCCAAAGGAGAGATAGTGTGCTTTGCTATCAGGGTCGGTTGTATTTTCAAGATGTGGATGAGTCAAGACAATGGATTTTGGAAAAGGGTCATAGTTCTAGGTATTCTATTCACCTGGTGCCACCAAGATGTATTGTAACCTACGGAAAGTCTATTGGTGGAATTGAATGAAGAGGGACATCATAGATTTTGTGGCTAAGTGTCCCAACTGTCAACAGGTATAGGTAGAACACCAGAACCCGGTGGTATTACTTAAGTTATTGACATTACTACTTGGAAGTGGGAAGTGATCAATATGGACTTCATAACAAGCTTATCGTGTACTCGCCAACAACACGACTCTATTTATGTGATAGTAGACCAGATGACTACGTTCACTCACTTGTTGGAAGTAAAGACTACTGATTCAACAAAGGAATATACCAGGCTATACATCCGTGAGATAGTTAGATTGAATGGGGTTCCCTTGTCTATCATCTCAGATAGGGGAACTCAGTTTACATCCCAATTTTGGAGGTCATTTCAAAAAGGTCATTGTACTTAGGTTAATCTTAGCACAACTTTTCATCCACAAATAGATGGTCAGGCAGAGCATACCATTCAGACCTTAGAGGATATGTTGAGTGCTCGTGTGATTGATTTCAAAGGTAATTGGGATGATCACTTACCTCTTATAGAGTTTGCCTATAATAACAGTTTAAACTTTAACATTCAGATGGCCCCATAAATGTTAGTCTATGGGCGGAGGTGTAGATCACCTATAGGTTGGTTTGAGGTAAGTGAAGCAGCATTGATAGGGCCAAAATCAATCCATGAGACTATGGAAAAAGTTTATCTTATTAGGGAGAGGTTGAGGACTGCTTAGAGTTGACAGAAATCATATGCAGATGTGAGAAGAAGAGACTTAGAGTTTGAGGTGGGTGATTGGGTGTTTTTGAAAGTGTTACCCATGAAGGGTGTGATGAGATTTGGTAAGAAAGGAAAGCTTAGTCCCTAATATATAGGTCCCTACAGGATTTTGAGGAGAATTTTTAGTGTGGTTTATGAGTTAGAATTGTCAGCCGAGCTAGCAGTGGTAAATCCAGTCTTCCATGTTTCTTTGTTGAAAAAGTGTGTTGGTGATTCAACATCAGCTTTGACATTAGAGAATGTGAGTGTGAAGGATAGTCTCACCTATGAAGAAGTTCCAGTTGAGATTCTTGATCATTAGATTCGAAGGTTGAGGAGTATGGAAGTCGCTTCAGTGAAGGTTCTTTAGAGGAACCAGTCATTTGAGAGATCTACTTGGGAAGCAGAAGCTGCCATGATGACAAAGTACCTTAATCTTTTTCCTTTAGATCCTGTTTCAACTTCAGGTAATAGTTTCCTCCTTAGTAAGTCCCTTCAATTCTATTCCATAAGCTTTTATCACGATCCTAGCATGTATACATGTTTTATGAATTCAGTTCAGTCATATTTCAAGTTAGAACTCAGCCATTGTGCATGTACTTCAGTTTTTATATTCTTTTGGAAGGGATTATAGCTCCTTCCCTCTAAACTCAGCTTACTTAGTCTTCATTCAAGGATAAATTATCCCGAGAGGGAGAAATTGTAACACCCTAGAATTTAAACCAGCTTGCAAACTTACAATTTTTGAATTTTGTGAAATATCCAGAAATCACAAACCAAGTCCATGAGCCGTAGATTGGACTATGAGCCATGGAGTGGCCTTTGTGGAACTAGTCCTGCATACCCCTCCTCTGGGTCTAAAACCACAACAAGGTTTCACAGGTCGTGGATCATACCATAGTCCATAATTAACCCTCGTGAATATCATACCCGAGGGTGATTAATTCCCTTAGTAACCATTAAGGGGTTCTACAAGCCGTGGAAGGTAGTACGGGCCGTGAACCCCATTCCTAGAAATCAGACCTATAAGGCTGCAAAGTGGCCAGGAACTACGACCCTCAACCAGGAGCCGCGGTTGGTGTCTTTGGATGCCTGAGCCTAGTTTCTTCAGCAATTTTTCAAGCTTATTTCCCAGGGATATTCTTGTAATCTCCATTTTTTTACTCCTAAGTTAAGTCATTTTAAGCCAAATTAAAGGAGTTTTAGTCCTACTCATCTAGACTTTCATTCATTCTCTCAAATAAAGTTTCAACAGAAAGAAAGGGATTCTTCTCTCAAGCTCCAAGGCCCAGGGTTCCATTTCCAAGTCTCCATCTTCAGACTCTTGTTAAGAAAAGCTTTGGATTCACGTATGTGGGTATTCAATAAGGGTCTTCTTCCACCCTTATGCCCCAAACCAATATCTTAATTTGAATTCATTAATTTGAGAAATTAGGGTTCTTACCCAACTATGAATTTTTCTATGAAACCGATTTACTTGTATTGAAATATACTCTCTAATATTATATGCATAATTTTACATGAGATTCTACAAGTATTTCAAAGGCCTGTGAATTGAGAATGATTTCAACGTAAGCTATGGATTTTAGAAAAGGGTATGTTTTGAATTAGGGCCATGCTAAGCTTTTAAGACTTATGAATTTATGAGTAGCATGACATCTAGATATGTCCATATGCTTTACAAATGGTTTTGACATCTAGATATGTCACATGTTATGTATGAGCTATATGTATATTTTGAGAGTAGTATTTAGCACCGAGTTTGACTGAGTTTAGCATACCCTTAAGTCCCAGAACTACATTGCCACCATAAGTTGACCTCTGTGGCTCACTTCAGGATCCTTATGTATATGGTTCTAACCTTGGACGGTTAGGACAATCTTTTTTTAGTGTGGGTGTAGTACACTAGATTCCATGTAGCCCACACGGTCTATGTCAGTTATATGAATCTTCCACAGAAACAATTTTAAGTATATGAATGTATTTGACTCTTTGCTTTTAGATTTCAGACTTTCTACTTATGACTTGGAATTACAAATATATTTTAAGCTTATGATATTGCATTTAGTAATTTCATAACAGATTTTACTACTACTACATGATTTCAACTTTAATTATATTTTAACCATGTTTTATCATAAAATATACATAACTCACATACTCAGTAACATTCCATAGTACTAACCACATACCTCTTTGTGCTGCATCATTTCATGATGTAGATTCAGGAACTCACTCCCAGATTCATGGCTAGATGCAACAGGATTTCTAGTCATAGTTGGTGAGTCCTCATCATTCAAGGTCTAGTTATGATTCTTAGTTAGATTTGATGTCTTTCATTCAGTACTTAGAGTTAGCTGGGGTCTTTTCCTGGCAACTCATTTTATCAGTTTTAGAGGCTTTTAAAACATAGCTAGACAGTCAATGTTTGATGTTTCTGATTTTTATATTCTTAGACCTTGATCTTTATGATGATTCAGTTGCTTATTAATTCATCTTATGCTTCCACTATGAATGTCTATGTTATATTTAAGTCATGCTAAGGCCAAGGGTTAGCTTGGGACCACTTGTGGTCTTAGGTCCTGTGTTACGTCCAGAGGTAGCCTTGTGGCATGACAAATATTAGAACTAGAACTCCGAAGCTAAAACCTAAGAAATTCTAGTAACTCCCTTACAAAATAATCCTACAAAAACTATTTATAATGGTCCATAAATTCAAAATCCTAACGATATCAAATTGCTTGCCAATATGATCCACAAACCAATACACGATCGTACATTGATCCATGGTCCATGGATTTCCATTAAAATCATCGTTAATTGCTCCTTAGGGTTAATGATATTCTCTCATGGATTAACCTATGATGTAACATTGATCATTAGTTCAAAAATCTAGTCGTAAATTCTCCTATCAACTTGATCTTCTATGCATGTACGGGTCATAAATGAGACATACAGACGTAATTTCCATTGTACATTGACAAATTATGCAGGATCCTTTTGAAACCTTCTCTGAATCATTCAAAAAACTTATCTCAGGTCGTGAAGTGATTCGTCACGTGGATGACCCCTTTTTGGCAATTTTATATCTTGTTTCATTTGGCAATTCTGACTTCTAAAACTAACAAAATAACATTCTAACATTAAAACACATTAAAAAATGCACAAAAACGTATAAAACTTCAATTAAAAGACATAGGATGTGCCCATGCATATCAAAAAACTGAACTTAAAGCCTTTGATTGTCCTAAAGTATGTCACAAATGACTCTCTACTACACCTAAGTCTAAGTTCAACAAAGTAAGTTGTGTACAATGGTTTTAATAAGTCGCTACCGGCATTCACATCCAAAGTATGCTTGGCCTCTCAACTTTATAACTTTTTCAAATATATTGACTCACTCCTTATTGATACAACTAAATAATGCATCCTCAATTGGGGATATTATATTCTATAAACCATAAAATAAATACAAGAGACATAGTTTTGAAAGTTAAGTTATTCATCTATTTTCATCTAAATATCCTCACAGAGACCAAATAAATGTCCCAAAATAACACACATATATACAATGAAAATATAGGACAAAGAGACTAAAGAGAAAAGGAGGCACTCAACACTCACAAAGAATTCATATGATACACAAGTAAATACCATAGGCTTGCCTTCAATTTTCACTGCCAGTTTCATTGGAATGCTTTGTTGAGATCACATAAGGACTTTTATAAGCTTGTAATGTAGGCTTCCAGATAGGTAGGATAGATATTTGAGAAATATTGACTATACCTTTCTTGAACACTACACTTTTACTTTTTCAGCCTTTATTCTTTTCATCACTTATGTTTCCCTCTTCTTTGCATCTATTGACTGTGGTGAGTTCTTTTTTATCACTTTGTTTGTCTATATTTTCTTAGATTAATTTTTATAATTTTCTTCTTTTAGTTTCACTCCAGGTAAAGGTCTATACATAATTACTTGTTGATGTTTCTTGAGTTTATAGCAAGTCTTATGTCTTTTACTTGAGGTTTTAATTATTCTTGTGTTTTTTTCATAGTATTTTTATGTTAAAATGTTGTTTTTTATAGATTTTAGATGTCCAAATGACCAAAATATGAAAAAAAGCACATTTCTAGTTTTTGGATGATTTACGATCGCACTTAGAATCGCAGATCAATTGAGAAACCGCAACGCATGTTATGGAAAATATCAAAGAGTATGTGAACCAACACCCTACGGAAGATGGTCAAAACACGAGGCGACATAGGGTCGTGAATCCAATCAATGACCTATATATTAAGAAGAAGACCAAACTGACAAAGGAACATGCAGCTAAAGATATGGACCATGAAACAGTTGACGCCTGCCGAATAGATTCATGACATAGAATCCAGAAACCATAAAAGGCAATCAATAATGGCTTAGAGGAAATCCACATATGAGAATCATCGATTCGGTCTCAGATCACATTAATGGATCAATTTGACAATTTAGGATTCTAGCTTTATGGACTATTATAAATAGACATGTTTGGTTTCTTTTGTAAAGAGTCGACAATTTTAGTGTAGTTTAAGTTTTTATCGCCCCAGTTTTAGAAAAGATTACATGCTTTTCTTTTTCTTGTTTCTTGAATGGGAACATCAATATATTTTAAGCTTTAATATTCAAAGTAAGTTATGCAATCTTTTTACATATATCCTTGTTATTTCACTTTCAATATAAGTAGCTAAATCCTCTACCGAGGTTGTGAAACCCAATGATATTTTACAATTCATAAGGTTTCCTATAATTGCATCATATTAGGGTTATAAGATATCAAACTTCTCCTCATTCTCAATTAACTAGTTAGTGGTTGCAAATATTAACCTACACTATAGTATTTTAATCTTTAGACTCAGAAAAGTGGGTTTTTATTTGGTAGAAGAAGCTTTGCATGAACTCGAGGTTCAGTCACGATCCAAAATTGGGTCATGATGGAAACTACTATAATCCTCCAGTAGGTAAGTCAAAACCCAAGGTAATACTGAAAGTAAAAACTAACATAAATAAGAAGGAAAGCAAATAAAAGAGACAAGTGGGCCACCATGTATAGATGCATACATAATAGGTACAAATTATACAACATAGGCCCTATGAAAATGAAAGAAAGACAAAACATACAAGATATCAACCCCAGACCTGGTGGCACCGGTACAAGAGCCACTAAAGTATGGAACAAAACTATACAATACATAGCTGTCTGGCAAATATAAAAATATATATACAGTAGAAATATGAAGGAAAGAAGTAAGCCTTTGGACGCCAAGAGCTCACCACGATTCGATCGACAGAGGTCCTTGAACGAGTAATAAATTAGCAAGTGGGACTCATATTGGGTGCTGCATCGGAAAAAGATGCAAAAATATAGAATGAGTACCAAAACACGAGGTACTCAGTAGGCATCATAGGTTGACCAAGCTTAGAATGTAATATATGATATAAAAGACATGAAAGAAAACTATATGTCAGAAGCTAACCTAGAAATCTCAAATGTAACAAGGATAAAATGAAGATAATAATAATAACACACGCAATATAAGTATACATGAAGAATGTCATGTAATATGGGATAATGCAGTGCAACTTGTGGTCAATGAAGAAAAGTAAAACCCAGAACTATCTCTTGGGCTGCTGGAGCTCATCAACATCTTGATAGGGTAAAGGAACCCAAAATTTATCCCTTGGGCCACCCAAAATCGTACCTCAGACTCATCAATAGAAAAGTAAATAGAGAAAAAGTCTGGAAATGTCCCTCAGACCGAGTGTAAAAAGATACAATCTTTCCAAATAACGAATTAGTGATAAAATAATGCAATTCTTTTTGTAATCCAAAACCATAGTAAAATGGTATAGTTTCCTCTTTATAGCCGAAAAAATAATATTTTCCTCCAAATCGTACCACACTCCATGTGTATCTATGTATGAATGTATGTGTTCTAACACAGGTATATATATATAAGTGTGTGTGTGTGTGTGTACACACAAACAGGGTAAAACCACCCTCCATACCAACATCACACTAACCTGGAGTCTAGCCAGTCCAAATCAATGGCATGGGGCTCTTAATATTATAATGGAAGGAAAATATAAAAAAAATAAAAGCGGTAATAACAAGAACCAGTTAAAGAAAGCTAATTTTACCATGAAATTCTCCCCTAAGCTTATACTATGCATCTCTAATCTAATCCTAACACGATAGTAAGTAACCTAAGGCTTAAAAAAGAATACTATTCTAGGGTCCCCAAAATAGGCTATTTCAGAATTCTATATAAACCTAATCCTACCTAGAAAATTTCCCTTAACCAATATGAAATTTATAAAATATAATACCTAACTGAGCTAAGTCTAAGGAAGAGAAATTGCAACCAACCTCAATGTTAAACGACAACCACAAACTATCACACGAAAGCCTTACCCTATTGTAAAACCTCAAATCACTGCCATAATATAAAATAAATGATCTACACGTCAATATGGAACTACTATACCCATATTATTACAATTCAGGCTGGATATCGAGTCAAAAATCAACCCTCAGGGCCCGTTGAGAAAGTAGAAATAAAATTCACAATTATCTTCCTCATGAGGTATGAAATGCATGCCCAAAAGATAGGAGAAGATAGTGTTTGTTTAGGGCCTCAAAACAACTGGGAGAACTATCATGATCAATGGAGGATTTTAAGAAATTGAGTTTGAATTTTACAAAATTAAGGAGATTCTATTCGTAATAAAGACGAAAAATGCACGAGGGGGGTACTAGGAACATACCCCGAACACTTTCAGATGAAAATCCCACAGAATTAAGCTCCACAAAGCTACCAAGGATCAAATTATTGAGTAAAATGATGAAGAATTCGATGTTGGAGTATATATAATGCCTAGGGGTCCCTTCTTCGCGAACGCAGGGACCCCGTTGCAAATGCAAGGACCGCACCTAGTAGGGCCTTGTCAAACATGTGGGTCCCTTTAAAAATGCAAAAAAGAACCCAAACTGGGTCCCAGCGGACTCTTCTTCTCGAACGCAGAGGACCCATAGGAAACATTGAGGTTAATTTCTCAGACCTTTATGAACTCGCAGAAGAAAATGGGGCTGCACAAGATTTGAAAAATGAGCAGTTTACCAAGTCAAAAATGACTCTGAATGGATCCTTAAGATTTGTTCAAAGTCTTATGAAGATAAATCGAATATGCTACCCACCTAGAAACAAAATTTTGGACTCAACAGAATCATCAAAATGACCAACGAAGGTCGTCTTGATGAAATATTGACCCAAGTCAACACATTCCTAGTTTTACATAAAATCCACCCAAGTACCTAAAATGAGCCCAGAAGCATCAGGACCCTAACCAAAGGTCCCACAAGCCCAAAATCCACATTCCAAAGCTAATGGAACTGACTGAATTCTCATTCGATCCTATTTATTAAGAAAATTGACCAAAGTCAAACTTTTAAACTTAAGAATCTCTAAAACAAGGAATCCTTTCCAAAACCTGCCTGAACACCTCAAAAACCATGCCACTTATCCCAAAAAGTCACAAAAATAGTGTAGAAGCTACGAGAAGGGGTCGAAACAATAAAAATGCATGATAATATAAAAATGACCAGTAGGGTCAATACAACATCCACTACTAAAAGAGCTTTATTCCTCGAAAGCTAAGGAATAGAAGGTATATGAAGGCTAAAAAAGGTGAGGATATCTAGTCCTCATGTCAATCTTGGATTTCAAGTAGCCTCCTCAATTGGAAAATGTCTCCATTGAACCTTAACCGATGGAACCTCCTTAGATCTTAACGTCCTAACCTGCCTGTCTAGAATAGAAACACACTCCTCTTCATAAGCTAAAGTATAATCTAACTAAACCAAATCCCACTAAAGCACGTGAGACTCATCTTGAACATACCTCCTCAACATGGATACATGGAACACAGGTGACCACCCAAAAGACTTAGAGGCAAAGAGAACTCATAACCTACCTCCGCAATACACCATAGGATCTTAAATAGTCCAATGCACCTAGGGCTAATCTTGATATTCCTCCTAAACCTCATCACTACCTTCATGGGGAACACACGAAGGAATGCTCTATCTCTAACCATAAACTCCAAATCATGAACTCTCCAGTCAGCATAGCTCTTCTACCTACTCTGAGATGTACAGATCCTCTCTTGAATAACCTATAATCTATCCATGGAATCATGCAACAAGTTAGTGCCCCTGTCATTCCCCAAACCAGGGGAGGCAGGACCAACACCTAGAGCCCCAAAAGGCCGATGGCGCCAAAATTGAGTGTGTCTTTGTTAAGCCTGCTAGGGGTCTGAGAATGACAAGGTCTCTAAGTATAGCAATTAAAAACAATGATAGCTCAATAGTAGGTAAGCAACTCAAGGCTGACAAGGCTAATATCATAGTAGATAGCTAATAACAAGGCTGATAAGGCCACGCCCAACACTAACATACATATACACGTCTACAAGCCTCTACGAGTAAGTAAAATATCTCATATCCAAGACAGAGCCCTGGACTACCCATTAACTGTACATATACATAACCTGGTCAAAATATAAGCTAGACATCAGCTCCAGGAATAATGGAGCCTACTAAAATGTCTAAACTCTGCAACTCTTACTAAAGAGTTCTATTTGAGTTTCTGTTTGGACCTGCAAGATTGAATGAAGTGCCTCTCAGGCAATGGGGGCGTCAGTACAAAAATAATATACTGCTATTTAAGGTAGGAACATAATAGTAAGTTCAAGTAGTAAATCTGAACAGGATATAATATGAAAGTTGTAAACTGTAATCGGTAAGACTCGTTAAGATCTTTTCTCCATTATTCATTTCAAAACACAATGCATGCCTTAACTCATACTGCAACTCACCCATTATAACACACACAGAACCAACATAGTACCTCAGTGCACCCTATATATTATAGCCTCAATATGGTAGTAGCACCTCATCACACACTATGTACATAATGGCCCAATATGGTAATAGCACATTCGGTGCACACTATGTATATAATAGCCTCAATATGGTAGTAGCACCTCAGTTCACACTATGTATATAATAACTTCAATATGGCAGTAGTGCCTCGGTGCACACTAACATGCAACCCACGCATAATAAGTGTATTACTATATTGACCTTCAAAGCTATTCTTGTTAGTTATGAAGGTTCATCTAGATAACTTCTTTAACCTTGACTTACTAGGTGTTGGAGTTAACTTACCAAAAACATATGAATGGGGATTTGAATTTCTAGCCTTCCTTTTAAACTTTCTAAATCTTGATTAGGGATCACAATACAAAGAATAAACTCGACAAAAGAATAACTTACGTTTCGTTTAAAAAGAATCAAATTTTTTATAAGAAGGCAACTTGAATCACCATAATGTATCACTTAGTTCCTTAAGATTTGTTAAGTTACCAAATCATCTCTCTTACAACAAAATACTCAAATTCCTTCTTTCGGAGATTTAGAGTTTCATGCCGATAAGAAATAAAGAAGCCTTAACATACCTTGTTTCTTCCGACGATTATGCTTACCATGACTTGCACTTTCCTTTATTATGTTAATCTATAGTACAAGGGTATAATGAAGAAAATATTAGCTCTTGAACCTGATGCAACTTTCGCAAAATAATAGCTAAACATTTCCCAGAAGATTTACTTATTGGCATTAATTAAATGGTGTATCGTCACACCTTTCTCCCCCATTTCAATAAAACACACACACACACACACCAACCTACTGACTCCAACAATAAAAAACACATCAAACAACCCCTACACAACTAACTATACCGAAATACAATAGCAACACATTTAACCCACGGCGTCCGATCACTGTCCCATGAGTTCTTAACAATAATTCAACAATATTTGTCCATCCGAATTCAATCCAAAAGGATGATTATGGGTAGATTACTTATCAAACTTTAAGGGGTTTTTATCCTCTTTTTCTTGATGTATTGAGGAGCTTAATTACTCTCTACACATACTCCAACAAGATAAGAAGAAACCCCTTAATTGTTACACAATTTTTAAGTGTCCAATCTTATTGAAAGGGCTGCCATTTTTCACAAGTTATTCACCACATGACTCTGTACTATTTGTAGAATATTAGTACCAAAATCATAAGTGGTTTATCATATGTTAACCTTGGAGAGATCTTAGAGTTCCAAGAACCCTAAGGAAGATAAGGGGCTACCACCAAGAGAGAAAATAAGAGAGAGTTCTAGTAACTTTTTTCCAGCTTTTTGTGATAAATATTGATCAACAAAAGGGTCTGTATAAGTGGCCTTGTTGGCCAACATTTTGAGTAGTTTTGGGCCAAAATTTACCTTTGCTTGGGCCTCAAAAGGGTTAAATTATATTGCTGATTTTGGGCTTCTCTTGGGTCAAAATGTGGTCAACATTGGTGGCTACCTTTTATAGTTGTTTGGGCCAGATTTTTTTCAACTTTGATGGTCCAACTTTAAGCTTCATTTGAGCTACCGTTAGGCCTAATAATCCATGGAGTTGCTGCCTGTGATCGGCCCTCGTAACTTAGTTCGTTCCCGTATATAGGTGATGCACCTACTTGTCACCTATGAGGTTAGATTACTCGAGCAAGTACCTCTCTTGTTTTATCTCATTTTCCAAACCCTCATCCTTATACTTTGACATAACACTTATATACATTTGTCCATTTCAAATTCTAGGCCAAAGTACCTCCTCACCACCCCGAGCTTAAGTACCTTCATCGATATTGACTTAGTCATATAGTTGTTGAAAGGTACAGGGTATTACATCCTTCCCCCCTTAGAATGATTCAACCTCGAATGAGGGTAATGTGTATACATCTCTAGCCATTTAGGATTTCATGGAAAACATGGCAGAGTTTCCTCTGTAATTGGGACTATCCAAAAACCTGAAACTTAGCAAAAGGCCAACACTGTGCCTCACAAGGCGATGCAACGATATACAAATATATGCAATCATTTGCACATGTTCAAACCTGTTCATATTTTTATACTAGGAAAAATATCAAGAACATAAGGATATGATTTACCTCTATAGTATCTTTGGGATACTTTTTCCTCAGTTCTTCCTCGGCTTCCCACGTCATTTCCTCGATATTATTATTTCTCCACAACACCTTTACTGAGGCTACTTCTTTGGATTTGAGCTTCCTAACTTGACGATCTAGGATAGAAATTCATACTTCCTTGTAGGATAAGTATTTAAAAAGTTGAACATCTTTGATAGGCATAATACGTGAAGGATCTCCTATGCACCTTCATAACAATGATACATGAAATACAAGATGGACTGCATCTAATTCTGTAGGTAACTCTAGCTCATATGCCACTTTTCCTACCTTTTGAGTGATCCTGTATGGTCCAATATATCTTGAACTTAGCTTTCCCTTTTTACCAAATCGTATAACGCCTTTCATGGGCAAAACCTTTAGGAAAACCCAATCACTAAAATTAAATTCCAAATCTCAATGTCGCAAATCTACATATGTTTTCTGCCTACTCTGGGCTGTTAGTAATCATTCTCGGATTAGCTTCACCTTCTCCATTGCCTGATGAACTAGGTTGGGCCCTAATAATTCTGTTTCCCCAATTTAAAACTAGCCAATCAATGATCTACACTTTCACCCGTATAAAGATTCATAAGGAGCCATATGAATGCTTGCATGGAAGCTATTATTATAAGCAAACCCAATTAAGGGCAAATTTTTATCCCAACCTCCTTTAAAATCTAGTACACAAGCTTGTAGCATATCTTTGAGTGTTTGAATAGTGCGTTCAGCTTGTCCATCTATCTGTGGATGAAAAGCTGTATTGAGACTTACTTGAGTACCTAAGCCTTTCTGGAAAGACCTCCAGAAATTTGTTGTAAACTGAGAACCCCTGTCTGAAATGATGCAAATTGGGACACCATGAAGTCAAACTATTTCATTAATATATAACTTGGCATAATCTTCAGCCGTATAAGTTGTTCTGACTGACAAAAAGTAAGTTGATTTTATAAGTCTATCTACAATCACCCAAATGGAATCATACTTTTTATAAGTATGGGGTAAGCCTATAGTAAAATCCATGTTTATCACCTCTCATTTCCAGGTAGGTATCACTATACTTTGAGTTAGCCGTCCGAGTCTCTGGTGCTCAATTTTTACCTGCTGACAATTCGGGCATTGGGCTACAAACTCTACAATATTTCTCTTCATATTATTCCACCAATAAAATTGTCGAAGATCATGAAAGATCTTCCTCGCTCCAGAATTGATTGAATGGCGGGAATAGTAGACTTCTGCCAAAAGTTTCTCCTGAAGCTCCCCGACATTAGGTACACATAGACGACCTTAATATCTCAGAACCCCATCTTCCTTAAGCTCTATTAATGGTTTCTTCTGCTGTGGAATTTCTTACCTCAATCTTACTAAATCTGGATCATCATATTGTCGTTCCTTTACCTCTGTTATAAGTTAGGATTCTACTGCATTTTGAATAACAACTCCCCCATTACCAGGGTTTAGTAGTCGAACCTGCAAATTAGCTGACTGATGTAGTTCTCTTTTCCTCTCAATCTTTTTATTTTCTACGTGGTTCAAGCTTCCCATGGATTTACGGCTAAGTGCATCGGCTACTACATTGGCCTTACCTGGATGGTACAAAATATCTATGTCATAATCCTTTAGTAGCTCTACTCACCTTCTTTGAATTTGATTTAATTCCTTCTGTTTGAATAAATATTGTAGACTCTTGTGATCTGTAAACACATCTACATAAACTCCAAACAAGTAATGACGCCAAATTTTTAGGGAAAATATAACAGCTGCCAATTCAAGATCATGGGTAGGATATTTTTGCTCGTGCTTTGTTAGTTGTCTCAAGGCATAGGCAATAAATTTACTATGCTACATGAAAACGCATACCAACCCAATCCTTGAAGTATCAAATTAACAACAAACCTTTTGTTCCCTCTAGCAGATTTAAGACATACGCTGAAGTAAGCCTATCCTTTAACTCCTGAAAACTCTGCTCACATGCATCAGACCAATGAAACTTAGTTGCTTTATGAATTAACTTTTTCAATGGTGTAGAGATAGAAGAAAATCGTTCCACAAACCTCCGATAATAACCTACTAAGACCAAATACTACAGATCTCTGTAGCGTTCAAGGTCCTCGATCAATTCTTTACAGCTTTAATCTTTTGGACATCAATTGTAATACCTTCGTATGTAATTACATGGCCAAGAAAATACACTGAAGTCAACCAAACTCACACTTTGAGTACTTTGCATATAATTTATGATTTTGAAGTGTTTGCAATACCGCACCAAGATGATCTGCATGTTCGTCATTGGACCGTGAGTAAATCAAGATATCATCAATAAATACAATCACAAATACATCTAGGAAGGTCTTAAAGACCCAATTCATTAGGTCAATGAAAGTTGTTGGGGAATTAGTAAGCCCGAAATACATTACTAAAAACTTGAAGTGGCCATAAATTATCCTAAAGGTTTTCATTGGAACATCTAATCCTTTAAATCGCAGCTGGTGATACCCCGATCGCAAGTCAATCTTTGAAAAACATTTGGCACCTTGCAACTGATCAAAAATGTCATCAATCCTTGGAAGCAGATATTTATTCTTGATTGTATCTTTGTTTAGCTATCGGTAATCGATACACATTCTCAAGGACCTATCCTTTTTATGAACAAACAAAATTGGTGCACCTGATGGCATTGTACTAGGCCTAATGAAGCCTTTTTTGAATAAATCCTTCAACTGTTCCTTTAACTCTATTAGCTCAATAAGAGACATACTATAGTGGATAATTGATAGGGGCCGAGTATCTAGGAGTAGATCAATAGCAAACTCAATTTCCCTTTCTGGAGGGATTCTTGGAAGATCTTCCGAGAACATATCTGCAAACTGACTCACCACAGGAATCTATTGAAGAGTCACTGGTTCATCCTTTGTGCTTCTTACTCAAACTAGATGACAAATATAGCCTTTAGAAATCATTTTATGAGCTTTAAGGTAGGAAATAAGCCTTCCCCTTGGCGTGACAGCATTACCTTTCCACTCCAGGACTGTCTCTTCTAGAAAATGGAATTTGACAATCTTAGTTCTACAACCGATATTAGCATAACATACAACTAATCAGTCCATACCCATTATGACATCGAAGTCAATCATATATAATTCAATTAGATCAGCTGAAGTGAGACGGTTATAAATCAACACTGCACAATCTCGATAAACCCATCTAGCCATAATAGATTCACCAATTGGGGTAGACACAACAAAGGGTATAGGTAACAACTCTGGGTCTGCCCCAAACTTACCAGCAATGAGCGGGGTAACATATAAAATAGTAGAGACAATATCTATAAATTCATAAATAACATACGTAAAAATAGTTAATGTACCTGTAACAAAATCAGGTGATGACTCCAAGTACTGGCGACCGGCTAGAGCATAAGTGCGATTTTGACCACCGCCTAAACTAGATTCCCTTTCTCCTCCTCTACCTCTACCACGACCTGGTGTGTCCTATGGGCCTATCCCAGGGGAACAAATAGTAGATGAAGAAGCTGCCATCGACCTTTTAGGCTGGGTAATTTCACCCCTACCTCTACTCGGACACTCTCGCATAAAGTGGGCAGGATGCCCACATGAATAACAAGTATCTGAACCCAGGAAACATATCCTAAGATGCTTCCTACCTCACTAAATACAAGGTGGCAAAGTGGCCTCATCTAACCTGAACACCCCTGGAAATGGAAACTTGATTCACCTGAACTGTGGCCTGGTCCCGGCTGAGCAAAATGATCATACCTCTTCCTCTGAAACTGATGTGGGGTACCATCGGTAGGGTGGGATGTCTGCCTATGAAAATGTGTCCTAACATCACCTTGTGGCTCTCCATTGGACCCAATAGATCTATCCCTCTTATTCTGATCCCTTTCTCGGCTTTGGTTATCTCTAATTTGTACTTCAAGATCCTCTACAGTCTGAGAAATAGCTTGTATCTTAGAAATATTCATATCCTCTTCTGCGGTTGCTATTGTTAATCCCTTAATCAATTCATGTTTATGACCACCCAGATATTGATAAACTTTAGCTTATATCGTACTCATAACATCGGGGGAGTACCTGGCTAATGAATTAAACCTGAGGTTGTACTCTCGAACACTGATATTGCCCTACCTAAGGGCTAGAAACTGATCAAGTCTGGCCTCTCGAACCTCCTATGGAAGACAGTGATCTAGGAAGGGCTCTGAAAAATCCTCCCATTCAGCTGGGGGTGCATTCGATCCCTTAAACTGATCCCAAGCCTCAAACCACAAAAAAGCCACATCCCATAGCCTGAAAGATGCAAACTGCATTGCCTCCACAACTGATGCATGCATGAGTCGAAGTACCCAATAAATCTGATCAATAAACTCCTGAGGATCCTTATGTGGATCAGAGCCTATAAATATAGGAGGACTTAGGCTAATAAACTCTCTGGACCTAGAACTTTCTGAGCCACCTGACCTAGCACTCGCCGATGCCCCTATTTATTGCTGCTATGTGGCTACAATCTGAGTCAATAATCAAACTGCGCTCCTGATGTACTGGTTCTCTACTTCAGATGGAGGAGATGTAAATACTAGTTCATCTCTAGCTATTTTAGGTTCCACTAGAGCATGTGGGGTCAGGTGTGCTGGATTCCCCTAGTCTCATTAAGTACCTGATGAACTGGGATCTCTGGAGTTGGTGATTCACTTTGATCCTCCAATCTATCCATTTGGATGGTCAAAGAATGACTAGTACCTTCCTCCACATCCGTGCCAACTCCTTGGCTAGTCATTTGTCTGGTCACAAGCATTTCTATAAACAAGGAATATAAAAGAATGAATTAGACTTCAAGTATTTTATTACCTCTCTCTATTACATGATCTAGCAGATGAAAGAAGAGTAACAATTCCTAAATGCCCCGTAGCCTCATGATTATAGGTATGGTGCACAACACACCCATAACCAAGACTCTAATAAACACAATATGTTGACTCCCTGGGATTCGACATGCTCTGATAGCAAGTTTGTCACGCCCCAAACCAGGGGAGGCGGGACCTATACCTGGAGCCCCAAAAGGTCGAGGGTGCCAAAATTTAGTGTATTTCTATTGAACCTACTGGGTGTTTGAGATCGACAAGGTCTCTAAGTATAGCAATAACAATCACTGATAGCTTAATAGTAGGTAAACAACTCAAGGCCAACAAGGTTAATATCATAGTAGATAGCTAATAACAAGGCCGATAAGGCCATACCCAACACTTACATACATATACATGTCTACAAGCCTCTACAAGTAAGTAAGCTAGACCTCTGGCTCGTCATCTCCAAGAAGAATGGAGCTTACCAAAATGGCTGAACTCTACAACTTTTATTGAAGAGGTGTGTTTGGGTTTCTATCTAGACCTGCAGGCATGAATGCATCATCCCACAGGCAATGGGGGCATATGTACAAAAATAATATACTTCTATGTAACGTATGAGCATAATAGTACATTGAAAGTAGTAAATTTGAACAGGATATAATATGAAACTTGTAAACTATAATCAGTAAGACTCGTTAAGTTCTTTTCTCCTTTATTTTTTTCAGAACACAACCCATGCCTTAACTCATACTGCAACTAAATCTTTATAACACACACTAAACCTCCTCAATATGGCCGTAGCGCCTCAATGCATACTATGTATATAATAGCCTCAATATGGCCGTAGCGCCTCAATGCATACTATGTATATAATGGCCTCAATATGGTAGTAGCACCTCGGTGCACACTATGAATATAATAGCCTCAATATGGCTGTAGCACCTCGGTGCACACAACGTCTATAATATCCTCCATATAGAAGTAGCACCTCGGTGCACACTAACACGCAACCCATGCGTAATAAGCCTATTACTAGATTGACCTTAAAAGTTATTCTTGTTAGTTATGAAGGTTCATCTAGATAAATTCTTTAACCTTGACTTACTAGGTGTTGGACTCAACTTACCAAACACATATGAATCGGGATTTGACTTGCTAACCTTCCTTTTAAACTTTCTATATCTTGATTAGGGATCACAATACAAAGAAGAAACTCGACAAAAGGATAACTTACGTTTCGTGTAAAAAGAATCAGATTTCTTATAAGAAGGAAACTTGAATCACCATAATGTATAACTTATTTCTTTTATGACTTGTGAAGTTACCAAATCAGCTCTCTTATAACAAAATACTCAAATTCCTTCTTTCAGAGATTTAGAGTCCCATTTCTAGATTCATGCGGATAAGGAATAAAGAATCCTTAACATACCTTGTTGCTTCTGAAGATTATGCTTACCATAACTTGTCCTTTCCTTTATTATGTTAATCTACAATACAATGGTATAATGAAGCTAATATTAGCTCTTAAACATTTCCCGGGTAGATTTATGTATTGGCATTAATTAGATGGTGTATCGCCACACCTTTCTCCCCTATTTCATTACAACACACACACACACATACCAACCTACTGCCTACAACCATAAAAAAACACATCAAACAGCCCCTACACAACAAACTATACCGAAATACAATAGCAACACATTGAATGCACGGCTTTCGATCACCGTCCTGTGAGTTCTTAACAACAATTCAACAATATTTGTCCATCCGAAATTCAATCCAAAAAGATGATTATGGGAAGAGTACTTACCGCACTTTAAGGGGTGTTTTTATCCTCCTTTTCTTGATGTCTTTAAGGGCATAATTACTCCCTACACATACACCAACAAGAGAAGAAGAAACCCCTAAATTGTTACACAATTTTTGAGTGTCCAATATTATTGAAAGGGATGCTATATTCCACAAGCTATTCACCACATGACTCTATATCTATATGTAGAAGATTAGTACCGAAATCATAAGTGATTTATCATACCTTAACCTTGGAGAAATCTTGGATTTCCAAGAATCCTAAGAGAGATAAGGGGCTTCCACTAAGAGAGAATAAGAGAGAGTTCTAGTAAATTTTTTCTAGCTTTTTGTGATCAAGTGATCAATATTGATCAACAAAAGGGTCTGTATAAGGGGTGTTTTTGGCCAATTTTTTGAGTAGTTTTGGGCAAAAATGGGTCAAGAAACTTGGGACAAAATTTGCCTTTGCTTGGGCCTCAAAAGGGTTAAGTTTTGTGGCTGATTTTGGGCTCTCTTGGTTCAAAATGTGGTCAACGTTGGTGGCTAGCTTTTGTAGTTGTTTCAGCCAAATTTGGTCAACTTTGATGGGCCAACTTTAAGCTTCATTTGGGCTACCGTTAGGCCTAATAATCCATGGAGTTTCTGCCCGTGATTGGCCATCGTAACTTAGTTCATTAACATAAGTAGGTGATGCACCTACTTGTCACCTATGAGCTTAGGTAAGTCGAGCAAGCACCCCTCTTGTTTCATCTCATTTTACAAATCCTCATCCGTATACTTCGACTTAATACATATATACATTTGGCCATTTCAAATTCTAGGCCAAAGTACCTCCTCACGACCCCGAGCTTAAGTACCTACATAGATAAAACAAATGAAATTTAGAAGTTGATAGAGTAAAACAATGCACTATAAGTAATCAAAAAGGTGGAATTTTCCTAAGAATTCCCTATAGTATCCCGAAGATAGGATACAAACATCATCTTACAAATCCACAAGACTCTACTAGGAACTTGCTCTTGTAGTAGTAAGATCGGTGAGCCTAAAGCTCTGATACCATGCTGCCACGATCCAAAATTGAGCCATGATGGCACGTACTATAACCCTCTAGTAGGTAAGTCAAAAATCCAAGGAAATACTGAAGATAAAGAATAATATAAATAAGGAGGGAAGCAAAGAAAAGAGATAAATGGGACACCATGTATACATGCAAACATAACAGGTACAAAATATACAACATAGGCCCTATGAAAATGCAAGAAAGAAAAAACATTTAAGATACCAATCTCAGACCTGGTATACTGGCACAAGAGCCACTAAAGTATGAAATAGAACTATGAAATGCATAGGTGTTTGGTAAATATAAAAATATAGACAATAGAAATAAGAAAGAAAGAAGTAATACTCCGGACGCCAAGATATCGCTATGATCCGGTTGGCAGAGGTCCTCAAACGACCAGGAAATCAGCGAGGGTGACTCATACCAGGCGCATTAGAAAAGATGTAGAAGTATAGTATAAGTACCAAAACATGGGGTACTCAGTAGTTATCATAGGCCGAACGATCTTAGAAGGTAATATATGATATAAAAAACATGAAAGGAAACTATACGTTAGAAGCTAACCTATAAATCTCAAATATAATAGGGATAAATTGAAGATAATAATAATTATACATGCAATATAAGTATACATGAAGAGTTTCATTCAATATACGATAATGTGATGCAACATGTGGACAATGCAGAAAAGTAAAACCTGAAATTACTCCACATATGCATAAGGTAAAGAAATCCAGAATTTATCCCTCGGGCCATCAAAAATTGTACGTCAGACTCATCAACAGAAAACTAAATGGAGAAAAGGTCTAGAAATGTCCCTTGAACTGAGTGTAGAAAGATACAATCTTTCCAAATCAAGAATCAGTGATAAAACAATGCAATTCTTTTTGTAATCCAAAAATCATAGTAAAATGGTATAGTTTCCTCTTTAAAGCTGAAAGACTAATATTTTTCTCCAAATCGTACCATAATTCATGTGTATGTATGTCTAAATGTATGCATGCCAACATAGGTGCATACATATATACATATATATATATATGTGTGTGTGTGTGTGTATATATATATATGTATGCACAAATAGGGTAAAATCACCTTTTGTAATAATGTCACACTAACCTAGAGTCTAACTAGCCCAAATCGATGACCTCGAACCCATAATATCATAACAGAAAGAAAATACAGAAAAATAAAAGTGATAATAACAAGAATCGGTGAAAGAAAGCTAATTTTACCACTATATTCTCCCCTAAGCTTATACTAAGGATATCTAATCTAATCCTAACATGACAATGAGCAACATAACTAAGGCTTAAGAAGGAATACTATTCTATGATCCTTGAAACACACAATTTATTCAAAATTCAATATAAACCTAATCCTACCTAGAAAATCCCCCTAACCAACATGAAATTTATAAAACATACTACATAACCGAGCTATGTCTAAAGAAGAGAAACCATAACCTATATTAATGTTGAACGAAAACAACAAACCATCACACGGAAGTCTTCTCATTCTGTAAAGCCTCGGATCACTCCCATTCTTTAAAGTAAATAATATAAATGTCAATACAAAACTAACGATAAACATATTGATAATTTATAATTCGGGCCAAAAATCTAGTTGAAGAATGACCCTCGGGGTCCATCGGTGAAATCTAAAATAAAATCCACAATTGTCTTTCTCATGAGGTAAGAAACTCATGTCCAAAAGATGGGCAAAGACAAAGTTCATTTAGGGCCATAAAAGAGCTTGGAGAACTCTCTTGATCAATGGAGGATTATAACGAATTGAGTTCAAATTTTATAGACTTAAGGAGATACTACGCATAATAAACATGGAAAATGCATGAGGGAGGTACTAGGAACATACCCTAACACTTTCAGGTGAAAATCCCATAGAAATAAGCTCCACAAAGCTCCCAAAGATCAAATTTTTGAGTAAACTGATGAAGAATTCAAAGTTGGAGTATACATACTACCTAGGGGTCTTTTCTTCACGAATGCAGGGAACCCTTGATGAATGCATAACTACACCCAGTAGGGCCTTCACAAATGTGAGGGTCACTTCAGGAATGTAAAGAAGGACCTAGACCAGATCTAACTGGACCCTTCTTTGCAAATGTAAAGGAGCCATCACAAACACGGAGGTCAATTTATCAAACCTTCGCAAACGCGAAGAAGAAAATGGGGCTGCACCTGATTTGAAAACCAACAGCTTGCCAAGTTAACTATGAATCCAAATAGACCCTCGAGATTAGTTAAGAATTTTGTTAAAATAAATCGAATATACTAACTAACTGGAAAGGGCATATCAGGCTCAACAAAATCATCAAAATGACCAATGAAGGTCGTATCTTCTGAAATGTTGACCCAAGTCTACACTTTCCTGGTTTTACATAAAATTCACCCAAGTACTCAAAATGAGTCCAGAGGCCTTGAGAATTAACTAATAGCCCCACTACCCCAAAATCTACATTCTAGAGCTGATGAAATATTGACAGAAGTTAAACTTTTCAACTTAACAAGCTCCAAAATGGGGAATCCTTTCCAAAACCCACCCAAACACCTAAGGAGCCGTGCCACCCATCTCAGCAAATCATAAAAGTAGTGTATAAGCTGTGGAAAGGGTCAAAATGGTAAAAAAGCATGAAAAATATAATAATTACCAGGAGGGTCATTATAGGTTCTAAACCTCATTTTATAGATTCTTATGACCAATAATAGAATTTACTTGGCATAATTGGTCGCGTTTAATTTAAATAAGTCATCTAGTTATTGTAACACCCTGCCCGTTCGAACGTTGGATTAACTCGTACTTTTGGGGTAAGACTAAGAGTTCATAATATGTTAGAGAGGATTTTTTATGAGGTGTTTTAAATGCACAATGGTGGTATGTTAAGTTTTGAAGTCAAGCAAGTTGCAAAAAAAAAGTCGGAAAAAATAATTGTAAATTCCTTTAAGGAATTCTCTTTAAATTTGGGTGAAATGTCTTGGGATTTTTCTCCCAATACATAAAAAGTGAGAAGTCCCCCGACCTACCATATCAAAGGTCTACAAGTCTAGTTTCCAACTCATCAAACCGTTTATTCATAAATCTTCAGAATAGGGAGCTATTCACGTTTTTGTAAGACTGCACAAGCAGGCACGTCAAGGTGGGCCAAAGTCGGCAAAACGGATATATATTGAGATTTCAGCATTGAAAATTCATTTTCTCTCAAAATAACTTCGTCCAAGACTTAATAAATGACTAAAGCTCTCCCTAGACCAAAATAATCCCTATAGTTTGCCAAGTAGATCTTAAGGGCTTCACAAAAGTTATTCTACACCATCGTCTTGATGTGGTTTTCCCCGTGTTTTGTGTGGTGCTTCTCTTTTGGGGTGTGGACAGCGAGAGTTCCAGGGGATTATTGATATTGGACATTAGCTATGGAGTTGTATTGGTAAGGTAAGGATCTCGTACACTTATCTACTTGTTGGATCAAGACTTTAAGCTTCTAGTTTGGAAAAGTTGTTATTGTCAATAACTTGTAGTAGTTTCTTGTTAAATTTTGATCTAGTTGTTTTTCCTACAAGGAGGCAGGTTGTTCACCTTGGGATATTGAATATTTTTTAAGAAAATCTCCCCTCTACGAACTTTATTTGTAATCACATGTTCTAGTATCATTTTTACAACTTTTTGAGCAACAAAGTTGTGTTTTAGATACCGTGGCTTTGGACAACCCCTATATCTTATCACGTTTGGTTATTATTGTTGTGTACTGATGTTGTTAAGGTGTTGGAGGGATTGGGGAGTTGGTTTTATTCTTATTGGAGTCATGTAAGATAGTTATTGAATTGAATGACGTGAAGTATACCTTAAAATAGTGCCTCGAGAGCCCATCGCTCCTTCGAGATGTGGTTATCATATTATTGTTGGATTTTGCTACTGTTTATTATTGCTAGAAGCCTCATTTTATAATTTGGACTTAGCTGGTCATGAGTGTGACATTGATTCCTTATTTATTGGTTATTGCTCGTTCTTTCAGTCTTGTTGATTCTCACATTTGTTGCATTGCATTTGGTTGGTCAAGCTTTATAGAAACACCTTTGGGGCTTCAATTAAAGGTATGTCAAGGCTTCCTTTTCATTTCCTAGAATGACATTTAAGACCAAAGCTTATATAGCATATGTAATGACGTTATTCAACTAGTGGCCTTATAGTATTCAGTTTTGCCCTACAACATGACATAACTACTATCAGCAACACTTTATTCCTTACTTAGAGGCCTACAAGAGCATGTTATGATTGTATTGAGGTCACCTATGTTTACATGATATTATTTTGTTGTTTTTCTTGTCTTTCTGCCGCCTGTGAGCTTGTATTGGCCTCAGCAGACACTGGCACTGCAAGGTTTTGGAGCATATATTCTGTTTACTATTATCATGCCTTCAGGCCGGGTAGACCATACCTACGGGATGAGCAGGCTGTACCTACGGGGCAGAAGTTAGATTATATTACCGTGACTTCAGGTTGGGCAGACCATACCTATGAGATGGATAGGCCGTATATACGGGAGAGTAGTTATATTATATTACTGTAACACCTCGGAAACAAACCCAACTTTTAAACTCAGGACTTGCAGGAATTTTTGAACTTCCAGGAATCACGAGTCAAGTCCATGAGCCGTAGGTGGTTCCATGAGTTGTGGAAGTCACTCATGATTCCAGTTCTGTAGACTATCTTGAGGTCTGAGAACCACGAGTCAGTTTTATGACTCGTGAAGGTTTCCACGGGTCGTGGAACCAAACCGTGGAACTCAGACAGAGAGTGGTCAAGTCCCCTGATTTCCACGACTTAGTTCTACGACTCGTGGAAGCTTCCATGAGTCGTCCTGTTGAGTTGTAGAAAACCTTCAACAACCTAAAATCTTGGGCAGTTTTCACGAGAAGGAACCATGGGTCATGGTTGGGTCTATGAGTGGTAGACTACACTCGTGGAATCTGAAGCCGACCCTTTTTAACATTTTTTCTAAATTAAGTCCCGAGGGTATTTTAGTCATTACCTACCCTTTTAACTCCTAAGTGAGGTCGTTTTGACTATTTCAAGAAGGGTTTTCACCCTTATCATCCTAAGTCTCTTCTAAACCCTTCATTCACCTACCAAAAAGGAAAATAATTCCCCCAAGCTCAAGGTCTCAAGCTTCAAGTTCAAGACTCCTAAGTCTTTCCAATTTAAGTAGGTTAGCTCCAATCAAGGTATGTGGGTATTCAATAATGAGTTACTTTCACCCTTGATCCCAAAAGCCCCAATTCTTACTTTGAATTATGAACTTGTAAAATTAGGGTTTTAATTAAATTGGGGAAAACTTATGGAATCAGTTTCTATGCATAAATTCATGGTTTCTTATGGTTTATCTATGATTTTATTAGGATTTCTTATTTGGTTTCAAAAGCCCATGTATTAAAGTTGGGTTCTAGCATGATTCCATTGAATTGCATGATTTTAAGTGAAAGTTTACATGTTTAGATAACATGTCCTTATGTATTTTATGAAATTGCATGCCCACCTATTCGAGTATGAATTTAGAAAGGAAAAAGTATTTTTTTGAGTTATGGCTATGCACATTCTTTAGATGTATGATTTTGGATTGTATTATATCGGATACATCCTATTACTTTTCAAACAGTTTTGACATCAGATACGTCACCAGTTTATAAACAGTTTTTACATCAGATATGTCACCAGTCATGAATAGTTTTGCCAACATATATGTCACTAGTTATGAACAGTTTTTACATCAGATATGTCACCAGTTATGATCAGTTTTGGCATCATATATGCCCCAGTATTATATGAGCTATATGTATATGTTTTGGGAGTAGTATTTAGCACCGAGTTTGACCGAGTGAGAGTACCCTTAGTCCCAGAACTACATGCCTCCATAGGTTTGCAAGTCCCCTCTGTTGGGCATCAGTTTTTAGTGATCACGCCACAGTCATGCCTTTATACCCTGGTAAGGTATATTGGGTCCTCTCGATGGGGCGTATACATTGGATTCCATGTAGCTCACATCATCTATGTCGATTAGAGAACCTCCCACAGAAATAGTTTATGCTTTAAAAGTGTACTTAACTCTTATTCAGATTTTAGACTCTTGTTTATGATCATGTTTTCAACTTATAGTGTTTCATAGAGTCATTCGCATCCAGTTTTACTTTTAAAGTATGATTTCAATTACTAAAGCATACTCAGCATGTTTTAAATTGTTTATCATATTGATGCATCGCTCACATACTCGGTACATCTTATAGTTCTGACACATATCTTGCGCTGCATCCTTTGATGATACAGATTCAGTTGTACCTCCTCAAATTTGTGGCTAGAGTTTCTTGGCCACTCCCAGAAATTTGTTGGTGAGTCCTCTTAGGTCGAGGACTAGTTATGTTTCTAGCTTTGTTAGCTTTTCATTTCCGTACTTTGAGTTAGCTAGGGTCTTGTCCTAGCAACTCTTTATGCCATGAGTAGAGGCTTTTCAGACATATACAGTTTTTGAGTCCTCTTACGGATCTTGTATTTCGATTTGACTTTATTCTACATGTATGTTATTCTGAATTTATCTATTATGCTTCCTCTTATCTTTTGTTATTCTTGAGAATGCTATGACCAAGGGTTAGCTTGAGATCCTTATGGTCCTAAGTCCCGTGTTACATCTAGGGGGTAACCTCGGGGTGTGACAAACTTGGTATCAGAGCCTTAGGTTCAAGAGTCCTAGGATGTCTGAAAGCCACATCGAGTAGAGTCTTTTTCATGTGTGTGAAGCGCACCACACATATGAGAGGGAAACTATGAAATATCTTAAAAAAACTCACTTCTTTCATGATCATGTCGTGCGATAGAGCTTAACTCTTATGTTCCTCTAATACTCATCTTGTACGTTTCAGATTATGCCTTCTCGATGTGCTATACCTCCCCGAGCCGCTCAGAATGTTGTTCCTCTTGTTCTGGTCCCTGATGTCACGAATGAGGAATTCTGAAATACCATCCATTTTCTATCCCAGACTTTGGCCACTTAGGCAAATCAGCAGGCTCCTGCCCCTGTTCATCCTCAAGGTAGGGTAGCGGCCCAAGTTCGTGACTTCATCCGGATGAACCCACCCGAATTCTAAGTTTCTAAAGTGAGTGAGGACCCTCTCAACTTTATTGATGAAGTGAAGATGATCTTCGAGGTAATGCAAGTGGTTGGTGTTTATTGTGTTGAGCTTGCATCCTATCAACTCAAGGATGTAGCTCATATTTGGTTCACGCAATGGAAGGAGGCTAGGGTGAAGGACCTGGTCCCTACAACTTGGGAGTGTTTTGAGAGGGCCTTCCTTGATAGGTTCTTTCCCTGAGAGTTTAGGCAAGCAAAGGTGGAGGAATTTGTGAACCTGAGACAGGGGTCGATGTCGGTTCAAGAGTAGAGTCTGAAGTTCACTCAGTTGTCTAGGTATGCTCTCTCCATGGAAGCGGACCCGCATGATCAAATGAGCAAGTTTATATATGGAGTTTCTGATGTGGTGAAGAAGGAGTGTAGGTATGCCTTGTTGTTGAGTGACATGAATATTTCACGACTATGACTCATGCCCATCAAATCGAGGGTGACAAGCTTAGGGAGATGGCAAGGGAGAACAAAAGAGCTAGATCTGAGGGTTCAGGATTTAGCCATCAGAGGTCCAGAGGTGGACATCGCTCCTTATTCCAGAAAAAGTCATTCGGACCTGTTCATTCTTCTGCTAGTGCTGCTACCCAGGCCAAGAGGTCTCGTCATGATCAGGGTGGTAAAGGATCTAGTTCCTATTTCCAGTCTCAAGGTAGTGTTGCTAAGGGATCTTTCTACCTATCTTGTGTTAACTGTGGGAAGAATCATCCCGGTGAGTGTTTGGCTTTTAGAGAGGGTTGTTTTGGGTATGGTCAGACTGGGCACCGTATCAGAGATTTCCCTTCAGCTAGGAAGGGACAAGGAGGTAGGACTCATCCTACCCCAGTAACTTCAGGATGTAGACCAACCCAGTAGGGCGCAACTTCTAGTTCTGGTGGTCAGCGCCAGAACCATCTCTATGCTATGTCCTCCCGTCTGGATCAGGAGAGTTCCCCAGATGTGGTCACTGGTATGTTGAAAGTATTCTCTTTTGATGTATATGCTTTGTTGGATCCCGATACTTCCTTATCTTTTGTGACCCCTTATATAGCATGCAAATTTGAAGTATGTCCTGAATTGCTTTTAGAACCCTTTTGTGTTTCCACTCCTGTTGGTGAGTCAGTCTTAGCCAAAAGAATCTACTAAAATTTCCCTATCTCATTCCTTCATAGAATCACTTCAGCGGATCTAGTAGAGTTGGAGATGATTGATTTTGGTGTCACTCTCGGTATGGATTGGTTGTATGCATGTTATGCTTCTGTTGATTGTCGTACTCAGGTTATTAGTGTCAAGTTTCCTAATGAACCCGTTTTAGAATGGCAAGGTAGTCCCCCTTCCTCGAAAGGTTGTTTCACATCTTATCTTAAGGCTAGTAAGATGATTTCAAAGGGGTATGTTTATCACATAGTGCGGGTTATGGACACGGAGTCCGAAACCCAATCCCTTCAGTCTGTTCCTTTAGTGAATGAATTCCTAGAAGTGTTTCTCGATGTTTTGCCCTGAGTCCCTCCCGAGCGGTATATAGACTTTGGGATAGATCTTCTCCCTGATACGAATCCTATATCTATTCCTCCCTATAGAATGGCTCCCACGGAACTTAAAGAGTTGAAAGATCAGTTGAAGGATCTTTCTGATAAATGTTTCATCAGGCCTAGCATTTCTTCATGGGGTGACCCAGTTTTTTTGTTTAAAGAAGGATGGTTCTCTTAGAATGTGTATTGATTATCGTCAGTTGAACAAGGTCAATCAAGAATAAGTATCCCATTCCTAGGATTGATGACTTGTTTGATCAGCTTTAGGGTGCAAGATTCTTCTCCAAAATCGACCTTAGATCTGGTTATCATCATATTTGTGTTAGAGAGTGTGGTATCCTGAAGACAGCCTTCAGAACTCATTATGGTCATTATGAATTTTTTGTGATGTCTTTTGGTCTAACAAATGCTCCTGCAGCTTTTATGGATTTGATGAATCGTGTGTTCAAGCAGTATTTGGATAAGTTTGTGATTGTTTTCATTAATGATATCCTCATCTACTCTCGGAGTGAGAAGGAGCATGTAGACCGCTTGAGGATTGTGTTGCAAACTCTCAAGGATAGACAGTTGTTTGCTAAGTTTAGCAAGTGTGTGTTTTGGATGCAGTCTGTTGCTTTTCTGGGTCATATTGTGACTAAGGATGGTATTCGGGTAGATTCTCAAAAGATAGAGGCAGTAAAGAACTGGCCTAGACCTACTTCCCTGTCTGATATTAGGAGCTTTTTGGGTTTGGCTAGTTACTACAGAATGTTTGTGGAAGGATTTTCTTCCATTGTTTCCCCTTTGACCCGATTGACTAAGAAGAAGGTAAAATTTCAGTGGTCCGGCTTGTGTGATAAGAACTTTCAGGAATTGAAGACTAGATTGACCACAGCCCAGTATTAGCTCTACCCGAGGGCCTAGATGACTTTGTTGTGTATTGTAATGCTTTTAGGATTGGTTTGGGTTATGTTTTGATGCAGCGTGGTAAGATGATTGCTTATGCTTTGAGACAACTTAAGACTCATGAGAAGAACTATCCTACTCATGATCTTGAATTGGCAGTCGTGGTCTTTGCTTTGAAGATTTGGAGACACTACTTGTATGGTATGCATGTGGATGTATTCACCGATCATAAGAGTCTTCAGTATGTGTTCACTCAAAAGGAATTGAATTTGCGACAAAGGAGATGGATTGATCTTCTTAAGGATTATGATATGAGTGTACTTTACCATCTGGGTAAGGCCAATGTCGTGGCGGATGCTTTGAGTAGATTGTCCATGGGAAATGTCTCTTCCATTGATGATGGAAAAAAAGAATTGGTTAAGGAGGTTCATAGGCTAGCTCGGTTGGGAGTTCGCCTTATGGACTCGACAGAAGGTGGTGTGATTATACAAAATGGTGATGAATTATCTTTTGTAGCTGAGGTGAAGGCAAGGCAAGACAAGAATCCCATTCTACTTCAGCTTAAGGGTGCAATTCATCAGCAGCGGGTGGAGGTTTTCTCCGAGGGAGAGATGGTATGCTTCGTTACCAGGGTCACTTATGTGTGCCATATATAGATGGGTTGAGATAACAGATTCTTATTGAGGCTCATAGTTCTAGATATTCTATTCATCTGGGTGCTACTAAGATATACCGTGATCTACGAGAAGTCTTTTGGTGGAATGGTATGTGGCTAAGTGTCCCAATTGTCAGCAAGTAAAGGTGGAGCATCAAAGGCCGGGTCGCATGATTCAAGATATTGACCTTACCACTTGGAAATGGGAAGAAATCAATATGGACTTTATCACTGGTATGCCTTGTACTCGAAGGCAAAATGATTCCATTTGGGTGATTATTGACCAGATGACCAAGTCATCCCACTTCTTGGCTGTTAAGACTACTGATCCAGTAGACGACTATGCCAGACTCTACATCCGGGAGATAGTTCGATTGCATGGTGTTCCCTTGTCCATCATTTCTGAAAAAGGTCCTCAGTGTACATCTCAGTTTTGGAGATCATTTCAGAAAGGTATTGGTACTCAGGTGAAGCTTAGCACAACTTTTCACCCTCAAATAGACAGTCAGGCAGAGTGCACTATTCAGACTTTGGAAGATATGTTGAGAGCATGTGTGATTGACTTCAAGGGTAATTGGGATGATCACTTACCTCTTATCGAGTTTGCCTACAACAACAACTTTCACTCTAGCATCCAGATGGTCCATATGAGGCAATTTATGGCCGGAGGTGCAGATCTCCTATTGGTTAGTTTAAGGTAGGGGAGGCAGCCTTGATTGGTCCGGATTCGGTTCATGATACTATGGAGAAGGTTCAACTTATTAGGGAAAGGTTGAAGACCGCTCAGAGTGAGGAGAAGGGACAAAAATCTTGAGGATTGGGTTTTCATTAAGGTGTCACCCATGAAGGGTGTGATGAGGTTTGGAAAGAAAGGAAAGCTTAGTCCCTGTTTTGTACATCCTTATCAAATTCTAAGAAAGGTTTGTAAGGTTGCTTATGAGTTGGATTTTCCATCAGGGTTAGAAGCGGTTCACCTTGTTTTCCATGTTTCCTTATTGAAGAAGTGTGTTGGTGATCCGAGCTTGATTGTCCCTTTGGAGGATGTGGATGTGAAGGATAGTCTTACCTATGAGGAGATTCTCGTGGAGATCCTTGTTCATCAGATTCGGTGGTTGAGGAACAAGAAAGTCTCTTCGGTAAAGGTTCTTTGGAGAAATCAGCTTGTTAAGGAGCTACTTGGGAAGCAGAAGAGGACATGAAGGCCAAATATCCTCATCTCTTTCCTTCCAATTCAGCTTCAGCTTGAGGTACTAGTTTCCTCCTTAGTATGTCCATCCGATTCTATCCCATCATTTCTTCTCATGATTCTAGCATGCATCCAAGTTTTACAAAGTTAGTTTATCATGTTTTCAAGATGAAAAGTTTAGTTTTTATGTTTACTCTTTGATTTCCATGTTTTGTTGCTGGTTGGGCTATTTTCTCTTTAGTTTTACCTTGTTTACTCTTCATTCGAGGATGAATGATCCCAAGGGGGAGATATTGTAACACCCCGGAAATAGACCCAGCTTTTAAACTCAGGACTTGTAGGAATTTTTGAACTTCCAGGAATCATGGGTCGAGTCCACAAGCCATGGGTGGTTCCATGAGTCGTGGAAGTGACTCATGATTCCAGTTCTGTAGACCATCCTCAGGTATGAGAACCATGGGTCAGTTTCACGACTCGTGAATGTTTCCACGGTTCATGGAACCAAACCATGGGACTCAGACAGAGAGTGGTCAAGTCCCCTGATTTCCACGACTTAGTTCTACGTCTCGTGGAAGCTTTTATGAGTCATCCTGTTGAGTCGTAGAAAACCTTTAGCAGCCTAAAATCTTGGGCAGTTTCCACGAGAAGGAACCACGGGTCGTGGTTGGGTCTACGAGTCATAGACTCCACCCGTGGAACCTGAAGCCAACCCTTTTTAACAGTTTTTCTAAATTAAGTCTCGGGGGTATTTAAGTCATTACTTACCCTTTTAACTCCTAAGTGAGGTTGTTTTGACTATTTCAAGAAGGGTTTTCACCCTTATTATCCTAAGTCTCTTCTTAACCCTTCATTCACCTCCCAAAAAGGAAAAGAATTCCCCCAAGCTCAAGGTCTCAAGCTTCAAGTTCAAGCCTCCTAAGTATTTCCAATTAAGTGGGTTAGCTCTAATCAAGGTATGTGGGTATTCACAATGGGTTCCTTTGACCCTTGTGCCCAAAACCCCCAATTCTTACTTTGAATTATGAACTTGTGAAATTAGGGTTTTGATTCAAATTGGGAAAAACTTATGGAATCAGTTTATATGCATCAATTCAAGGTTTCATATGGTTTATCTATGATTTTATTAAGATTTCTTAATTGGTTTCAAAAGCCCATGTATTATAGTTGGGTTCTAGCATGATTCCATTGAATTGCATGATTTTAAGTTAAAGTTTACATGTTTAGATAACATTTCCTTATGTATTTTATGAAATTGCATGCCCACCTATTTGAGTATGAATTTAGAAAGGAAAACGTATTTTTTTTGAGTTATGGCTATGCACATTATTTAGATATATGATTTTGGATTGCATTACATCGGATACGTCCTATTGCTTTTTAAATAGTTTTGACATCAGATATGTCACCAGTTTATAAACAATTTTGACATCAGATATGTCACCAGTCATGAACAGTTTTGACATCAAATATGTCACCAGTCATGAACAGTTTTGACATTAGATATGTCACCAATCATGAACAGTTTTGACATAAGATATGTCACCAGTTATGAACAGTTTTGGCATCAGATATGTCACCATTTATGATCAGTTTTGGCATCAGATATGCCTCAGTGTTATATGAGCTATATGTATATATTTTGGGAGTAGTATTTAGCACCGAGTTAGACCAGGTGAGAGTACCCATAGTCCCAGTACTACGTGACCCCGTAGGTTTGCAAGTCCCCTCTGTTGGGTATCAGTTTTTAGTGATCACGCCATAATGATGCCTTTATACCCTGGCAAGGTATATTGGGTCCTCTTGATGAAGTGTATACATCGGATTCCATGTAGCTCACATGGTCTATGTTTGTTAGAGAACCTCCCACAAAAATAGTTTATGCTTTAAAAATGTACTTGACTCTTATTCAGATTTTAGACTCTTGTTTATGATCATGTTTTCAGCTTATGGTGTTTTATAGAGTCATTCGCATCCAGTTTTACTTTTAAAGTACGATTTCGATTGCTAAAGCATACTCAGCATGTTTTAAACTATTTATCATGTTCATGTATCACTCATATACTCGATACATCATATAGTACTGACGCATATCTAGCGTTGCATCCTTTGATGATGCAGATTCAGGTGTACCTCCTCATATTCGTGGCTAGAGTTTCTCGGCCACTCCCAGACATCTGTTGGTGAGTCCTCTTAGGTCGAGGACTAGTTATATTTCTAGCTTTGTTAGCTTTTCATTTTCGTACTTTGAGTTAGATAGGGTCTTGTCCTAGCAACTCTTTATGTCATGAGTAGAGGCTTTTCAGACATAGACAGTATTTGAGTCCTCTTACGGATCTTGTATTCCTACTTGACTTGATTCTACATATATGTTATTCCAACATTATCTATTATGCTTCCGCTTATCTTTTATTATGCTTGAGAATGCTATGACGAAGGGTTATCTTGGGATCCTTGTGGTCCTATGTCCCGTGTTACGTCTAGGGGGTAACCTCGGGGCGTGACAATTACCGTGCCTTCGGGCCGAGTAGACCGTACTTAAGGGATGGGCAGGTCGTACCTACAGGGCAACACATACTTGGTACCACAGATCCTCATACACATGTACATTCAGACAATACAGATCAGATTATCACTGGGGTCCAGGTAAGGGGTCAGTATAGGTATTTAGTGACTGTTTGTACCTACTAGGACTTATGGCGATTGTATGTTGTTTGACCCTATTGGGCTAATAGCGGCTGATAAGTCGGTAATTTATCAACTTATTTATCCTTTAAGCTTACACTTTTGCCATCCTAATTTATATAAAATTGTTCATTTGACATGATTTTCTACTATTATACAAGTGTATGTGATTTAGAAGTGATCGGTGCGGAATAAGATGAAAACAAGTCAAGATGGAGAAATTCTAGAAAATTGGGCAACTCAGCGCAATCGCACTAGACTGGTTCTAATGCAATGAAGGCAGAGGACAAGCTTGTGCTCAATAGCGCTGGGACAGTGCGATAGTGCTGCAGAGAGAAGTGGTCAACTACAGTCAAAGACAAGGGCACAATTGCGCCAAGACAGCGCAATTGCACTGACTATTGTAAATCCCTTGAGCGCGATAGCGCTGCTTTAGCACGATGGTGCTTCACTGTGCCTGGATGTGAAAATGGGAAAAAATGACATTTCACCATTGTGGAAACCCCAATCCATAAAAAAGACTCCTTAGCCATTTTGGAAGGCATCTTTGGCTATACTTACAACTTTTGGCAAGCTTGGGAGCAAGTTCATCATCCAACACCATATGAGTGTAGATTTGGAGGAATTTATTGTAAAATCTTTAGTTTCCAATCTTTAACTCTTGTTCTTAATTGCTATTTTATTTGTGTGTTTGTTGAATTGAGATTTGGGTTTGTATTAGAGATAATACATATTTGGGTGTTGAATTCATATCTAGATTTTGCTTTTAGTTAATTGTTTGGGTCTATTGAATCCTCCATGCTTGAATTTATAGTTAATGGTTGCAAACATTGACTTAGCATTCTAATTTGGGTTTTTTATTAAGAAAGGATTACCCTAAATTGTAGAAGGTTCTTTAGTGGGGATTTGGGATTCCATTCTAGATTGAGGCTAGAAATAGCTCAATCCGCTGGAAACCTCCATCTAAGAGTTGGAGCTAGAGATAGCCAGCTAACTAATGTTTATTTGGTTGATTATTGCTCACTCGTGGTTTTTTGAGAGAACACACCAGATATATGGTTAGTCATACCTTCAACCAAGACTACCTACGTGTTAACCGAGTGCAAGTCTTATGAGTTGAATTCCCATTCCCCAATATCCCTTGTTATCCTTGCTTGACGAAATCAAGGTGAAAGCCATTGATCAATCTATCTTGTATATGCATTTCTGTATCTTTTGTTTTTAGTCTAAAATCCCCTTTAGATATCTTTTCTTTCCATTAATTGAACTTCAATAAGTTGCTTAGATTCTTTGTTAGCTAGATCGTGACTACATTGTTCTCTTTGGGTACAACCCTGACATCCATTTGGAATTATACATGTATTTTGCTTAACGATCGCTGATACCTCCATCTTTGGAGAGTACATTTGAGCGTTATAAAGATGGCACCATTACCGGGGAGCAATTTGGCGTATTGAGTTAGTTTAGAATTTGAGCTTACTTACTCTAGTTCAATTTTTTGTGAATAATTGTTTTTTATTTAATTTGGTTTTATTGTATTGAATGATGCCATGGCATCTCAAAGTGAGGATGTTATATATGAGGCAAGCTCGAAGGTGAAGACGCCAAAATCCCACTCCAACCATTTTTTAACCTTAAGTTTGATTGAATGGATGAAAGTTAAAGTAATTAAGCTTTTGGAAGACCTTGGAAGGAGGATGGATGAAAGTTTATCCGGTTTTAAGTTTGTCGTGGAAAGAAGGCAATTCGACCCTCCTAACTTGAAGGCAAAAAAGTGTGAAATGTGAAATCATGAAAATGGTCTTCTCATGTTCACGCCTTCACCCCGTGCTTTTCACCGAAAGTTCGATTCAAATTTGGGTCAAAGGTTCAAATCTTCCAAGTGGAGATCTAGATGTTGAGGGAACTTACGTCGCATCGCGACATTAAATTGTGCGCTTGATAGGAGGCAACCCATAATTTCAATTTGTTTTGAAGGTTTACAATTTTCTCTTTCTTTATTAGAGTAGATTAGTTGTAGATTTTTGACTAATCCATAAAGTTTCAAGTGTTTTTGAGTTGTTTGGGCAGGTTGAGAAGTGGAGGCCTCATAAAAATCCAATCAAGGACCACAAAGGGTGTCAAAATGACATGATAAATGGGGTGCAAATGCACATTTAAGTGTGCACATCGCACATGCAATCGCACCCCAAAATAATGAGATTTCCAAGAAGGTCGAAGTGTGCGAAATGGGTGCATTTAGCACCTGTAAGTGTGCCCGTCGCACTAGTCATCGCACCCCAAAATAGTATGCTGCTAAAAATTGGCTGGAATATGCAAAGTTGGTGCGTTTCCCACGTGGAAGTGTTCCCGTCGCACCATCCATCGCACATCAAATCAGTAAGCTGCTAAAAATTTTCAGGCAAGCTGTTCACCATAATTGTGGTAAGGAAGCACCGATGGCGCTGAGAAAATTTTCACAAAGTAGCACTATCGCGCTACTATATCACAATCGCGCTGAAGGAAAGGTTATCCTGGTAATTTAAAACACCGAGAACTTTTCAGTTCCTCACATCTCCTTCAATTCAATAGGTATTCTTCCATTTTTCAAAACCCCTCTACCCTAACACTTCCCTAAAATTCTACTCGCCTGCGTCACAAGCATAAGTAACTGGGTGTAACACCCCGTGCATGTATCCAACTATCTAAGTTAGAAACATCAGAAATTTCCCATGATTCAGGGTGTACGAGTCCAACCACGAGTCGTGGTTGGAACCACGATTCATGGAAGGCACTCATGGAATCAAGGATGTAGACAGTCAGGATCTACGAGTCCAGTCTACAGTCCGTTGTTTGAATCACGGATCCGTCCTGTTGACTCGTGGAAAGTCTTCAAAGGGATGACATTTCCCAAATTCCCTTGAGGAACTACGAGTCAAGTCTATGACTCGTCATTAAAATGACGAGCCGTAGTCTTGAGTCGTGTTTGACTGAGTCAGCCTAGTAACCTGAGTTCTACGACTCCATTCGATGAATCGTGATCCATTCCACAGGTCCGTCCTGTTGACCCATAGAAATGGATCTGTAGACCAAGCTTTCATCCTGAGTTCTATGAATGGCAAATGATGACTCATCATTCAGATCACGACTCGTAGACTTAGTCGTCGTCACTGTAAGTTGACCATTTTCCAGCTTTTTCCCTAATAAATCCCAGGGTCATTTTGGTCATTTCTCACCCTATTATGTATTAAGTGAAGTCGTTTTGACTACATTATAAGGGTTTTCACCGATATTACCCTAAGTTCATCCCAAGTTTCTCATTCTCCTACCAAAAAGGAAAATCCCTCTTCAAGCTCAAGTCTTCAAGCTCCAAGTCAAGTCTCCAAATCTTTTCCATTGAAGTGGGTAATCTTCACCTAAGGTATGTGGGTCTTTATCAATGGGTTTCTTCAACCCTTGTGCCTAAAATCCCCAACTCGTGAATTTGAATTATGAAGTTATGAAACTAGGGTTTTGAACCAAAATTGGGGAAAGTTTATAAAATCATTTTCTATATTTAAATTCATGGTTTCTTATTGAATATTCATGATTTGATTATGATTCTTTCATTGATTTTGAAAGCCCAAGCATGAAAGTAAATTTCTAGCATGAACCCATGCATTTACATGTTTTCAAGAGGAAATTAGCATGATTAGCTATCATGGCACTTATGAACTTATGAAACTGCATGTATGATTCTTCATGTATGAATTTTGTATGAAAAACATGTTTTGAGCTATGGCTAAGCTAAGCCTTCATATTATGACTTTCAATTGCATAGTATCAGATATGTCTTTTGCTTTTGAAAATAGCTTTGGCATTAGATATGTCATTGGTTTTTACTTAGCTTTGGCATTAGATATGTCATTGGTTTTTTTCTTAGCTTTGACATCAGATATGTCATTGGTTTTTACTTAACTTTGGCAATAGATATGTCATTGGTTTTTTTCTTAGCTTTGGCATCAGATATGTCATTGGTTTTGAATAGCTTATAGGCATCAGAAAAAGGATGGTAGTATGCATATGTGCATAGATTATAGGCTGTTGAACAAGGTGACCATCCGGAATAAGTACCCTCTACTCTGCTTTGATGATTTGTTTGACCAGCTTCAGGGTGCATCAGTGTTGTCAAAAATTGACTTTAGGTCGGGGTACCATCAGTTGAGGATTAGGCCTGAAGACATTCCTAAGACTGCTTTTTGGACTCGGTATAGGCATTACGAGTTCCTAGTAATGTCATTTGGTTTGACCAATGCTCCGGCAGCATTCATGAGTTTTATTAATGGGGTATTTAAGTCTTACTTGGATTCCTTTGTGATTGTGTTTATCGATGATTTTTTGATGTACTCCAAGATTAGGGAGGAGTATGTTAATCATCTTTGTATTGTGTTAGACATCTTGAGATGCCAGAAGCTTTATGCGAAGTTCACTAAGTATGAGATTTGGTTGACTTCAGTTGCGTTCTTGGGGCATGTAGTGTCAGAACAGGGGGTGATGGTGGATCCCCAGATGATTAAGGCAGTCAAGAGTTGGGCCTGGCCTAGGTCTGTGACAGAGGTGAAGAGTTTTGTTGGGCTCACAGGGTACTACCAGAGGTTTGTTAAGGATTTTGTGTCTATTGCTAGTCACCTGACCAGGCTGACACAGAAAGATGTACCATTCGTGTGGTCCGACAAGAGCGAGGAGAGCTTCCAAAATCTCAAGACACTTCTGACCACGGCTCTTATATTTTCCTTGTCGGTTGAAGGTAAAGACTTTATTATTTACCGTGATGCTTCATATTCTGATTTGGGTGTTGTGTTGATGCAGGATAGGAATGTGATAGCCTATGCATATAGGTAGTTGAAGGTGCATGAGAGAAACTACTCGACTCACGACTTAGAGTTGGCAGCAGTGGTCTTTGCACTCAAGATTTGGAGACATTATCTCTATGATGTCAAGTATGAGGTGTTCACCGATCATCGTAGCCTGCACCATGTGTTCACTCAGAAGGATTTGAACTTGAGGCAGAGAAGGTGGATGGAGTTATTGAAGGACTATGATGATACTATTCAATATCATCCGGGTAAGGCTAATGTGGTGGTAGACGCATTGAGCCGGAAGACGGTTAGCATGGGTAGTTTGGTTTGTTTGGAGGTGTCCAAACCACCACTAGCAAGGGAAATTCAGGTTTTGGAGGCCAAGTTCATGCACTTGGGTGTTTCAGAACAGGGTGGGTTGTTGGCCAGCATGAGGTCAAAGCGACCTTCATAGAGGAAATAAAGGCCAAATAGTTTCAGGATCCGAAATTGAGTAAGCTTTGAGGTAAGGTAATATATGGGGAATCACGAGATGTCACGTTAGACTCTGGTGGAGTGCGACATTTCAGAGAAAGGATGTGTGTTCCTCGGGTTGATGATATAATTCATAAAATCTTGACAGAAGATCATGGTTCGCGGTACTCAATTTATCCGGGTGTGACTAAAATGTATAGGAACTTGAGGAAGCGTTACTGGTGGCCCGGAATGAAAAGAGACATAGTCGACTTTGTGTCCAAATGTCAGAGCTGCTAATAGGTAAAGTATGAACATCAGAGACCTGCAGGACTACTTCAAAGAATGCCAATTCCAGAGTTGAAGTGGGAAAGGATAGCCATGGACTTTGTGGTGGGTCTTCCCAGGACATTAGGGAAGTATGACTCAATTTGGGTCATTGTTGACAGGCTGACCAAGTCCGCTCACTTCATTCAGGTCAGGGTAGATTACAATTAGAAGCAATTGGCTAAGATCTACGTGAAGGAGATTGTGAGATTTCATGGGGTGCCACTGTCCATCATTTTATACAGGTGTACGCAGTTCACCTCTAAATTTTGGGGCAAGCTACATGAAGAGTTGGGTACACAACTCACTTTTAGCATAGCCTTCCATCCTCAGACTGATGGTCAGTCAGAGAGAACGATCCAGGTATTGGAGGACATGCTGAGAGCATGTGTGATGGACTTTGGGGGCAATTGGGACCAATTCCTATCATTGTGAGAATTCTCGTACAACAATAGCTACCACTCCAGTATTGATATAGCACCATTCGAGGCGTTGTATGGGAGGAGCTGCAGATAACCGGTTGGGTGGTTTGAGGAAGGCGATGTAAAGCCTTTGGGCGTGAAATTGGTAAAGGAAGTGCAAGAAAAGATAAGGGGCATTCAGGACTAATTGCTGGCTGCCCAAAGCAAGCAGAAGGAGTATGCATATCGCAAGGTTCGGTACATGGAATTTCAGGTTGGTGAACATGTATTGTTGAAAGTGTCACCAATGAAGGGAGTTATGCGGTTTGGTAAGAAGGGCAAGCTTAGCCCTCAGTTCATCGGTCCGTTTAAGGTTCTTGAGATTGTGGGGCCAGTGGCTTAAAAGTTAGCAATGTCTCCAAGTTTGTCGGGCGTCCATCCAGTATTCGATACCATGGGGATGGGGACTACATCATCAAGTGGGAGGAGGTGTTTTTCGATAAGGATCTTCGTTATAAAGAGGAACCAATCTTGATTCTTGCTCGGGATATCAGGAGGTTGAGGACAAAGGTGATTGATATGGTAAAGGTTTAGTGGAAGCACCATCTGGTTGAGGAAGCCACTTGGGAAACCGAGAAGGACATGAGGGATAAGTACCCTCATTTGTTTGAGGATTTAGGTACTACACTTTCTTTCCTTTATTTTCCTAAATTCGAGTTTGATCATTCGGGGATGAACGATGGGTAAATTGGTATATGTTCTAATGACCAGGTTCATCATTACGGGTAGTCTAATCATGCCAAGTTTTCAAGTTAGAAAACTCCAGGTTTGAGAGTTTGAAATTCTAGGCTAGGCGCTAGCCTCGGCCAGTTTTACAGCGAGGTGGAGTCCAGGGAAATCCGGGTAAGGATTGGGTTAGGTGTCTTATTTGAGCTAGTTTTCCACGTATCCAAGACATAAAGGAGTCTAGAGGACTTTTCAGAATCGAATTCGGGTAAGTAGAACTCCCAAAATTGCAATTGACGTGAAAGGGTTGTTTCGGATCGTCGGGGGAAGCAAGTGTGTTGTAAAATGGGCAATTTTTAGATATTTCCGAACATTCTGTCTATGACAAGCACAACGGCTCCACCGTAGCGACCTTCGCTATAGCGGTGGAAAAGATCATTATAGCAGAAGTCAAGGCGGTCAACGTCGGTCGGAACCGCTATAGCGGAATGCTTCCGCTATAGAGGATTGCTTCCTCCATAGCAGGATCGCTATAGAAGGCTTGACGAGAATTAATTCAAAAACATTTCCCAAAATGTTCAATTTTCACAATTTTGTTTTGGGAGAAGGGCAAGGCGATTCTAGGAGATTTTCCTCTGTTTTCTATTGTTTTTCTTCCCTAAGGTAAGTTTTCTACCCCCCAAACTTCGTACTACTTTTCCTACGCGGTAGAATTGCTAGGAGATAACTTGGAAAAAGGTTTGAATAACCTAGGGATGGTAGAATCGGTGAAAGAAGGGGGATTCTAGGCATGAAAGTTCTTGAGTATTGTTAAAAACAAGGTTTATTGATCACATGTTAAATTCTTTATTTTTATCCGTGAAAATGATAGAACTAGGGGAATTAATGGCGGGAAACCCGGGAAAAGGGTAGAATGATAATGGTTGGTCTGGGATTTGGGATTTTGTGTAATCAGGGTAATATGCAGGCCTTGTTTGTTAATTCAAGTACTTGTATGTTGTTTTAGACCAAGAACGAGAAAGAAATCCGGAACACGGTAAAGCTTGGGTTGAGTAGAGCTTGGATCATTTTGAGGTAGGTGATGGCTTACGATTCCTATGAATGTTGTATATTTTTGTACTCTTATCTAAGTGTTTATATTAATTACATTGCTTAGGGGAATTGCTTAGAATGCCTAAGGGTCCTATTTTACAGTCTGTGAATTGAACGGTGTGTTGCTTATTGGTTTTACAAGTTGTTTGTTCATTATTTGACAGTGGATTAATTGACATTCGGTTGGCTCGGGTACCACGCCTGGTACGGGTATAACAAATGGTTAGCTCGGGAACCACACCTGGTACGGGATACTAACGGTTGGCTCGGGTACCACGCCTAGTACGAGTTTATTTTACTTCATCATTGCATTGATATTGTTGTATTACATTGACTGTTATTGGTACCCTGAGTGGACCGGTCTATTTTATTGAAATGTGATATTTGTTAATGGTCCTTGAGTGACCAGGAATCCAGTTATATCTATTAAGTTGGCCTTGGATTAGGCCGAGTTGTCTTTTTAGCACTAAGGTGTTATTTAGAGGGGATCCCAGGGTGGGTCTAGGTTAGACGAAAAGGGATGGTTTATTGGTTATATGATTGTTGCTTACAGTTACAATGGGTGGATTTCATGCGGGAACAAGCTAGGTAGAAATTTGTAGTCTAGGGATGCATGTTGACTTGTTTCATGTCTTCTGTACTTATACTTGATTTGTTGTACTAATTATACATTGTTTTTATTTGGAACAGGCTGATGATCTTACCTGTACACAGTGGTGGTGTACTGATACTGCACTTGCTTTTATTTTTGTGAGTACAGGCAATCTTCCAGCGGTTGAGACCCGACCTCATCTGTTGTACCAGCGTTTCTAGACTTCAAAGGTGAGCTGCTTCGATCGAGCTACCTTTAATCTATCATTAGATTTGTAGCCCACTTGTTTTGGGCTTAAACTATTTCCTTGTTTTGGGGTTACATCCCTGTATTCTAGACATTGGTAGATTATTTGGCACTGCGACTTTCATATTCTAGGGGGTAATTTCCGTAGGTTTATATTAATGAAATTGTTTTGTTATTATTGTTTTGTTAGTTTAATTTCTGCACTTTGGTTTTGAGTCGTTAGAACGGTTAAATTCGGGGAAGTGATGGTTCGCTCACCCGGGGGGTTAGGTGAGTGCCACTCACGACGGTCTGGGTCGTGACAAGTTTACATTGTATATACATGTTCTTAGTAATTATATAGAGATCATGGTGGCCTTGACAACCCACATAGCATTGATGCTTTCCTAGATATCATGGCATCCTCAACGGCCCAAGTCGGACTTACGTGCTACGTGCTTATTGCTTTATATGAATTGTTGGGAGTAGCTTTATTCTTTCTAGAGCAGTTGATAGGGGACTTGCCGGCGGAGGGATAAATTTTAAGCCGAGATATACTTGTTTGTTTTCTTGATTGTTATGCACCATTGGCAAATTGTTCAGCAGGGTCAGCTTTGGCCTAAGTTTTGGCATTAGGTGCAAGCTGCGCCCCCTGAGTTTGGGGCGTGACAGTTATGGAAACATCATATGGAGATAAGTCATTCAACTCTTATAAAAGAATAAGTCATGATACAGGGACTGAGTGCATATCTATAATCAAAAGTATTTGTAATTGCATAAAAATCGATGAGCAATTAAATCCATTATAGGGACACAATCTTAGTGTTATAATATCATAAGTTCTACACTCTTATTTACTTACTGCAATTTTTGTTTTTGTTTATGAATTCTCTACAACTTTGCGGAATAGAATTGGCTAGAAATTTGGTAATTATCCCGATAGTAAAAATCAAGTTTCTCCCTATTATCTTGGGATTCGAACCCAAACTTATTATGTTATTTGGATATGGTCATGTTACATCGTTTGACAGTGTATCTTGAGCGTATCTAATTTTGGTGTCATTCGTCACAACCTATTTTTAAGGATTGTGCGGGAACCTACTCAACTCTAGTTTTATAGGAGAAACCCTTACCAGCCATCCCCTTTAAAATGCGAGTTCATAAGAATAAATATTCACAGTTGACATTATGAATTTAAAAGACGTAAACTCATCTTTGTTTCTTCAAACAATACAACTTTTGTTTCTAAGGATCTAGTCTAGACATGTACAAGAGCATCCAATATAGAATAATGACAAAATAAAAGACATCTTTCACCTAAGAGAGAGATACACAGAAGCTGATGATGAATATTCGTCACTTCAGCTATATACTTCAAACAACCTGTAACACACCTATATCCCACAAAGGATGTAGCAAGAGTAGTATTTATACACCACACATACTGGTAGCCATCATAAGTCAACTAAGATTAGTTCACGCAATACGATATAAAATCAATGGAATTAACATATAAGTTCATGCCACTTATTCATGTTTCTTTGTTTTAAATTAATCTCTAGTTATGATCCCTAAACATTTCTTTTTCATTATGATAATTACAAAGGTCACCAACACAGTTACTAACACCAAGCAGCTTCATGCATAGACCCACCCGTCACCATTTTCCAACAGTTTAACTACCATGGAATATTACGCTCATGACACCTGTCATTTTACACAGAGACAACACTAGCAAACATTGTCAGCCAAATAACATAACCACAACAAAACCTAAACCTCTAATCTCAAGAACCAAGTAGTCAACAACAATTGGGAAAATAAACCAAATTTAAACATATCAAAGTAAACAAATGCAACACATAAAAGTTACCAAATACCAAGCATAAAAAGTCATCACAAAACTTGGCAACTATAATGCAATCACCACATAATCACGAAGTCATATACATATTAAATCACAATTGTATCACCTTTGTATCTCATCTTTCTCAATCTGTACCATATTTGAAAACACAACTGTCACTCATATGTACACACATGCTAAAGGGTCTTTTTTTTTCCAACTAATATTGAATTGTAGGGGACACTAGGTGTCCATGTATCACTATTAGTGTAGTACCTAATCAACCATATAATTCCTCATCTGTAATTTCACATTGGAATCGAGTCACTCATATTGGAATTATCACATAACCGCCCATCTGTAAGCTCACATCGGTCTCATGCCACTCATTTCAAAATACTCATATATTTCTTGGTCCTATCAATATATATTTATATGTTCTCTGTTCAATTATCTTATGAGATCCTAAGGACAAGTACACGTTGATAATCATAAGTGTACACTACAATCACAAGTCATATTAAGATAAGATTCGATAATTTAACAGCTTATTCATACAATAAATGGTCATATAGAGACACAATCAATTCACCTCAATTACTCAACAATATTATCATTCCAAGAAAAATTAAATTCAGTTTAAATTGTAAACCCAATCATACATACTGTTATCATTATCGTAAAGTAGCATATAATTAGCAGTTCTACATGTCAATACATCAACATCCTAACCCAGACACAATTCTTAGTTCCTAAATCTTTTATTGCAGATCATGTCGTGGTACTTAGCCACATTTCCCTATGTCAAGTTCATTTTAAGACGACCATATCGAGACTACTAGTCACCAGTCCACACTCTCCATTGAGGCAACAAGAATATAATTATCACTATGTGAATACACCACCAGAAATGCATATAAACAAATATTACAAAATCCACAATGTTCTTCTAACCTTTAGTATAATAACTTGGATTTTATCATTGAATTAACACATAACCAATCCAACCTTTTTACATTAATTTAGCCCAAATTATGATCATATATAGTTTGATAATATTAACAAAATTTCTACTCACGCAACCCTTCGACATTATTGTAGATGACGTCCATCCATACACCCTGTCCAAAGGCCTAGTCATACTTTATCCCATCAATTCTATGATGCATGCATGAATCACTATTCAAAGTCTAAACACAAAGTAAACAATAACTTACCTCATTAAAAACTACTGCCATAGCATCCGTGGAGCTTCACTCCTTACCATCAATCTAATATCCATGATGGAGAATTGGTGAGGAAGATAGTGGAATCATGTTCCTAGAAAGCTACTCATCTTTGTTCTTGGGTGTTCTATCTTGAAAGTTTCCCTAGGACGTTTTTAGGAGGAAACTCTCAGAATAGGAGCTGAACTCTAAAATAAACTTAAACATAGAGTTCTAGTTCACATCGCCTTCTAAGGCTGTCACAACCTTCACTATAATGGACTCACTATAAGGGCCCATTGACCACTATGATAGAACTCGCCAGATCAGGCCTACATTATTTTAACTCATTTGACTCAATGTTTGTTTAACCTTTACACATGTTATCCCAAAATAAAATCTTGAACCAATATAATTTTAATTCTTATGCTCGTATCAAAAAAGATTCAATAAAGACTGGATGGGTCATTATATTAGATACCAATTAAACAGCCATTCATCCTCGAATGAACTTGGGTGACATAGAAGTAAGAGTCTGTTGACACCCAATTTTGACCTCCGTATACCTCTCACGGGTTGTTATTTTACTAGTTATTCTTATTTTTTAAGCTTAATTTTCCTCGCGTATTGCTTTTATTTACTAAATAAATCATGTATTTTATTGTCGTCTTGACACTTTTTAAATTTATATGTAATTTATAAATATATAATTTATTTCTTATTATTACTATTTCATCATAAATTTCGTATAATATTACATGGAATTAATTTTACGTACAATATATATATACGTAATTTATTTATAATTTTAAATAATATATGTAAATTGTTATGTACGTAGTATATTTATTTATTAATCTCGTTAATTATGTTATTAATTAAATGGTAGCCCAATTTGTAATTCTCTTACCAATTTATTTAAATTCTAGCCTCTTTCTACCCAATTTATTTTAATCCAAGCCTAAAATTGGCTTCAAATCTGACCCATGTTGAGATAGAATCTTAACCGTTGATCTAACGTGATCAACGGCCTAGATCAAAACTCAACCATTCTCTCTTTTTAACCAAACCCTCCCAAACCCTAAGCCTCATCTCCCACTCCCTCACCAACCGCCTCTCTCTCTTCTCCTCCTCTCCATTGCCGCCTCCGCCCGCCACCAACCAAACGACACCGACACCACCTTATCCCCTCTCCTCAACGCCTCCATCAGCCACAACCAGAAATCCAAACAACACCAAAACCCCGATGAACCCAAAGACCGCCCCCTTCACTTCTCTCTGTTTTCTCCTCTTTCTCCTCCATCGGACCCGCCGATGAAACAGTGGCGAGCACCGCTTCCGTTTCTGGCGCCCGACTAATGAAGCTCCACCGCCAAACTACCATGCAACTCCGCCGCCCCCTCATTCTCCACAAGTAAACTCCCTCCATCCAAAACCCTGCCAGTTCCGATAAAAGCCCCCATAAACAGTCGTTGCCACTATCGATTGGTAAGCTGAAAAACTCCATAGTAAGCACTAATGAAATCGCTGTCGTGCTTATGGTTCGCTTCTCTCCGATGAACTTCAATATTTTTCGACAACTGGTAACTGGAGCAGTCCATCGATGGAGTATGTGTTGAGTTAACGGTTCCCCAAAATTATGCTTCATCTTGGTTTCTATTAAAGCGTAGAATACCTACGGATTGTTACAAATCCATTTCGGGTTTGACCCTTCTCATAACTGAATTTCATTCTCTTTTGTTGCTTACTGTTATCTGATTTTAGGTGTAAAGTTTGACTGGGAATTTGTGTTGATTTGTATTTTTTGTGTTAATTATTCATTGTGGACTATCGTAAGTGAAAAACCCTAATTCTTATGAGCTGTTACCCCTAAATCCTATGAGTTGTTACCCCTAGTCTAGCTCTGAAATATCGAATATGTGTATGCCTTGTTGTTACAGTGGTGTCAAAGCATGCTTAATTACCATGTCGTATTGCAAGTGTGAAAACAATAGATGATTTGTCTAGTATTCCATTCGGTTCTATATCATGTTATGACCAGTTGTTGGTTGGGAAATATAGTCTATATTCATGAGTGAGGAACTTATACTTAGTGTCGAATCTCAAAAGTCTTGCTATTTCCCCTCTTTGATTAACTTTGTAATCAAACTATGCTCATGATTTGCTCATTTCGGGTCGTAACTACCTCAGTCAAGTATGATTTGATATCCTTGCTCCTTGTATGTCTAAGACGGCTATTGTACCTATCTATTTCTGTAAAATTGGTATGTTTACCCCTTTTTTCCTTCAAGTTCAAATTGTGGACAACTTGATACTTGATTATTCTTGTTAAATTTTGATATTTCCAAAGTATGACCTCATCCCGTTGATTGACCACAGTATGTACTCATCTCGTTGATTTATTTTCCTCCTTATTGGGATCAGAATAGCTTTGGTATTGGGTTACTTTTGGTAAGTTTTGATATGCAATTGCTACTCATTAAATCTCTCATCCTTCAATTGATTTTTCTTCCTTATATAAATTTGAATCGTGTCGTTCTTAGCCAATTATGGTATAATGTTGACCGGATCTTCACCTAATTGATTTACTCGCTGGGCTCTAGGAAAGTTTGTGGTAAATTCAAATTTACTTTCCAATAAATTAGGACTGGTAATGTTCTTTGCCTATTTTATTACAAAATAGATTTAGTACTAGTATAAATATGGTAACTGGGCATGATTTTCTGCTAATAATGGATTTTACCTGGTTGTTTAAGTAAAAAGATTTCATTAATTGATTCCTTCTTCCTATTCTATTGGAACCTGGTCATTACATAAACAACCTCCTTTTTCATTAGTTGGGGAGACTTGACAGACTCACAACTCTCATAATTTAAATTTTTTCTTTTGGGTGAACGGGCTTGTTGATTACTGATTGTTGGCTGTCAAATTTTTCCTATTATTTACTGCACACTGGTTAGTTTCCGATTCGAAGTAATTAAATTCGTGCGCATGATTTTCTATAAGTTTGAATGCCTCTTTGTTTATCTATTATTTTGAGAATAATTTAAGTGCTCTGTAATGGAAGCAAACAGGTATGCCTCTCGACTTGTATGTGTTAAATATATGAACGAGTAGAAATCATGTTCTTAGGAGTTAAGTTTAAACATCGTCCTAGTTGAAATATGTTTCTTGGATTTTTCAGCGGTTTATTTGTGTTATTCAATAATTGTTAGTGCATCTATTTTGTATCATCCTGCTTCCTTCTGTATTGAGTACGAGCCTTTGGCACATCTTATACCCCCTTACATGGGCAATGCCTAGGACCCTTGAGGTCCTCATGAAACTTTGTCATGTCGGGGATCGGTACTAGAGACTGCTATAGGTTCCTCCAAAATTTTGTATGCATATGTGACAGGTTCTTTGGGACAATGAAGAGTTGCATGAGATGGGACCTGTTGAAGGTTGTTTAGTCTATTTCATTAGTCGTGATCTATTTTTATCGCTATTCATTTTTGGCCTGTAATAAATCTGTATAAACTCTTTTATATTAATGAAAGATTAGGGGACTGCTATGGGGGACGGGCAAACTATTTGCTATCTGTTTTACCTATTTGAAAATATAGAGAGCATGACTATAGGATCTAAATAAATTGCTAGCATGTTGAATTAATTAGTCACCACGTTCGTAGGATTAAATAAATTCATAGCTTGTTCGAGTATAATGATAATACGTAGATATCATGTTTATAGGACTTTGAAATGTGTTCGGTGTTATTTTAAAATTGTTACACTCAAAACCGTGTTTAAAAGTTTTATTATTCGCAAGCATGCAGTTAGTATGTGTTGAAATGTCGACGTGTTTAAGTTTAAATTAAATCTGTCATTAAAGAATCAAGTTCTTAAGCTTTAAACGGCTCAAGCATGTTTTAAGTTTAAATTTCTGCACGCCCAACATGTAGGCAGTGATTCAAGCATGCGTAAATCAGATAAACATTTAGAAATCATGATTTTCGGATTTATTTAAGCATGCTTTCAGAATCTGCTCTATTCCAGTATGTTAAATAAATTCATCACACTTAGACACCACGTTATTAAGACTCTAAACTAATTAATCAGGATCTAACAATAGACAGCATGTATAGTAGTTGTGAATACTGATCATTTAATAGGTTTATATCTGTTTCAACATTAATATAATTAGTTATTATGTCTAATAAATAATCTGGTTCGGCATGCTATAGTTATTAGCTATCATTCAAAAAAAAATAGAATATAATTCAATTAGTTATCATGTTATAGGAGTTAAATTTGTTTTAGCATGTTAATTCATTTAGATACCATGCTTATAGGATTTAAACTTATTTTAGCATGTTAATTCAATTTGAGCATATTAAATCTGCTTATGAGATTTAAATAATCAATTTTCTGCATATCTATACTACTAGAAATCCAGTTTGTGGTATAATAAGGCGTTAATTTATGAAGCATAGTTTATCACCTTGTACCTTCATTAAATGATTAAGAGGAATGTTTGAGACTGTTATGTGCTACTTGTTTAAAGGTCCCTTGTTGTCTTGCTTGAGTCTTTTTCGTGTCTAATTAAGAAACTTAAGAATTTATTTGTCTAGACCCAAATCCAAGTTAGTAAGTCCAATGCCTCTTGGACATTAAGTTGGGACGTGTAGGCATACTAAGGTACGCTAGATTTTTCATTTCTTTAGTACGCTCCTAGGAATAATAATCTTAATAATCAACTTAAGTGGGTAGATAGACGGATATGATGAAAACTGTTCCGAGAAGAATACGACAATATCATTGGAATTGTCTTCGATAATAAGCCGGGCGCTGATCCGAACAGGTTAAAACTAACCTAAGTTTAGTTCCTGTTTTATTATATGGTTGGGGTAGTTATCTAAATCGCTTAGTAACTAGGTTTCTTTTTCTATATTCTTGTGTAAATTATGTCTTCTCGCTGATCTCCTTTTCGTTTTATTATTTATTTTAATTGCTGTTTATATGCATGATCTTTTTCTCACTTAGACTATTAGTAACTAATTTATTTACTTGCTTAAAATAAAGGTTTATTTGTTTAATTACTTAGTTAATAATAGGCTAATAAAATTATTGACCCTTTGTTTATCACTTAATTCCTACATAAATAACGAATCCGGCAGGGACCCACATTTGTGGACCTCAAAATGTGCTTAACACCTTCCTTTTGAGGTAACTTGAACCCTTACCCGATTTCTGGTGACGTATACCTTAAATTAATTTAGTCGTAGTTAGTTAGAATGGTGCCCTAACGCACCATAAATTCGTTAGGTGGCGACTCTTCACTCTTTTCCATCCAAAAAGAGTTGTCACGTCGATGGCCCATCTTTTCGCGAGAAAAATGTGGCGCGACAGAATGGCGACTCTGCTGGGGATACTTAGGTTCTAACCATTACGAATTTGATATTATGTGGGAATTTGTGTTACCTTATCTTATTTAATGATTGCTTTTTCTCCCTAATTAATTTTATTATTTTATTTTTCAAGTTTAGTTTGCTCCTTGATTCGTTTGTGTTTTTCATGCTTAGTGTTTTTTCATAAATGATATAAGTTTGTGTATCCTGCCATGATTAATTTTTTATTTATTCTCATGTTTTTACGGAAAATTTTCTATTTTCTTTGTCAAAATTACTCGTGATTCTTTATTGATTTATTTACTTGTTTTTACTGCTTTCATAAACTGTTCAATGTGTTACCGTCTTTTTATATATGCTCCATATTATTATTTTTCATAACTGACATTCCGTTCATACTTCCTCCCACTTGAGAGCTTCACACTTTCACACACTATACACGTGAGTTGTGCCTTTGCACTTCTCTAAAATTCTTTCAAATGCCCATTTTAGAGTTGGCATAGACGTGGGGTGAGAAGATAGTTTTGCTACCGTATGACCACGTGCCTCCTCGCATAGGAAAACCTTGAGTTTGTGTCCATCCAAACCTTGGAAATTAAGATAGTGTTGTGCCCACCCCTTATACTTAAGTCATGCATGTATTAACTAAATGCGTGTTCCTGACACAAAAATGATACATATATTTATTTGCTATGTGTTAATCTTTTATGTTTACGTTATTATTTTACCTATTCGAATTCCAAGCTCTAGGCGATGTTAAAATTTATTTATTTGCACTTAATGCAAGTAATTTTATAGTACCGTACCTTTTTCCTTTAGGCCCACATCATACAATCTTAGGGCCTAGTCAAATCCTCCTTTATTCTAACGTTATGATTTGAGCTTGTCCTCTAGAAATCTTCTTTTGACATACAAATCATCTCTTGATTTTATCTAATCCTTGATAGGATATCCTAAACCCCTTTCTAACCTCTTAGGGTAATTTGTTACCTTTAGAATATCCTTGACTCCTCGCGTTCTACATGGACATATTATTTTCTCTGTCAAAATCCTATTTATTTGGATCCATATTTCATCGTAAGTTTAACTTTCAATCGTCAACATTCAATGTTTGTGTCATCTTTCAACTCTCGCAACCTTTGAGTTGTATAGATCCCTCATAACCTTAATTCAATTCTGAATAAATCGTAATCTGTTACTCAGATAAATAAGGGATTCCGCTCTATGACTCCATAATGTTGTTCTTCATAAGATATTTTCTTTCGTGCATTCCTCCTTTGTTAATCATGAATTCACTTCTCCTAAGGTTGACTAAAGTTGAAGGTTAGATGAAAAAGAATAATGCAAAGAGAACTCTAGAGTTCAACAATAATCAACCTTGTTCATCCTACGACTCCCTTGTCTCTTAAGTTTGCATCCTAGTATCGTGCCGAACCATCGAAATCATAAGTTTTGTTACTATCATAAATTTCGTGCAAAGCTCAAATCTCTGCGTTAAAATCACTCTTTAAATTTTAATTCTCATCCATTTTGGGCGTCCTTTATTTTTAGTATCATTATCATTATTATTATTCAATGTTTCAAGCTTATGTATGCTACATGATAATTTTATTTGTGTTTAATTTATTTTTTCTCACAGGTTGTCTAGCGTTTGAACATCGATTCGACTAAGAATTTGCAATATGACAAATATGCTCAATATTCGAAAGAAAGCTAGTCTTCTTCTTACTAGCTCTAGGAAAAATACTTTTTGGACTATATCTCCTCTCTCCGTCCCTACTCATACACTCCCCGAACAAATATGTTCAGCCCACATTGATCGTGGTACTTTACCGAGCATGATTATATCTGGCAAAAATGAGAACAACAAGCTAGGTGCATTGCAAAAAAGGATTCATGATTTAGAGGAGAGGGTGGATGAAAAATTACGCTCTGAAAATGTTTATGACCTGAGGTATAAGAAATTATGTCTACATCCAGAAATTGAATTGCCGCTAGGTACAAAGTTCCAAGATTCAATGTGTTTGATGGGCATGGAGATCCAATCACACATCTTAAGGATTATTGCAGCAGATTGGTTGGAACAGGACATAACGAGGCTCTTCTTATGAGGTTATTTATTCAGAGTTTATCGGGAATAGCACTCACATGGTATGTCAAACAAGACTTTGACAAATGGTATTCATGGGAAGATATGGCTCGAGACTTTGTAGAACAATATAATTTCAACATTAAGGCCGATGCAACTATGCTATATTTTCTCGGATTAAGAAAATTGAATCACGATTCTTTTGAGGAATATGTAAGATGATGGAGGTTAGAAGCTTCTAAAATACGTCCTCCAATACCAGAAGAAGAGCTGATACAAACTTTCATCAGATCATTAGATGGTATATACTACAAAACATTATTCTTCACATGTATTCAAAGTTTTGAAAGTTTAAGTCGAATTGGAAAAGAATTGGAGTACGACATTCAGACAGGAAGAATCATTGATGTTTCCGTCCTTCAAACGTCAAAGAATTCATAGGATGAAAAGGGGAAAAGGGTATCAACCCCTATACCCTAGACACAATATCATCAAGATGAAGAGGTTCATGCTATCTTCGATTCCTACAATGCGCATTCTGGGTTGTATAATTCCCAAGGTTCTCAATATGAAATTTATCGAACACAATATATTCTCAACATAAGGCTTATCCAGTACAATCAAGCTATCATCAATCAAAAAGAATAAGGCCTTGTACCTTTACACCTTTGACAGAATCTTTGACAGGTATATTTGAAAGATTACGAGCCCAAGGTGTTGTGCAATTAAAAAAGGGATGGATCCCTAAGTACCCACCTCCTAATTTTGATTTATCTAAGAATTGTGCTTATCACTCAAACATCCAAGGTCGTGATACCGAAGAATGTCCTACACTAAGGTACAAGATTCAGAATTTGATTGAAAAGGGAGAGATAAAAGTACGACAAAGACCACTAAGCAACATCTATGATCCTACCACTATGGGTTAAATCATTGTTCAAGGTGACCCGACAAAGGTAATCCGAAGACATGGGAGAAAGAAGCGCAAAATTCACCAAAGGAATTGATAAAAAACAAGATCAGCACAAGCAAAGTACCATTGTCCTCTACTCGTTCGCGTTCTAGCTAATAAATTTTTCTGCTTTTATTCGCTTTCCTTTGTACTCACGAACTACGATTGACCTAATTTCCATTTGGATACGTAGGCAACTCATTATTGAGTTCGGTCTTAATCTAATAAACTTTTTCTTTTTCCACCTATTCAAATAACTTTTGACTAGGCTTTTCGTCCAACAACTCAAAATCATTTCAACCCTACGCAGGATCAATAATGTCAAATGCAGATTTAAAATTTAGCCATTGATGTTCAAATATGAGACAATCATTTCTTTTATGCTAACGTCTTTCTTTGAGTAAAACTGAAATACATGCCTCCTTACATGGAAACTGAGTTTGAACTTCTGCCTAGCAATCTTCTAATTTGCAAGAACATGCGAAAAACATTTTATTTTAAACTGGGGCAGAATTTTTTGAGAAATCTCAAAAATTTCACCAAGATAAAGTGCAACCTCGAATCTAGCACCTCAAATCAAGGACAAGTTGATAAGGTACGCATCAAACTTGCTCTTTTAAACTTATACTTTTCTTTGAGTACAGGAACAATGCTTCGCTCTCTCGATTTCAACGCAAGGCTAAGTTACTCCACCCTTATCAGTTCTTATTGAGTTATGCTACCTGTTGAGCTACTAGAATTTATTTATGCTACTTTTGATCTACTGAAACTTAATCATGCTACTTTTTGATATATTGAAACCTATTTATGCTATATTTTATTTTATTAAGTTACTATTGGGCTTCCCGACGAGCCTTAAAATAAGCTACTATTGGGCTTTCCAATGAGCCTTAAAATAAGCTACTATTGGGCTTCTCGACGAGCCTTAAAATAATCTACTATTGGGTTTCTCGACAAACCTTAGAATAAGCTACTATTGGACTTCCCGACGAGCCTCAAAATAAACTACTATTGGGCTTTCCGATGAGCCATAAAATAAGCTATTATTGGGCTTCTCGACGAGCCTTAAAATAATCTACCATTGGGTTTCTCGCCAAACCTTAAAATAAGCTACTATTGGGCTTCCCGACGAGCCTTAAAATAAACTAGTATTGGGTTTCTCGACGAACCTTAGAATAAACTACTGTTGGGCTTCCCGACGAGCCTTAAAATAAACTACTATTGGGCTTTCTGATGAGCCTTAAAATAAGATAATATTGGGCTTTCGGATGAGCCTTAAAATAAGCTACTGTTGGGCTTCTCGATGAGCCTTAAAATAATCTCCTATTGGGCTTCTCGATGAGCCTTAAAATAAGCTACTGTTAGTCTTCTTGACGAGCCTTAAAATGATCTCCTATTGGGCTTCTAAACAAGCCTTAAAAAATGCTACTATTGGGCTTCTCGACGAGCCTTAAAATAAGTTGCTACTGAAATTCACAACGATTCTTAAAATAAGTCACTGGTGAACTCCGTTATGAGTTTTAAGTTTTGCAGGTTTATCAACAAGTGATCATTCCTCTTTAAAGGTTTAAACTGGGGCAGAAATTTTGAGGTTCCTCAAAAATACTGTGACAACGTCAAACAAATACGCTTTCTTACCTTTTCTCATCAATATTGTTTGCTAGAATTACTATGTTTTAATGCACTATTTTGTAATTTTCTGTGTTTATTGGCTAATTATTTTATTTAGTTATGTCAGAAACTGTAGGTATCGAAACTCCGAAAAGTAAAAAGCGACTGATAGAAATATCCATTCTCATTTTTCGAAACATACTTCTTTACCCTTACATTCTGCGACTTGGCCAAAATCACACTCATGTTCCATTCTTTTACATTACTATAATCTTGTCAACTCGTGCTATCCTCATTCGAAACTCATATCTGTCAATCTTCTTTAGGGGATATCATTCTAGAACTACACACGGCCTGATTCTCGTAAGACCCAAGATATGTAGGCTACTTGAAACTGAAGTCTTGGCCACATCATTTTCACAACCCCGTCTTGTTTTTTTAATTCCCAAAAGAATCGTTCCCCCGATCAGACCAAATTTCCTATTAGTCGACATTCCCTGCTCGCCAATTCATCCTTCATTCCCGAGCAAGGAAGGGGCAGCTGTTGACACCCAATTTTGACCTCCGTATACCTCTCACGGGCTGTGATTTTACTAGTTATTCTTATTTTTTAAGCTTAATTTTCCTCGCGTATTGCTTTTATTTACTAAATAAATCATGTATTTTATCATCGTCTTGACACTTTTTAAATTTATATGTAATTTATAAGTATATAATTTATTTTTTATTATTACTATTCCATCATAAATTTCGTATAATATTACATGGAATTGATTTTACGTACAATATATATATACGTAATTTATTTATAATTTTAAATAATATATGTAAATTGTTATGTACGTAGTATATTTATTTATTAATCTCGTTAATTATGTTATTAATTAAATGGCAGCCCAATTTGTAATTCGCTTACCAATTTATTTAAATTCTAGCCTCTTTCTACCCAATTTATTTTAATCCTAGCCTAAAATTGGCTTCAAATCTGACCCATGTTGAGATAGAATCTCAGACGTTGATCAAACGTGATCAACGGCCTAGATCAAAACTCAACCATTCTCCCTTTTTAACCAAACCCTCCCAAACCCTAAGCCTCATCTCCCACTCCCTCACCAGTCGCCTCTCTCTCTTCTCTTTCTCTCCATTGCCGCCTCCGCCCGTCAACAACCAAACGACGCCAGCACCACCTTATCCCCTCTCCTCAACGCCTCCGTCAGCCACCACCAAAAATCCAAACAACACCAAAACCCCGACAAACCCAATGACCGCCCCCTTCACTTCTCTTCCTTTTCTCCTATTTCTCCTCCATCGGACCCGCCGATGAAACAGCGGCGAGCACCGCTTCCGTTTCTAGCGCCCGACCGACGAAGCTCCACCGCCACACCACCATGCAACTCCGCCACCCCCTCGTTCTCCACCAGCAAACTCCTTTCGTCCAAAACCCCGCCACCTCCGATAAAATCCCCAATAAACAGTCATTGCCAGTACCAATCGGTAAGCCAGAAAACCCCACAGTAAGAACCAATGAAATCATTGTCGTGCTTATTGTTCGCTTCTCTCTGACGAACTTTAATATTTTCCGACAACTGGTAACTGGAGCAGTCCGTCGATGGAGTATGTGTTGAGTTAACGGTTCCCCAAAATTATGCTCATCTTGGTTTCTATGAAAGTGTAGAATACCTACGGATTGTTACAAATCCATTCTGGGTTTGATCCTTCTCATGATTGAATTTCATTCTCTTTTCTTGCTTACTGTTATCTGATTTTAGGTGTAAAGTTTGACTGGGAATTTGTGTAGATTTGTATTTTTGTGTTAATTATTCATTGTGGACTATCGTAAGTGAAAACCCCTAATTCTAATGAGCTGTTACCCCTAGTCTAGCTCTGAAATGTCAAATATGTGTATGTCTTGTTGTTACAGTGGTGTCAAAGCATGCTTAATTACCATGTCGTATTGCAAGTGTGAAAACAATAGATGATTTGTCTAGTATTCCATTCGGTTCTATATCATGTTATGACCAGTTGTTGGTTGGGAAATATAGTCTATATTTATGAGTGAGGAACTTATACTTAGTGCCGAATCTGAAAAGTCTTGCTATTTCCCCTCTTTGATTAACTTTGTAATCACTCTATGCTCATGATTTGCTCATTTCGGGTCGTAACTAACTCAGTCAAGTATGATTTGATATCCTTGCTCCTTGTATGTCTAAGACGGTTATTGTACCTATCTATTTCTGTGAAATTGGTCTGTTTACCCCTTTTTTCCTTCAAGTTCAAATTGTGGACAACTTGATACTTGATTATTCTTGTTAAATTTTGATATGTCCAAAGTATGACCTCATCCCGTTGATTGACCACAGTATGTCCTTATCCCGTTGATTTATTTTCCTCCTTATTGGGATCGAAGCTTTGGTATTGGGTTACTTTTGGTAAGTTTTGATATGCAATTGCTACTCATTAAATCTCTCATCCTTCAATTGATTTTTCTGCCTTATATAAATTTGAATAGTGTCGTACTTAGCCAATTATGGTATAATATTGACCGGATCTTCACCTAATTGATTTACTCGCTGGGCTCTAGGAAAGTTTGTGGTAAATTCAAATTTACTTTGCAATAAATTAGGACTGGTAATGTTCTTTGCCTATTTTATTACAAAATAGATTTAGTACTAGTATAAATATGGTAACTGTGCATGATTTTCTGCTAATAATGGATTTTACCTGGCTGTTTAAGTAAAAAGATTTCATTAATTGATTCCTTCTTCCTATTCTATTGGCAACTGGTCATTACATAAACAACCTCCTTTTTCATTAGTTGGGGAGACTTGACAGACTCATAACTCTCATAATTTAAATTTTTTCTTCTGGGTGAACGAGCTTGTTGATTACTGACTGTTCGCTGTCAAATTTTTCTTATTATTTACTGCACACTGGTTAGTTTCCGAGTCGAAATAATTAAATTCGTGCGCATGATTTTCTATAAGTTTGAATGCCTCTTTGTTTATCTATTATTTTGAGAATACTTTAAGTGCTCTGTAATGGAAGCAAACAGGTATGCCTCTCGACTTGTATGTGTTAAATATATGAACGAGTAGAAATCATGTTCTTGTATGCCTCTCGACTTTACTGACTGTTGAGGTCCTCATAAAATTTTGTCATGTCGGGGATCGGTACTAGAGTCTGTTATAGGTTCCTTCAAAATTTTGTATGCATATGTGACAGGTTCTTTGGGACAATGAAGAGTTGCCTGGGATGGGACCTGTTGAAGGTTGTTTAGTCTATTTCATTAGTCGTGATCTATTTTTATCGCTATTCATTTTTGGCCTGTAATAAATCTGTATAAACTCTTTTATATTAATGAAAGATTAGGGGACTGCTATGGGGGAGGGACAAACTATTTGCTATTTGTTTTACCTATTTGAAAATATAGAGAGCATGACTATAGGATCTAAATAAATTGCTAGCACGTTGAATTAATTAGTCACCACGTTCGTAGGATTAAATAAATTCGCAGCTTGTTCGAGTATAATGATAATACATAGATATCATGTCTATAGTACTTTGAAATGTGTTCGGTGTTATTTTAAAATTGTTACACTCAAAACCATGTTTAAAAGTTTTATTATTCGCAAGCATGCAGTTAGTATATGTTGAAATGTCGACGTGTTTAAGTTTAAATTAAATCTGTCATTAAAGAATCATGTTCTTAAGCTTTAGACGGCTCAAGCATGTTATAAGTTTAAATTTCTGCACGCCCAGCATGTAGGCAGTGATTCAAGCATGCGTAAATCAGATAAACATTTAGAAATCATGATTTTCGGATTCATTTAAGCATGCTTTCAGAATCTGTTCTATTCCAGTATGTTAAATAAATTCATCACACTTAGACACCATATTATTAAGACTCTAAACTAATTAATCAGGATCTAACAATAGACAGCATGTATAGTAGCTGTGAATACTAATCATTTAATAGGTTTATATTTGTTTCAACATTAATATAATTAGTTATTATGTCTAATAAATAATTTGGTTCAGCATGCTATAGTTACTAGCTATCATTCACAACTTGTTTTAGCATGTTAATTCATTTAGATACCATGCTTATAGGATTTAAACTTATTTTAGCATGTTAATTCAATTTTAGCATGTTAAACTGCTTATGAGATTTAAATAATCAATTTTTTGCATATCTATACTACTAGAAATCCAGTTTGTGGTTTAATAAGGCGTTAATTTATGAAGCATAGTTTATCACCTTGTACCTTCATTAAATGATTAAGAGGCATGTTTGAGACTTTTATGTACTACTTGTTTAAAGGTCCCTTGTTGTCTTGCTTGACGATTTTTCGTGTCTAATTAGGAAACCTAAGAATTTTTTTGTCTAGACCCACATCCAAGTTAGTAAGTCCAATGCCTCTTGGACATTAAGTTGGGACGGGTAGGCATACTAAGGTACGCTAGATTTTTCATTTCTTTAGTATGCTCCTAGGAATAATAATCTTAATAACCAACTTAGGTGGGTAGATAGACGGATATGATGGAAATTGTCCCGAGCAGAATACGACAATGTCTTTGGAATTGTCTTCGATAATAAGTCGGGCGCTGATCCGAATAGGTTAAAACTAACCTAAGTTTAGTTCCTGTTTTATTATATGGTTGGTGTAGTTATTTAAATCACTTAGTAACTAGGTTTCTTTTTCTATATTCTTGTGTTAATTTTGTCTTCTCGCTGATCTCCTTTTCGTTTTATTATTTATTTTAATTGCGGTTTATATGCATGATCTTTTTCTCACTTAGACTATTAGTAACTAATTTATCAACTTGCTTAAAATAAAGGTTTATTTGTTTAATTAGTTAGTTAATAATAAGCTAATAAAACTGTTGACCCTTTGTTTATCACTTAATTCCCACATAAATATCGAATCAGGCTGGGACCCACATTTGTGGACCTGAAAGGTGCTTAACACCTTCCTTTTGAGGTAACTTGAACCCTTACCCGATTTTTGGTGACGTAGACCTTAAATTAATTTAGTCGTAGTTAGTTAGAATGGTGCCCTAATGCACCTTAAATTCGTTAGGTGGCGATTCCTCACTCTTTTCCATCCAAAAAGAGTTGTCACATCGATGGCCCATCTTTTCGCGAGAAAAATGGGGCGTGACAGAGTCCATTTTGCGCCGAGGTCAAAATTTAACATAGCTTACATCTAAAGTCCCTTTATTATCTATTTTATCTAACTTACTTGTTCATATTGCTGGATCAAACAATATTTCCACTTGGTATTTTCTATTGAGACCCTTCAGAATGTTTAGGTGCGGGATTAAAGTACTATGCATGAATTTGAATCATTCATTCTATAATATCCCAGCTTGCGAAGAGATTTCATTTATGTAGATTTCTTTCAAAGATTCCTTATTAGGAGCTCATGGAATATTTTAACTCGGTCATTCTCAGACTTTTTGTATTATCCCTATTTCATAGGTTCCCATTTTATTCACTACTTTTTTTGGAAATTTATAATGCCAACGTCCCTAGTGATTAGAACATCAATGACAAATGACTCAGGATGATTTATGATACCAGGAAGGATGGGATTAAGCATTAGAGCATGCAATGTTGATGTATACACTGGGCAATGTGCGAACCATTGTGGCAATGGGATTTTTGCTGTAGTGCGCTCGCTATAGTGAGCCACTGGCCACTGCAGTGCAGGACGCCTAAAAGACCTTAAGAGTGAAAGAATGAATGAGGGAAGTTCAATTTTAATATTCCATAAACTAATCTCCTTTGCACCCGAATTTTCTCTCAACAACTCCCCCTACTTCAATTTTTCATGAAATTCTCACTCTTTATTGCATTATTACATTGCTTGGCACTTCTATATCGAGTTTTTCATGTCCATTTACATTTGGGTTGGGATAAAATTGGAGTTTATTTAGGATTAAGGGTTTAATTGCCCTTGTAGGAGTGTAATCCAAAGCATGCTAGTTTTATTTACATTTTCAAGTTTCTTTCATTGATATTTGCTCAAGATCTATGGAGTTCATGGAGGATTAGACTCAAAAATAGGGTGGGGTGACTTGATAGAGGGTTTTGATATTTTTGAGTCCTTGTGTATTGACTAGGATGTTAAATCAACATAAAATTAAGGGTGGGTGTTGTGCAAAACAATATATTGCCCGATCTATGCTAAGATCTAGTAAAATAAGGTCAAAAATTTGGGTTGCCATGGTTTAGAGTCAGAGGTCTATTCAGGAAGATGACTTCCGCTATGGCAGAAGTCTTTTTATTGGTGCAGACTCGCCAGGGAAAGTCCTTCCCCACCATAAAAACTAATTTCTCTATAGTGATTCGACTTTTCTATAGCAACCTTACTTTAGAAGAAATGCATCTGTTGCAGCGGAGGGTCCCTGATAAGTCAGTAATCTACCAACTTATTGAGTCTATATCCATGAATTATTGCTATATTTTGAATAGATTTAAAGGTTCTTATGGCCTTTATTGATATCTATGCAAGTACTTTTAATAGATAATGATAAACAAGAAAATGGACCTAAAAAGAGTTCGAATGGAGTAAAGTGTGAAGTGTTTGGAAAGGCTGAAGATTCTGACAAGAGACACGCACAGGACGAGGTGAAATCCCTACCGCCTCCGCACAAGACCATAAATTCACTAAAGAGTCTGTCATGAAGTGTGGTCACTGTGCGATGCGCACATCCTGAGGTGCGAACCGTACCCCTTCGCACGGAGCTCCCAATTCTAGATGAAGTCACTGGTTAAACTGGAGGCAGTGTGCGACGCGTACATCGCAATGCGCAAACCGTACATTGTGCTGCACACCGCTCGAAGGGCATTTTTATCCTAATTTTTAGTGACGTTTAGGGAAACTATAAAAGGCCTATTCAGGCACAATTGTAAATAACTTTTATCATTCTGAATATTTTGAAGAGTTTTTAGCTTAAAGACCAAGTTCTTCACCTCCATTGAGAAGAGGGTTTCAATATAATTCTATTGGTTAACACTTGTGTACTCAAATTGAATCTAGAACTTCAGATTCAGCTCTAATGGAAGGGATTTTGAATTACCCAGCTGGTATCTCTTTCTCTCTTACTATGAGTGGCTAAAATCTCTTGTCTAGGGGCGTATTCATGATGGGTGCTTAAGAAATGGGTGTGGGTGTTATCTATTCTTGCTTATAATTGATTAATTGACATGGGTCTAGTAATTTCACAAAGTTTTAATCTTAAAATTGGTGGTTGCAAACATTAATTTAAACTACTTAACTATGTCATTTCTTATGAAAGGATTTCATAGTTGTGGATATGAAATTACTAGTGGGAACTTGGGATTCCACTCAGATTTGAGGCTAGGAATAGCTCTTATCCTCGGATTCTCCCATTTAAGAGTCTAAGCTAGAGATGGTATGACTTCTCCAAGCTAGATTAGTTGTTTATAGATCAAACCGATGATGCTCTAACCAAGATCATCGGATATAAGATTGTTGATCGAGAGATAAGCAAATCTTACCCATGACCAATGCTATTCATGTCATTAAGCGAGAATAGGTATGAATTGATAATCACCCTATCACATAACCAAAGCCCCATCAGATATGCATCCCTAGTCATCTAGTCGACTTGGTACACCCGCTTTACTTTTATTTCTTTTTGAATTGAATTGCGATTGTAGTGACAATATTCTTAATTCCCCCATCCTTTTACTTATTGTTTTGAGAAATTACTCTCACCTTGAACTCAATCTATTACAATTGATATATAGCTACCCCAAGTCCCTTGGGTATGACCCCGACACTCGTTGGGTTTATAAATTTTGTTTTGCTGCACGATCGTTGCGGCCTCCTACTTGGAGAGCATGATTTGAGCATTCATAAAAAATGGTGCCTTTGTATCATCTCGCTCTTCCTCCTTTTTCCTTGTTTCATTGATCAAGATAGATGAGGGTCCTTCTGAAGTTGGCACATTCGCTTCTCTTGTATGCCAAGCTTGATTAGTCTTTGTCATTCGCTCTAACAAAGTCGAGGCTATGGGAAACTCTAAGTCCATGAAGGTACTACTTCCAAGATTGTCAGCTACCAATTTATTCATAGAGTTCAATGATCGATAGATGCTTTGTAGCAGCACATTGTTTGACAACTCATGATTTGGACACAACAGAAGCTTCTTTTTGAATCTTAGCCAAACTTCATGAAGAGACTCATCCGGGAGCTGCCTAAAGTTTGTAATCTCATCTCTTCGCTTCATCATTTGAGATGGAGTAAAGAATCTCTAGGTAAATGCCTCAACCAACTCGGCCCAATATGTGATAGAGTCATCCGACAACTATTCCAACCACGTTGTGGCTTCCCCCGTCAAGGTAAAAGGGAATAGGAGCAATCAGATGGACTCTTGTGAGATATGTTGAAAGATTAACGGTTGGAAAATCTCCATAAAATTCCGAATATGTTGGTTTCCATCTTCATATGCTGCTCCACCAAATTAACCTTTCATTTGTATTAAGTGGAGCATGGTGCTAGTCACATGAAATACAACATTTCCCACTATGGGGGGTAGGCGGATTGCACCTACACCCCTTTTCATCATAGGCTTAGCCTCGTCTGCTTCTATGAAGCCGTCAAAGCTCTTATTGTCGTAAGCCTTTTGATGAACATTTAAATCGTGCTCTCCAAGTAGGAGGCCACACCGATCATTCAACAAAATAAAATTTGTAAAACCCAATGAGTGTCGGGGTCGTACCCAAGGTACTCGGGGTAGCTATATATCAATTGTAATGGATTGAGTTCAAGGTGAGAGTAATTTCTCAAAACAACAAGTAAAGGGATGGGGGAATTGGGATGTTGTCACTATAATCACAATTCAATTAAGAAGCAATAAAATGAAAGCGGGTGTACCAAGTCAACTAGATGACTAGGGATGCATATCTAATGGGGCTTTGGTTATAGGAAATGGTGATTATCATTCATACCTATTCTCACCTAATGGCATGAATAACATTGGTCATGGGTAAGATTTGCTTATCTCTCGATCAACAATCTTATTTCCGATGATCTCGGTTAGAGCATCATCGGTTTGATCAATAAACAACCAATCTAGCTTGGGGAAGTCATACCATCTCTAGCTTAGACTCTTAAATGGGATAATCCGATGATAAGAGCTATTCCTAGCCTCAAATCTGAGTGGAATCCCAAGTTCCCACTAGTAATTTCACATCCACAACTATGGAATCCTTTCTCAAGCAATCACATAGTCAAGTAGTGTAAATTAATGTTTGCAACCACAAATTTTAGGATTAAAACTTGGTGAAATTACTAGACCCATGTTAATTAAGCAAGAATAGATAACACCCACACCTATTTCTTAAGAACCCATCATGAATATACCCCTAGACAAGAGATTTTAGCCACTCATAGTAAGAGAGAAAGAGATACTAGCTGGGTAATTCAAAATCCCTTCCATTAGAGCTGAATCTCAAGTTCTAGATTCAATTTGAGTACACAAGTGTTAACCAAGAGAATTAGATTGAAACCTTCTTCTCAATGGAGGTGAAGAACGTGGTCTCTAAGCTAAAAACTCCTCAAAATATTCAGAATGATAAAAGTTATTTACAATTATGCCTAAATAGGCCTTTTATAGTTTCCCAAAACATCACTAAAAATTAGGACAAAAATGCCCTTCGAGAGGTGTGCGGTTTGCACATTGCGATGTGCACATCGCACACTGCCTCCGGTTGAACTAGTGACTTCAGCTAGAATTGGGAGCTCCGTGTGAAAGGGGTGTGGTTCGCACCTCAGGAGGTGTGCGTCGCACAATGACTGCACCTCCTGACAGACTCTTCAGAGACTTTACAGTCTTGTACGGAGGAGGTGCGGTTTGCACCTCGGCTTGTATGTGTCGCATGGCCACTACATCTCTGGTTAGAATCTTCAGCCTTTCCGAACACTTCACACTTCACTCCATTTGAGCTTTTTTTGAGTCCATTTCCTTGTTTCTCATTATCTATCAAAAGTACCTGCATAGACATCAATAAAGGCCATAAGAACCTCTAAATCTATTCAAAACATAGAAATAATTCATGGATATAGGCTCAATAAGTTGGTAGATTACCGACTTATCGAACCCCCAAACTTGAACTATTAATTATCCTCTAGCAACATACTTAAAAGATATGGAATGAATTATACTCTAAGTTCAATTAAGGAACAAAAGACTACTCTACACTAATAATTAAGAAAAATAATAAACAAAAGACTCAAACAACTATGCTTATCTCAATTTGGACCACCACAAACTCAAGTCAATTGATCATTTCAAAACCTTTTTCAAAAGGACATCATTTCTCCTTCAAAGTCAAGGGAATTTTTTGCCATTCAAAACAAGACATATAAGCTTTTCAAGTCATTGGCATGGACCGTTAAGATTTGCCTCAAAATTCGCCACACAACTTGTTTTATTCATTCCCCTCAATTGAAATAGAGACTTTATGTTTCAATTCGAGTGCATGATGCCACTCAGCACAAGAGCGAATCAAACTCACAATCATTCAATTCACAAAACATGGTATTATAGGAGAACCAAGAAGACTCTTACTCTCTCAAGGAAGATTAAGTGCATACGCGTCGAACCATAGGCTTGCCCTTCATGTATATCACCACTAATGTAGGGTAGCCAAGCTCGGAATCACCAAGGACTTGCGGGTTACGATGTTGGCTAGGGTCAAGGTGAGAATATCATTTGGATCAAGTGACTACACCTCCCTAATGCTATTTGTTCTCATTTCGAACACCGCTCACATTTTCAATTTCAACTTCACCTTATTCCTCCCTCACACAACCCAATATTTCTCCTTTTAACTCATGATCATTCAAACTCCTTGTACCACCTTCACTTGGTAGCACCTATTTTTGCTTTTCAATTTGCTCATTGGATTGATCTTTTGGAGCAATTTTCAATTCAAAATTAAGGTGCTACCTTGAACTTGAAGTGCACTTCTTTTCTTCTCCTCATTTGATCACATGCACCCCCAAACTTAGGCATTTGCCTATGTTGTATTTTGTTCCCCCCCCCCAAACTTAGGCTTTTAGCCTACACTTCATTTTTCAAGCAATTAGGGCGGATGGGTGCCAAAATAGAGGTTCCAAAAAGGGTAAAGGTGTTACACGGTGCCAAAGAACAGTCATAATCTCAAAATGAGTTCACTAGGATTTGATGTCGTAGGATGTTATTTGGGTGAAGTGGCTGTCAAAAAGGGCCTAAGGTCATCTTCCAAGCCCGGGGACACCTAGAATTTTGCCTTGAATCACATTTGGGGCAAGTTCTAGATGACACTTATGAACAAGAATAAAGGTAAAGCCTCACCACACAATGCATCATGCCATAAGACTTCTTTCATTAGTCTCACAATCGATTTGGGAAAATGATTTTTGACAAGCTATTCCAAGTTTATTACACACTCGTTTGTGAGTCAATCAAGCCAAAGCGAGAGTGTGTAAGTCATGACAAGAGAATGTTTTTCTCAAAATTTCATTTCCCTTCTTCTTTTTATTTTCAAAACAATTTGCCACAAGAAATTTTTTGGTGGGACCATTTCGAGATAAGGAACTACGGACTCAATTCTAAACTAAAACTTGGCATTTTCCCTTAAAAAAGTTGCCTCTCAATCTATCATAGGAAAACACCAACCCGGTTCGACACAAAAACAAAAGAGAAGAAAAAGAAAATAATTAAAACTCTTGCTCCTTGGGAAATAACCATGGTTTTAAGAAAACCCTCAGAGTTTATTTCTAAACTACTATTAACAAGGCGATATCTAAACACCCCCACCCGAAACGTAGCATTTCCCCTAATGGTATTAGCTATAGAAGGTAGAAAAATCCCTGAGGCAGTTGTGCAAAACGCACTCTGGGTGGTGCGGCCGCATCTCAATCGCACAATCAAAATGGCTAATTTAAAGTTCAATCTGATTGTTGCTTGTGCACTGGTTGGGCGATCCGCATTTTGAAGTATGTGAAATGCACCAGTGATTGCATAATGGAGCAATATTTTAAGGAAAATTGTCAGGCTTTTGCTATGAGGTGCGAACATGGTGTGCGATGCGCACAACTGCGCATGCGATCGCACACTAGTCGCACGTTGTGTGGTCCGAATTATCAGTTTTCTGTTAAGCTCTTGCGACCTGATGTGCGATGCGAACTCTGGGTGGTGCGATCGCATGAAGTATCACACTATATGATCATGGTTCCCATATCTTTGGCTCGACTCCCAACTACAAGGCTAACAAAAACAACATATAAAATAAAACCTAAAAACAAGAAACACACAAAAAAAGTGCTTGGGTTGCCTCCCAAGAAGCGCTTGGTTTAACGTCACGGCTCGACGAAGGTACCTCCCTCTTAAGGCTCATCTAAGTAAATGGCTTCTGATAACGCTCAAACTACACCTCAAATTAACGAGGCGTAAGCGATCGTAGTCAAGTAAAGAACCCAACAAGGTTGGGGTCGAATCCCACAGAGAATATGGTGAAGATCAAGCCTTTAGTGAATTAAGTAACTCGTAGTCAATTGTTTCCGATAAATAAAAAGGGGGGGTTTTGTGATCAACGTGAACAAAAGCAACAATTATGTAAGAGAAATAATCAGTAGGAGAGAATGAACTAGGGAAGTGTTCACCATGGCGTTGTAACAATGTCGATTCTAGGCTTAACCGGGTTCTTTCTATATGCTTGTCACGATGTGATTGCGTCAATTGTATCGTCTAAACGTCTCTCGACCAAATAAACAAATTTCCTTTTATCTTCTTTCGATCTCAAAAAGATGTGCTTTTTTAGCTCTCAATCTAACATCAAGTAGACTAATCCAGTTACGGCATTAATCTTTAAGACGAGAGTTGGTAGTCTCGAATCCTTGTCGTTAATCAAGTTTTCCCGGTTTTAACTTCTTTACTCAAGCAAATTAAACCTAGGCATGTTCTAATGTTTGCAACCACTAGAAAACGTGACATAAAGTATGATTAACAACGTGACAATACATATATCGAACCCAACGCTACCCGGAATCTATATTGCTACGTTTGCCATGGCTCCCACAACCCTAGTTGCGGGAGTTTTAGTTACTCATGCTTGAAGATGAAAAGAAGAAAGTCATGTTCATAAAATAATAAAGAAACGAGATCCTTACAATATATTGAGGACAATCTTCAAGTATCCAAGGACAAAAGAAACCAAGAACTCAAGAACGAATCAAGAACATGAATGTTAATTCAAGAAACGTGTTCTTGCTCCCAAAAACTAACTAAAAACGTGTTTAAACTAATGGGTGAATAATCTTAACATAAACCTAACATAGGGTATTTATAGGAGGAGTAGAAACCAAATCCAAAACGGGCTAGGAATCCCCAAAACGCGGGTTGCCGCCTGAGGCTACTGCCTTAACTTGACGGCCAGGCTGACGGACCGTCAAGGCAGTGACGGACCGTCGCCTGGACCGTCACCTTAAGGCAGTGGTACTGTTTCCTTTGCTGCCTTGGTGCGACGGTGGGGGTGACGGACCGTCACACCCTTGACGGGCCGTCACCTTGGTCGTCATCCTTAGGCAGTACGTTGCTTCCACTTGACGGTCCATGTGACGGACCGTCACATGTGTGACGGGCCGTCACTCAGGCCGTCACTCTTAGGCAGAACGTCATTTTTTCTCGTATTTTCTTCCGTTTCCGTGTTTGTTCCCATTTCCTACAAATACAACATAAAAACATCAAAAACAACAACGGTTGCTTGAAAACGTACGATTGTTCTTAGTAAAAAGGAGTCGAAAGTGACGTAATTTGGCGTCACATCAACACCCTCAACTTAAAACGTTCGCTTGTCCTCAAGCAACATGACATAAAACAATAATACGACTCAACTAAGAACACAAACTCGTGTCTATAGCAACTCATGGTCATTCAAACTTATTCAATTCAATCAAGCTCCCTCGTAGCACACGAATGTATGAAACACTAACTTGCAAGGATCCAAACATGTCATTCCGTTATGATAGAACATTATGTATACACACGCGCAGCTATCCTAACAATCAATAGACAATACAGACATCTTGGTGCCCTCACCACAAAGAAATCCCACACACAAGATTTGGGACTCGGTAAGCGCTCACACTCACAACGATTTCAAACAATGCACATGCGATACCATAGGCTTGCCCTTACTATTCTATTTTGGTTCTTCAGAAAGCTACTCAGGATCACTACAGGACTTGTTTCGGCTTGTAATGAGGCTTCGGGTGCAGGTATGATACATTTAGGGGTTAGTGACTAAGCCCTCCTTGGAACCATTTACATCTTATCACCACATAACTTCACTTTATCCATCCTTTATTCACCTTTTTATTTCCTTGATTCTAGATACAGGTGCGGCCTCTTTATTGACACTTCTTTTTGTTTCTTTTTCGATCTTTTTCATCTTTCTTTATTTTTCTTTTCTTTTCTTAGGCGCACACCCGGATTTTCATTCTATTCAACAACAATCATCTCCAACCTCTTTTTCTTCTCCTTTACCACTGTAGTAGCCACCCTCAACTTAGGCTGATTGCCTACGTCAAGGTGCACAATGTCCATTGGTAGGACCATGGCCAAAACAGGGTTTACCTCTATAGTAGCCACCCTCAACTTAGGTTGTTTTGCCTACGTTGAGGTGCACGATGTCCAAGGAAAGACCAGGGCCAAAATAGGGATTCAAAGTTAAACATGAATGGTGACAGGTTATTGAAAGAACAAGGTCAATTATGGCTCAAACAGGGATCAAAGGGGTTATTTATATTTGGACGGTCTTTTAGGTTAAGTGGACTGCACACAAAAAGGGCCTGTGATCCTTTCCTAAGCAATCAAACTTCGAACTTAACAAAATAGACCGGGCAAGTTCTAGATGCATGCACATAGTAAGAATTTATAACAATAAGCTCACACACTCTTGGCACCAAGAAACTATATCGCTACCAACTATCAAACAACCGCTCGGCTTAAGCATACTCATTCTACTCATAATCACACAATGACATCCAAGGATCCAGACAGTCAATTGTTTCAACATAAGCTTAAAACCAGAAAATTTTTAAGGGGCGCTACTTTGATAAGAAATCGCATGCTTTGCTATAGACACTAAAAAAATTTTAAACTAACAACCTAAACATGCCGGTTCTACTAGATAGCACACCGGAGGGAAAAGAAATCGGCAACAAAAACCCTCGGTGGTGACTCACAGGTTTCCCAACACCCTCAACTGAGACTCATGCATTGTCCCCAATGCATACATATGAAAACTAAAAGCTGTGAGAATAAAGGAATACCTGTGAAGTCGATATGACTCAGATTCTGGAATGATGTTGGAGACCGCCTGGGTCTCCAAAACAAGAGAACTCGATGGAGTACGTGTGTGCGCCAACCTCATGTTGTTCTCCAACTTCCTCTTTTATTTGCTCCGCCGCTAGTCGTGACCGCTTCTTCGCTCTTTCCTTGTAGATTCTCTTGCGGTGTTTTCGTTTCCTTGAGCTATTTACACCGCTCTCCGCAACATGCTTCTCTTTTCGCGGCATCCTTCTCACAACCGCTAGCGTCTCGACCAAACACTTCTCCTCAATGTGCACATCCGCAGGAGCTTCCTCAATCGCATTGATGACCGCGACCACCCTCATGTCACTTGGTTGCTTCATCAATTTGGACACATCGAACTTGACCAATTCATTGTTCAATCGGAAGGTCAGCTCGTTTTTCTCCATGTCAACCAACACTCTCGCCGTAGCTAACAATGGTCGTCCCAAGATTATGGGAACTTCGAAGTCCACTTCACAATCCAAAATTACAAAGTCAGCTGGGAAGATAAGCTTACCGATCTTAACTAGCACATCAGACAAGATCCCTACGGGTCGCTTTACCCAACGGTCAGCCATCATCACTCTCATGGACGTTGGTTTAGGAGCTCCCAAACCCAATTTGTTATACACTGCTAGCGGCATCAAATTTATACTAGCACCAAGGTCACACATAGCTCTCCCGAAGTTGAGCTTCCCGATAGTACATGGAACTGTGAACGCACCTGGATCATCCTTCTTTTCAACCAACGACCTTGAAGAGATAGCGCTGCAGTGATGGAGGTTGTCTTCCGGTTCAAAACTCACCGTCCTCTTCTTTGTAATCAAGTCCTTCATGAACTTGGCATAACCGGGCATTTGTTCCAGCGCTTCCACCAATGGTATGTTTATTGAAATCTCTTTCAACAAGTTCATGAAGTTCAGGAACTTACCATCGTCAGCTTTCTTCTTTAAACGCTGTGGGAACGGAGGTGGTGGTCGAGGCATCATAGTTGGAAGCTTTTCAGCTTCCTTGCGTTTCTCCGCGGGCTTTGGAGTTTCCTCCTCTACCGCCTCTTCATCATCCGCAGTATTACCTTGAGTCTGAATTTCCGGATGTGATTCCGGTAACATTTTTCCGCTTCTTGTGGTGATCGCCATACAGCTTGCATCATTCTTCGGATGAGTGGTGTCGCTCGGCAAAGTACCTATTTTCCTTGGGTTTAGAGATGCCGAGATGTGACCCACTTGCTGCTCTAGTTGCTTGATAGCGGTTGAGTGTGACTCCACTACCAGACTCAATGTTGATAGCTCATTCCACATTGCCTTTACCCAGAGTCAGTCGATTCCACCTTAAGCAGCATCTTCGCCATCATGTTCTCAAGTTTGGACGTCTCAACCTCGCTGCCAGCTTTATCCCGATTACCAGGTGGTATATACAACCCACCTCTATCGGTGTTGTTCCTCCAGTTTCCTTGGTCGCGCTCTTTGTAACCACTTTTCTCATAGTGGTTGTCTCGCTGATAATTCCGACCTTGGTTTCCCTGCCCATTGGCCTTGAAACCCCCCAAGTAATTCGCTTCCTCAGTCTCTATACCTTGGGAACCCACAGCTTGTACCTTCTCTATACTTCCTGACGTCAAGTGCCTTGTCAGGAGATCCAACTGTGTTTTCAGGTGCGCCATGTCTTGGTCGCGCTCCTCCTCTTTCCTTCGCTGCTCTGCTGACATGCCAACTGTATAGGTGCTAGATGCAACCTCTGAATCCCGTGTGTGCCAGGCTCTGTTGGTCTTGGTGAGCCTGTCAAAAATAGCTGTGGCGTCGGCAAAAGTGCAACCCATAAACGCTCCACCTGCTGCGTTGTCCAATGTTGGCTTGGTAGCCGAATTTAGTGCCCTGTAGAATGTCTGCATCAAGAATTCGTTGTTCAGCTGATGGTTGGGGCACTGTGTCAGCTTCTTCTTAAATTGCAACCAAGTCTCGTGCAGTGCTTCGTGAGGTTGCTGCCTGAAATTACTAATCTCATCCCTCAACTGTATCATCCGAGAGGGAGGAAAGAACCTTTCTAGGAAAGCTCCTCTCAACTCGCCCCACGTTGCGATAGAGTCGGGGGTCAGCTCCGTTCACCACAATGCTGCCTCATCAGACAGAGACAACGGAAACAATCTGAGCCTGATCGCTGTCTGACTCATGCCCGGCAGCTCAAACGATTTGCAGATCCCCACGAAATTCATCAAGTGCTGGTTTGGATCGTCACCAGCAACACCGCGGAACACTCCTCTCAAGTTCAACAGTTGGATCATCGTGCTAGTGATGTTGAACTTGGCTCCGGGCAGTAGCGGTGGAACAATAATGGCGCCCGTAGCGCCAGCTCCATCTAAATCGAGATCCTCATCATTCCGTACCACATCATCCTGCAGACCACCAGCATTCAAATTTTGTTGGGCCTGCAGTTCTGCAGCGATCCTTGCTGCGTCCAATTGTGCGGCCATATTCCGCCTCAGTGTTCTCGCAAGTTCGGGGTCGTAAGGTACAATTTGTTCCCCCGAACCTCGGGTACTTGGAATGCACAACCTGTACCCTGTTCAAAAACAAAAACAACAAACAAAAAATAAAAGCAGGAAATTATGACTAAAAGTCAACTAAACACACCAGACTTAATCAAAACCCGTATTCCCCGGCAGCGGCGCCACTTTTTGATAACGCTCAAACTACACCTCAAATTAACGAGGCGTAAGCGATCGTAGTCAAGTAAAGAACCCAACAAGGTTGGGGTCGAATCCCACAGAGAATATGGTGAAGATCAAGCCTTTAGTGAATTAAGTAACTCGTAGTCAGTTGTTTCCGATAAATAAAAAGGGGGGGTTTTGTGATCAACGTGAACAAAAGCAACAATTATGTAAGAGAAATAATCAGTAGGAGAGAATGAACTAGGGAAGTGTTCACCATGGCGTTGTAACAATGTCGATTCTAGGCTTAACCGGGTTCTTTCTATATGCTTGTCACGATGTGATTGCGTCAATTGTATCGTCTAAACGTCTCTCGACCAAATAACCAAATTTCCTTTTATCTTCTTTCGATCTCAAAAAGATGTGCTTTTTAGCTCTCAATCCTAACATCAAGTAGACTAATCCAGTTACGGCATTAATCTTTAAGACGAGAGTTGGTAGTCTCGAATCCTTGTCGTTAATCAATTTTTCCCAGTTTTAATCTCTTTACTCAAGCAAATTAAACCTAGGCATGTTCTAATGTTTGCAACCACTAGAAAACGTGACATAAAGTATGATTAACAACGTGACAATACATATATCGAACCCAACGCTACCCGGAATCTATATTGCTACGTTTGCCATGGCTCCCACAACCCTAGTTGCGGGAGTTGTAGTTACTCATGCTTGAAGATGAAAAGAAGAAAGTCATGTTCATAAAATAATAAAGAAACGAGATCCTTACAATATATTGAGGACAATCTTCAAGTATCCAAGGACAAAAGAAACCAAGAACTCAAGAACGAATCAAGAACATGAATGTTAATTCAAGAAACGTGTTCTTGCTCCCAAAAACTAACTAAAAATGTGTTTAAACTAATGGGTGAATAATCCTTAACATAAACCTAACATAGGGTATTTATAGGAGGAGTAGAAACCAAATCCAAAACGGGCTAGGAATCCCCAAAACGCGGGTTGCCGCCTGACGCTACTGCCTTAACTTGACGGCCAGGCTGACGGACTGTCAAGGCAGTGACGGACCGTTGCCTGGACCGTCACCTTAAGGCAGTGGTACTGTTTCCTTTGCTGCCTTGGTGCGACGGTGGGGGTGACGGACCGTCACACCCTTGACGGGCCGTCACCTTGGTCGTCATCCTTAGGCAGTACGTTGCTTCCACTTGACGGTCCATGTGACGGACCATCACATGTGTGACGGGCCGTCAATCAGGCCGTCACTCTTAGGCAGAACGTCGTTTTTCTCGTATTTTCTTCCGTTTCCGTGTTTGTTCCCATTTCCTACAAATACAACATAAAAACATCAAAAACAACAACGGTTGCTTGAAAACGTACGATTGTTCTTAGTAAAAAGGAGTCGAAAGTGATGTAATTTGGCGTCACATCAGCTTCTACCATTGAAACTTTCTCTGGAACGACCAAGTACTTCTTCACTCTTTGCCCATTGACTTTGAATACCGAGCCATCTTCATTCTCCAAATCTATGGCTCCATTAGGGAAAACTTGAAGCACTTTGAAAGGACCCGACCATTTGGACCTTAGCTTTCCTGGAAAAAGTGGAAGTATAAAATTGAATAAGAGCACCCAATCTCTCGGGTGGAACTCACGCCTTAAGATTTGTTAATCATGATATTGCTTTATCTGAGCCTTGTAGATAGATCACTTTCATAAACTCGCATCTGGAATTCATCCATTTCATTGAGGTCTTCCACTCTAGTATGAGCGGCTCTCTCCCAATCCAAATTTAGCTTCTTCAAGGCCCACAGAGCTTTGTGTTCCAATTCGACCGGGAGATGACAAGCCTTGCCAAAGACCAATTGATAGGGGGACATTCCAATTGAGGTCTTGTAGGCTGTCTTATAAGCCCATAGAGCATCTTCTAACTTGCGTGACCAATACGATTGGTGAACATTTACCGACTTTGAAAGTATGAACTTAATCTCCCGATTGGACACCTCAACTTGCCCTCTCATTTGTGGATGGAATGGAGTGGTCACTTTATGCTTGACACTATATTTCTCAAGTAGTGTGCTAAACAACTTATTGCAAAAGTGTGATCCTCCATCACTAATGAAGGCACAAGATGTGCCAAACCTCGCAAAGATGTGCTTTTTTAGAAAAGCAGTCACACTTCGCCCTTCATTATTTGGTAAACCCACCGCTTTGACCCATTTGGACACGTAGTCCACAGCCACTAGAATATAGGTGTTTCTATCTGAGCTTGTAAAGGGTCCCATAAAATTGATACCCTATACATCAAACAACTCTACCTCGAGGATAGGTGTTAGTGGAAGCTCATGACACCGAGATATGCCTCCTCCGCGTTGACACTTGTCACACTCATTTACCAAATCATGGGCATATTGGAACAAGGTAGGCCAATAAAACCCACTTTTCAACACTTTAGAGGCCGTACGCATGCCCCCATGGTGTCCACCAATGGGTGACGAATGGCATGCTCTAAGAATGGGTAACATTTCAATTTTTGGTATACACCTCCGTATCATCCCATCGGCGCAAATCTAGAACAAGTAGGGCTCATCCCAATACTATTTCTGAACGTCGTGGAGGAATTTCTTTTTCTCATTCTAGTTTAATCCTTTCGGAAGTAGATCACTTGCCAAGTAATTGGCAAAATCTGCAAACCAAGGTATCAAATCATGAGAAGTAGTCAAAATTCGCTCATCCGGGAATAAGTTATTGATTTCAAGATCCCCCACAGGCCTTCCTTCTTCTTCCAAATGTGATAAGTGGTCAGCCACTTGATATTCACACCCCCTCTTGTCCTTCATCTCAAAATCAAACTCCTGAAGAAGTAACACACATCGGATTAGTCGAGGTTTGTCATCCTTTTTTTCATCAAATATCTGAGAGTTGCATGGTCAGTGTGCACCACCACCTTAGTCCCCAAGATATATGCCCGAAATTTCTCAAAAGAAAAAACCACAGCCAATAATTCTTGCTCCATAACAATGTAGTTTGTTTAGGCTGTGTTCAAGGTCTTACTCGCATAATAGATCAGGTGGAAAAGCTTTTTTCTTCGTTGGCCAAGCACCGCCCCTAAAGCTATGCCACTGGCATCGCACATAAGCTCAAATGGTTTTGACCAATCCGGAGAAATGATAATAGGAGTAGAGGTCAACTTTTCTTTCAAGGTAAGGAACGCTTTCATGCAATGATCATCGAAGTCATATTTGGCCTGTTTTTCTAGTAGCTTGCTTAAAGTATAGGCCACCCTTGAGAAGTCTTTGATAAAATGCCTACAGAACCCGGCATGGCCAAGAAAACTCCAGATGCCCTTCACAGTTTTCAAAGGGGGTAGTTTTGATATAACTTTGATTTTGGCTTGATCAACTTCAAGCCCCTTTTCGGAGATCTTGTGCCCCAAGACTATCCCTTCCTTCACCATGAAATGACATTTTCCTCAATTCAACACCAAAGTTGTCTCCTCATATCTTTTAAGTACCTCTTCTAGATGCTCCAGACAATCGCTAAACTCATCTCCAATAACAGAAAAATCATCCATGAAAATTTCCATGGTATCCTCCACCATGTCAAAGAATATCGACATCATACACCTTTGGAAGGTGGTCGGGGGATTGCAAAGCCCAAAGGGCATCCTCTTGAAGGCAAAGGTTCCATATGGGCAAGTGAAAGTGGTCTTTTCTTGATCTTCTGAAGCGATCGATATTTGATTGTATCTGGAGTAACAATCTAGAAAAAAATAGAAACCTTGGCCCGACAACCGATCTAGCATTTAATCCATGAACGGGAGAGGAAAGTGGTCTTTTTTTTTTCCAAGAGTTCAATTTCTGGTAGTCCATGCATACTCTCCAATCGATCACCGGTCTAAGTGCGATCAAGTCATTTTTCTCATTCGGAACCATGGTGATTCCTCCATTCTTTGGCACACATTACACTGGACTAACCCAAGTGCTATCGGATATGGGAAAGACCACTCCTGCATCTAACCATTTAATGATCTATTTCTTCACCACCTCTTGCATTGGAGGGTTAAGCCGTCGTTGTTCCTCAATGGAAGGAATGCTTTCCTCTTGGAGGTTTATTTTATGTGTGCATATTCTCGGAGGTATACCTTTGATATCCCTTATGGTCCACCCTAAAGCTCTACTATGCTTCTTTAACACTTTGAGCAAGTCTTCCACTTTCTTGTCGCTTAGTTTGTTGAAAATAATGACCGGCAAGGTCTAATTAGCACCCAAGTATGAATACTTCAAATGGGAAGGCAATTGTTTGAGCTAAAAGATAGGAGGTTCAATGATTGAAGGCTTAGATGGTGGGGTTTCCCTGTTCTTCAGGTCGAGATCAAATTTCTTTGTGGGATAAGAGTAAGATCCCATACCCACTAAAGCACAACAAACCTCGTCGAATTCCTTAATACCTTCACCATCATGATTTAATAGTACCGCTTCTAAGGCTTCATCAATGAATCCCTCTCTCATGTGCAAATTGACACTTGGTTGCCTCACAGATCTATTCACATCAGAGGTGGCTTCCTCATCATTCACTGCAAACTTTAACTCTCCCGAGTTCATTTTGCTCAAGGTGTGCCCCATTTTTAGGCTAGGATGCCCCAAGATTATGGGTATCTCAAAACCTCCTTTGCAATCAAGTATCACGAAGTCCACGGGGTACACCATTTGCCCTACCTTGATCAAAATGTCACAACTGATTCCCACGGGTCACCTTATTGACCGGTATGTCATGACGAACTCCAAGTTTGTGTCAATGGGCTTCCCCAACTCCATTCGTTTTAATGTGGCCAAATATGTCTAGTTGACACTTGAATTTTTATCGTACACTAGCCTAGCGGACTTGTGAACTCCCTTTGAATCACAAACCGTGTGTACACCTGGCAACACCGCTTCATTGGTGAAATTTCTCGCAAGAACCGCACTACTAAATGGAGATAGCTGAACTACCCCAACATCTTCTAAGTTTCAAGTGGTGCATAATTCTTTCACAAACTTGGCATACTCGGGCATTTTGTTAAAAGCAGTGCTTACAAGCATATTGATGGTGATTCTCTTCAACGAAAACTCGAAATCATTTGGAGTCTCATCCACTCTTTCTTGCAAAAGTCGTTCAGGGAATGGAGGTGGACAAGTGGGGAATGGTTTTACAACTTTATTCTCCTTTCTCTCACGTTGAACAACTTGGGTCACGCCATTTCCCCGGATTTGCATTTTCTGAGGCTTGCATATCATTGGCATCGTAACCTCAATGTGTTCTAGGGAGCTCTCAACACCACTACCCCTCTCTTCATTCTCAGCTTGCCTAGATTTGAATTGTGAATTCAGCCAAAGAATTCTATCTTTAAGACGTTCAATGTCTACGGAGTGTAATTGAACTGTTTGGGCAAGATTTCCAAGGTTATGGCTCAACTCCTCAATGACTCCGTAGGTTTCCCTTACTTTTTCTAACACCTGCATAAGCATACTTTCCATTCTAGAGTCTTCATATTGTTCGTTCCACCCTTGATTCCCATGCTCACATCTACCCAAACTATGAGGGTTGACATAGGAACCCACCTCGTGGACAGCTGTAAGCATTTCATCGTTACCATCATTTGAACTCTCACCATCATCTACTGTTCTCATACCCCAAAGAGCACCAATAGTGCTAATGGTTTCAACTTGCTCATTTGAGATACTCTTTACCATAAATTCAAGGAGTGTGGAAGTGATTGATAACTCTCTATCCTCCGTGCATCATTTTTTTAACCAATTCTCAATCTCTTTAGCGGAGATCGCATCCATTGCTCCCTCGGCTCCCAAAAATACAACTTATGGTCTGACCTGATAGTAAAATCAAGTGCAATTGGGTGGAGTGAGAAGTACAGGCATTGATGTTTGAATGACATGTACCTGAAATCAACCACAAACAACATAAAAAAGTAAAAGAAACAAGTACTCTCAAAGTGACTTCAAAACAACAATGAAAAATAGCTACAACTCAAGTCCCCGGCAATGGCGCCATTTTTTATGAATGCTCAAATCGTGCTCTCCAAGTAGGAGGCCACAACAATCGTGCAGCAAAACAAAATTTATAAACCCAATGAGTGTCGAGGTCATACCCAAGGGACTTGGGGTAGCTATATATCAATTGTAATAGATTGAGTTCAAAGTGACAACATTCCCAATTCCCCCATCCTTTTACTTGTTGTTTTGAGCAATTACTCTCACCTTGAACTCAATCCATTACAATTGATATATTGCTACCCTAAGTCCCTTGGGTATTACCCCGACACTTGTTGGGTTTATAAATTTTGTTTTGCTGCACAATCGTCGTGGCCTCCTACTTGGAGAGCATGATTTGAGCATTCATTAGTCCCGAGGTAGAATCAAAATTATGGGGGACATTAATCCTTACCTAATTTTCTATGGCTCCCTTTAATTTATGCATAAATTATTATCACTTAATCCTTAAAAATATCATTGAACATAGCTTCTTTCATAAGTACTGTTGTTCATCATGGACAGAGGTGATGATACCCCCACCTATGAATAGTTCACAAGCGTAATGACCTTCCAAGTCATTTTTTGCTTTTCATACTTTTTCTACTTTTCAAGCTTTCCCACAGCGGCTACAGGTCATTCTTGACTTGTTGAGACTAACGGTTTAGTGCTCGAGCTATTCATTAGGTCATTATGACCATTTCCCTAGTTTAGAACATAAACTTAGGAAATTATTAACTTCAGTCAACATTCTTGGTTAACGTACTCAGGATTGAATTCTGATAGTTATATTAGCTCTAGAGCATGTATTTTAGACTATTTGGACCCTTGGTCGGGGTCTGGGAGCTTTTGGCTTGGTTTTATCATATTTTCTGTGTTTTTAGGCCAATTGGGGGTATAGAGTTGACTTTGGTCAACATTCAGAGAAGATAGCCTCGGATGAAAATTTTGTCAATGCTTTTAGCTCTGGAATATTGAATTTAGGCTAGAAGGACCTTTGGTTTGGGTCCCTAGGATTTCGAACTCATTTCGGGCCTTTGGGTTCTATTTTGGAAAAGTTGGTTTTTGGTGCAGGGCCCACTTTTTACAAAATCGACCTCCGTTGGAAATTTCATCAATTCCTTTGAGTCTAGAATGCTATTTTTAGATGAGTAGCATAGTTTTTTTGTGTTTGAGGGACTCCGAATGCATTCCCAAGGGTCCTTCCGAGAATTTCTCAAAGTGGCCTTGGCTGTTAGTTGTTGGTTGTTGTCATGGCACCATCCAGGCCATCGCCCACGCATGGGCATGGCTACGTGCTCACAGCAGCCCCAGCTGACCCCTTCTAAGTTGGCCATCACCTTGGCATCTTGAAGGTAGTGTGCACGTGCCTGCGTGCAGTGGCCACACTGTGTGCATGCTAGCATGCCACTGTCCTGGACCTCCGGCTGGCCTACGTATGCACCTGCGCCTGGTCGCATGTGCAAGGCCACATGTGAAACTCTTGGCCGCGTGCGTCTAGGCAGCGCTAGCAGCATTTAAGGTGCCTTCTCCACTTGTTTTAATTCTAACTTCTCCCAACTTGTTTTCCTCCATTACATTAGAGCTCCCAAACCCCAAATTCAACTCTAATCCATTCTAAAGCTTTGTGGTGAATCAATTTTGGTTCATGATCATTTCCCTCCTTCAAATTCGTAAGCTTCCTTCTTAGTTTTCTTGTTAATTCTCCATGAACTAGTGAACTCCGGGGCTGATTTTGGCCCTAAAACGAGTCTTATTTGTGATAAACTTTTGGCTATAGGTTCCATAACCCTTTGCAAACGTAATTGTGAATATTGTTTTCTATTTTATTGCGCAAGCCTCTAGGGTCATTTTCTGACCTGATTTCTGGACAAAATTTCCATATAGTAATAAGGGTGTCATTCTTCTTGTCTTGACACCTGGTTTATGTTTGTGATAGTGTGGCAACTTTCTGAGGTTGTTTGTAAGGGGATGGCAAACAAGTGACAGTTTATGGTTGCAGTTCAGCCCAGAGGTAGGTTATGGTTTACTTTCCTAGACTGAGTTTAGTTAGATTTTAGATCTTATAAATTACTGGAACGTTAGGTTAGATCTTAGGGTAGAAATAGGCTTAAATCCTGTGATTTGTATAAATTGGCCATTTCAGACCGTAGATTAGAATTATTACTGTTATCCTTAGTTTAGGAGCTTGTAGAGTTGTTGTGGATAGCCTAGAATCCATAGTATGCTTTTAGGAGGTTTTAGAGGAAGAGTAGATGCTTTTAGTTGTTTTCATAGTTACTTTACGTTCTTTCCGCTTTATGGTCGGTTGTGTGTAACTGTGGGCCCAAGGCCATAACACACATTGGATGGAGTTCCAGGTTAGTTCTCTTGGTTGGAGGGTGTTTTGCCCTGTTTTGCTTTGTTGTGGTGATATATTCTTTGAATTTTGAAATTTCCATGCTCATATTGCATTTTCATGCCTAACGGTACAAAAAGGAAAGAAAATTTTGGGATTTCTGACTAAGCTTTAGATTTACCATGTTTAGCATGATTTTCAGATTTTTAAAAGAACTATCTTGGTTTTACTACTGATGTTGGAAAGGAAAAAAAAGCTCAATAATTACTTCTATTTGACTGTGACGTACGTGCAAACCTTTTAACCTAGAAGAAAATAGAAAGGCCATTTAAATAGAAATATAGAAGAAATATAAAATTATTTAGAGCCCATAAAATTTACTGTGTGTTCTTAGAAAATTTAATTTTCTCATTATATTCGAAGTGTAGGATTATATCCTCCAGAATAAAATGTTATTTAAAATATATTATTTTTAAAAAAAGTAGAATTTTATCCTCAAATTTTAACTGTTACAACTTTTCTATTACATATCCTCACCCACTCACACAACTTCATCTTAAATACAATCTTGACACAGCCTAATAATTTTTTAATTTTTTTTTGTATAATATTTTATTTATACATTGTGTAATTCGTGTATAGTTATTGCATAATATTTATATAACATGTGTATAAATAGTGTATATATATTATATATTAATTATATAATACTTTTACACATCCATTATACATATATAATTTTTAGAATTTTTGGTGATGATGAGATAAACAAAATTCTACCTTTTTTCACCTAAATTTTTTCAATAATGGAAATAAAGAGATAATAAATGATGCAATAATTGGAAAAATATTTTTTGTTGATTTTTCAAAAATAATGCAAAAAATAATTCATTTATATATTGTGTAATTTGTGTACAATCATTGTATAATATGTATATAATCCATTTGTATATATTATATATTGATTATATACTAATTTATACATTTGTTATACACATATTAATTTTTTAAAATTTCTAGTGAAGATGTGATATATTTTGTGTCAATTTTCACTTAAATTACGTTTGAGGTATTGCTATTAGTGGCGCAGTTAAAAATTATACGAAGAGTAACAAAATATTAGGAAAAAATAGAAAAAATAAAATAAGGAGAATCACCATGTAATATATATACATAAAATTAAGGGTATCACTTTTATGCCAGTCCGAGGGATTTTGCCGAACCGTTTCTCCATTTAATTTTCTGTTGATGAGTCCGATGATCAACTTTGGGTGACTCGATGAGCACATATCTGAGTGTTACTTTCTATACATATGTTGATGAGTTCGAAATTAAATTCTAGGTTCCCCGAGGCACCAGATACCAGGTTTTTACTTTTACATTTTATGTATTCATGCATCACATGATCTCTCATTTCATTGCATTAGCTTTAGTGTACTTAGATTGTCTATTACCTTGATTTAATTGTTGTTATTATCTCCTTCTCCGTCAGCTCGGTTAGTTCTGTTTTACTGTTGATAACTAGATTTAGGTGGATCCCTGTAGTTAGCTTACTTTCCTATAGTTTGTATTATATATTATCTTTTTGCGCTCCATAGGCCTATGATGCCTACTGAGTACCCGTTGTTTTAGTACTAATACTACACTCTACATCTTTTTCTGAAGCAACACCTAGTATGAGCCACCCTTGTTGATCCTTACGTCATTTGCGGCTAGCTGTTATTCGAATCGTGGTGAGCTCCCGACATTTTGGAGACTTTTACTGATTTCCATCTTTTTTTTGTCTATATTTTGTATTTTGGATATACTGTACATTTTGTATAGCTACTCCATACTTTAGATGCTCTTTTACCGGTGACACCAGGTTCGGGGTTTGTTCTTGTGTATATATTATCCTCTTGGTCATTTTAGGGCCATTTTTATATATTTATTACAGTTGGTATGTATCTATATTGTTATCCCCTATTTCCTTATATGTCTCTTCCATTTTTCTTATTTAAACTGCTTTATTTTATCTTCCACGTCGTTGGTTGGCTTGCTTACTGGGGGATATATAGGTGCCATCGCGGCCCGATTTTGGGTCATGACAACAAGCGAGCAATGTGATAACGCTCAAATGTACTCTCCAAGATAGAGGTATCAACGATCGTAAAGTAAAACAAACTTTTATTACCCGATGGGAGTCGGGGTCGATCCTACAAGAAATGGCTGACAAGCTAAAGAGATTGTAAGAAAAGATCTCACAACGAGAGTGTATTTCTCGAACAATGAATAATGTAAAAAGGGGGTAATTGGGAATCCATCACAATTCAAATTCAAAAATAAGCAATAAAATAAAATGTGTGGTCTAATAAAGAGAGAGCACGACTAAGGATATGCTTCCGATGGGACTCAAATACGGGTCAAGGTACTTGCTCAATTGCCTAAATTCTCACTAAACAACATAGGTAGCATTGGGTTTAGGCATGAAAGTTAATCTTTTGATCACACGATCATTTATCCAACGGCCTTTATTCAAGCATCATTAGTCAAACATAAAACAACCAATATATGCTTGGGTAGGTCACACTATCTCTAACTTAGACCCTTAAATGAGTGTTTCCGTCGAATTGAACTATTTTTAGCCTTAATCTAAGTGGAATCTCAAGTACCCACTAGCAATTTTCCATCCAAAATTGTTAACTCCTTTTTCAAGCAAGAACACAACCAAGTGAGGTAAATCAATGTTTGCAACCACCAATTTTGTAGTTAAAACATGATGAAATCAATAGACCCATGTCATATTAGCAATAATAAATACAAATAAGCAAGACCCAGACCCTTTAATCAAGTACTCATTATCAACACATCCTTGGACAAGAGACTTAGCTATACATGCTAAAGAAAGAAGAAATTAGACCCATATGGAAATTCAAATTCCTCTTCATAGAAATATAGCAAGAATCCATATCCAAACTCTTAATTACAATTCTAGGATTAAAGATTGAGAGAATAGATTCAAACCCTCACTCTTTCACTTGGAAGAGAAACTTGTTCTAGCGTTCAAAACTATTTAAAAACTATTGAAAATTGTGCCTGAAATGGGTTTTAAAAGGTTTCCAAATTTTCATACAAAGATGGACAAAAATGCCCTTTGAGAGCCGTGCAGCGCGACATGCATTTTGCACGTTGTGTTGTGCGCATCGCACGATATTGTTTCAGTGACCAGAGTCTTGGCTAGAACTTTTAGCTTCGTGCAAAGTGGGGTGTGGTTTGCACCAAGCATTGTGTGTGTCGCACGAGCACCGCACCCCCAAAAACATAAAAAAACCAATATAAACTTGGGTAGGTCACACTATTTCTAGCTTAAAGTCTTAAATGGGTGTTTTCGTCAAATTAAACTATTTCTAGCCTCAATCTAAGTGGAATCCCAAGTACCCACTAGAAATTTTACATCCAAAATTGTAAACTCCTTTTTCAAGCAAGAACACAACCAAGTGAGGTAAATCAATGTTTGCAACCATCAATTTTATAGTTAAAACATGATGAAATTACTAGACCCATGTTATATTAGCAATTATAAATACAAATAAGCAAGACCCAGACCCTTTAATCAAGTACCCATCATCAACACATCCTTAGACAAGAGACTTCGCTACTCATGCTAAAGGAAGAAGAAATTATACCCATAGGGAAATTCAAATTCCTTTTCATAGAAATATAGGAAGAATCAATATCCAAGCTCTTAATTACAATTCCAAGATTAAATATTGAGAGAATGGATTAAAACCCTCACTCTTTCCCTTTGGAGAGAAACTTGTTCTAGAGTTCAAAACTATTCAAAATTGTGCCTGAAATGGGTTTTAGAAGGTTCCCAAATCTTCATACAAAGAGGGACAAAAATGCCCTTTGGGAGCCATGCACCATGGCATGCATTTCACACGGCATGTTGTGCGCGTTGCATGGGCACTGCTTTAGTGACCAGCGACTTGGCTAGAACTTGTAGCTTTGTGTGAAGTAGGTGCGGTTTGCACCAAGCATTGTGCGTGTTGCACGGGCACCACACCCCCTTACAGATTCTCTTCTCCTTCTGATCCTTCATGAGGAGGAAGGTGCGGACCGCCACCAGCAGTTGTGCATGTCGCACAAGGTCCGTACCTCAAGGCAGATTCTTCACCTCTTTTGATCAACTTCACACTTCTACTCCGTTTAAGCTCTTTTGGGTCCAGTTCCTTGTTATCCATCTTTAACCAAGAGTACCTGCATTCACATTAATAAAGGTTATAAGAACCTCTAAATATTATCAAACCATGGCAATAATTTATGATTAAAGGCTCAATGAGTTGGTAGATTACCGACTCATCACAATGCAAGTGGCAATTTATGGACTAGAAATGTAAGGGTCTTATTCATGAGTGTGTCATTATTATGGAGGGTGTAGCGGAGAATGTGCCAAAATTATTTGCCCTGCTATAGGAGATAGGGTTGGCCCTGTTAGTTGAGGAACCTTGCACTTGCAATGAAAACATAGTGAGGGAGTTATATGCCATGCTCCTAACTATAAATTGGACTCGCCGGACCTGATAATCTACATCCAGGGTGAACTTATCAACATTATGGCGGTGTATATTAATGAGGCTCTAGGGTTTCCTAAACCCCAGAAGATAAGTTCAAGGCCAAGGATGTTAACGGAATAGCCAGTGGTTGGTTGATACCTTGTTACAGGAGGACAAGAGGAGTACGATCACTCGGATTAATAGCCAAAAGGGGATCAAGAGTACATACTTCATTCCTGAGGCCTAGTTCTACAGGACACATTGGTTTGCCTACTTAGGTCCCTTGAGGGAATGTCTTCACCAGCAGCTTCGCCCGATACTCTGATTGGTTCTCAGGTCAGAGACGAGGCTCAGACTTTAGCCCGAGAAGCGGCACAGGGTTCACGAGCGCAGCCTGCTACTGTGGCTCCCCAATTAGAGGTATTGTCAATCCCCACAGTTGTTCCACCCATTCCAGCTTGGCCCATTATGTCTTCTGAGGAGTAGAAGATGCTTGGTAGGTTTTTGAGATTGGGTCCTTCAAGATTTTCAGGTGCTCCTAGGGAGGATGCACACGAGTTTCTAACTAGTTGCTAGGAGAGATTGCATAATTTTCGGTTGGTTAAGTCACACGGAGCAAATTACACTGCATTTCAGCTGGATGGTCTAGCAAAAAAGTGGTGGAGGTCATATGTAGCTAGAAGGCCAGCCAGGTTACCTCCGTTTACTTGGGGTCCATTCTTCGCAGCCTTTTTTAGAGAAGTATGTACCGTGTAGCTTGAGAGAGCGGTTGATGGATCAGTTCTCTGGGTTGGATTAGGGCTCCATATTTGGTTCAGAGTACGAGGTTTGCTTCTATGAGTTGGCTAGGCATGCCACCATGATTCTTCCCACCGAGCATGAGAGGGTGCATCGCTTTGTCCTAGGATTGACTTTACAACTCCACTTCACTACAAAGATGTCATGCCCCAAACTCAGGGAGGCGCGACTAGCACCCAGTGCCACACTCGATCGAGCGAACCAACAGAAATCGAATCAAATAACATGGGTGGGCCGTTAAGGCCAAGCCAAACAAATTATATGCAATGAAAACAAACTCGGATAATTCAAATGTATATTACAAGGCCGACCAGGCCACAACTGACTACTAACCCATAACAGATATCCACAAGCCTCTAGGATGAAAAACTGCTAACTACGAGTCAGGACAGGGCCCCGACATACCCGTTACCAATATAAAGCTAAAGAAGACTCCAGACTTAATAACTCCAGAAAGAATGGAGTGTACCAACCATCAGCTGGACTCAACCACACGTAACAAGGACCACTGTCTACCTAATAACCTGCAGGCATGAATGCAGCGCCCCCAAGCAATGGGGACATCTGTACAAAATAATTTACTGAATATGTAAGGCGACAGAATAACAAAAACAGCATAACTAAAAACTGAAACTGCAATATGAAGAAAGTAAAAACAGGAACAATACCAACATTCCAACCACAACCTCAGCCCAATACTATCTTACCTTCCCCTACTCCAGTCTGCACAATAACCACAGCCTTGACCACTCATTGCTTTCGAAGATCAAGATATAGCTAACCACAACAATCATAACATATGAATGCAATGCAAGATGAACAACACAATACATAGGCTCAACCTGTGGAACAAACGCATTCCTTATGGGAGAGCAATACACAAAAGAGGCCACGCGGAAAAATACTCACGCCTTACAGGTCCTCATAATTCCATGGGCTCAACCATGCAAAAGGGTCTCACGCCTTACAAGTCATCACAAAGCCACGGGCTCAACCATGCAGACAGCTCTCACGCCTTACATGTTTTTGTAAGCCCTCTAGGCAACAACAACCACAAATTGCAATAAAATATGATGCAATATGCAATATACAATACAATACAAGCTTTAAGGCATCCCATAAATATCTAAAACCACCGTGCCTCTTCCATACGATAACCATAATATAAAAATAAACTCGACCATCACCGTGATCTAATAACCACAAATATACACCATACCCTTCCAACTTAACACTAAACCAATATCACCACATATGAATTTTATCAAGAAGAACACCAACAATAATCTAGAGACATCAAAAAAATTGACTCTTCGACAGCACGCTAGACACAAAAATTTCAAATCTTAAGGAATCGCGCCAAAAGGAAAGACTATAGAGATAAGAAATAGCCAAGAAATCATAACAACAATTTTTTTCTTACCCAGACAAGAGAGAGATTAGGAAATCAAATATTTTTATTCAAGTTATAATTTTTTATTAAGAATTTAGACGGAGAAGTAGTGAGAATTCAGTGTTAACTAGGACTCTTCAAGAGAAAGATGGTTAACAGCTATGTGATGTAAATTTGAAAAACAATGGTAAAAACTTTAGAAAATGAAAAGGTACTAATCAACTAATGTTAGGTAAAAGGTTGATATGTTAATTAGCAAAAATCTATAACAACTGAAATCAACAGAAATATCGCTATGTTAGCACTATAGATTAATGAGAACCACTATCTGCTTTGCCAATATCCCAAAAATTTAACTGAAATCATCTCCTTCATAGCAACCCCAAAATACAATCGAGAACCACTCATAAAAATCATGATATAAGCTTCTTTTCCTCAGCAACTAACGCAAAAAATACATAGATTCATAGTCATTTGCAGCTCAAAGAACCCCCTAACACTCTGAACAGTTGCACCAGTTAGACACACCACTAGTGATGATTTAACTTCATTTTTCATTTAAATTTTGATCGATCTTTGTTGTTAAGTGACTGTTCATTGGTCTCGTTTGATGTTCCATTATCAATATAGCAGTTTTATAATTTTAATTGACCATGACGCATGCCGCTTTAAATCTTGATTTGTTTATTTTATAAAAAAAAAACTAATTTTTCTTTTTTTAATGTAAATTGATTGGGAAATTCATGTTTGTTTCTTATAAGATGTAAATATGTTTGAGGATTAAAGAATGTTTGGTTAATAATTTTCAAACTAAAATAAAGGTAGCGTAATGTTTCAACACCCCCTCCATTAAATTAAACAAGAGAATTATGATAATGCCAAATAATCCATCACAATCACACAGCATACAACTAAGTGCATGCTAGCTAGGCCTATACATGTATTATGATAATTAGTAGTGAGTTTGAACATATCTAAGGAAACATAAATTGTAGAAAATAAATACTAGAACAGAAAATTAGTCAAACATACGAAGAACTAAAATATATGAAAACCAAAGAAAGACAATCAAACCTAAAGCCCGGTATATGTAAAATTTCTCGAAATAGAAATAGACCGACAAGAGGCGAGGGACAACACTAAAGGTTCCTATTTCAAATACATAAGAGACTGAAGGGGGAAAGTATGTTTGTCTCCATTGAAATTTGAACCTAAGACCTAAACACAAAAATACAAAATATATATAATTGTAACTATCATTCTAGATAGAATTGTAACTACCATTCCCGCCTCAAATACCTCCAATATGCTTAAGAAACCCAGAAAGCTAAACAAATTATCATATTCCCCCTTTAACTTAAAAATTAGATACTCTTTTTCTTCTAAAAAATCAAAGAAAATGCAAAAGTGATAGATGTGCATAAAAATTAATGATGCAACAATTTTGGGTGAAACCAAAAGAGAGAGAAAATTATTTCTTATACGAATAGAGTTTTGGTTGAAAAGAGAAAAAAATTAAAATAAAAAAGGGAGGGAGTGAAATTTCAGTTTAGAGAACTTTTCTTAAAAGAGAACTTTAGCGTCAATTTCTTATACATAGAGAACATTCCTTTTTTTATTAATTTTGCCACAATTTTTTGAAATATGGATAAAAACTTGTTTAGCCACATTTTAGTAGTGTACGTAGGTGAGAAATCTATCTGTAAAAAGTATTTGGTACTATCACTAATTTATTTGATGTGGCTGTGCGTTTAAGAAATAATCTTTAAAAACTTTGTGATTTTAAGTATAACATGATTTTTGATGCTATAAAAGCACATTATTATGAATAAAGTTAAAAAAATTAATAAAATTATTTTCAAATATTAAAATGTGTCACTTCATTTATACGATAAAAACATATTATTATGAAAAAGTAAGAAGTTTAAACATAAAAAAAATTCAAATAAAAAAATATATTTCTTCCAATATGGAGAAATTTAGAAAACCAAAACAAATTAGAATAATAATAGAATTTCCGATTGTAGTTCAAAATTTCATTTCATAAAATCTCATTAGAAGCTAGAGAAATTACCCGTTACAAAGAAGAGTCCAGCGAAGCGAGATGAAGAATCTGAATTTAAAAAGATCAAAACAAACTAGAACAATATTAGTACTTTCAATTGTAGTTGGAGATTTCACTTCATAAAATTTAAATAAAAGAAAGAGAAATTACAGGTGATGGAGAAGAGTCCGGTGAAGCAAGATGAAGAATATGATAAAGCAAGATGAAGAATCTGATGAAACGAGATCAAGAGTCTGAAAAAGTGAATCGAAGAATCTGGTGAAGCAAGATTGAAGAATCCGATGAAGAGAGAACCCTTAATCCATCAGTAGTATTGTAGAGAGAAAGTGTTTGATCGAAGTTTCTAGAGGAAATGAAAAATAAATGAGATCTGTTAAGGTTTCATGTATTGAGTTTACTTTAACATTTTAAATACTTTTATTGTATTTAATTTTTAAAAAATCAATATTAATAACTTTTACATTAATGTTGACACTATTAGAAACTAATATTGCAGTAATTAATGTCAATATTGATAAGGGCTCATTGTAATTAATATAGTATTAATATTGATACAAAACGATCTTATATTTATTGTACACTATTGGTAATTAACACAACATAGTATAAGATTTTTTCTGAAGTGTTGCGGAGATTATAACCTCCGTTATTGTCACGGTCCAATTAAGGACCATGATTGGCTTAGGAGCTAACGCTCCAAGAAAGCCTCATTGATAATCTACGGAAAATCGAAGAGAGTTTCCCCTATTTTGGGGCTTATCCAAATTTTTCCTATCCCATAAATAACAAAACTACTATCCAACATCACCAATAAGACCCAATATTTATAAGTCTCTATATTCGCAATGCAGTGATACTAAAACCATCTCCAAATACGAAAGGAAATCTAATATTAGTCACAATTCTATTATATCAAGAGAATCATAACACTAATGAAATAAATATGGAGCGACTCTAAGAGTAAAAATAAAGATCCTTAACAAATGAATAAGCTTGTTGCCCATGTGAACAAGTGCGGGACTCACCAGGAATGTTCAACTTGTAAGCTCTAGTTAATGAAATCCTCGTCAATGTCACCTATTTTCTCTGGAAAAAATTTAGAAAGGAATGAGACGCTAGCTCAGTGAGTAATAACACTTAACCACAACTATTTTAATAGGTACAAGTCAAAACATGCTAGTATGATAATAAAAAATATCATAAAATAAATGCCCTTTATAGAAAATGGTAACAATAATCAGTCATGTATGTTTCATATAAGCAAAAATCAAATTAACACTTTAGTAATAAGCTCAGTAAATATTGCCATATCAAATCTTATAGTTGGGAGGTTTTCAAGAATGGATCATGTAATCAGTGTGGCGTTCTACTTCAAGAATAGCCGATAATAGTGGACCCCTCTCAAAAGAGTCAAATATACATATCAATAGGTCCCTACTCGAGGGAGATTGGTAATGGTATATGTAATGACCTGTTCTGCCATTACGAGTAAACTATTCGTGCGAAGTTTTTGGTTAGAAAACTTCTGGATTTGGGAGTTGAAAATTTTGAACTAGGCTAGTCTCAGATAGATTCTGAGCGAGATATGGCCTAGAAAAATTCGGGTGAGGATTGGATAATATATCTTATGTAGAGCTAGTTTTTCTATTAGCTAATACATTAAGGAGTCCGGAGGACTTTTCAGAAGTAAATTCGGGTGAGTAGAACTCCCGACATCAAACTTGATGTGAAGGGATTGATTCGGAATGTCAGGATTTGAAGTGTGTTATAAAATAGGCACTTTTGGGGGATTTTCTGAGATTTTATCCCATGTCAACCACTATACCAGTTGACACTGCGCTACAGAGATGACCACTATAGCGGAAAGATTTCCGCTATAGTAGAAGTCAAAGTCGGTCAGAACCGCCATAGTGGTCGAGTTTGCTATGGTGGTGCCACTATAGCAGTGTACGGACTGCTATAGTGGAATTAGTCTCAATTAATGTAGAAACTTCCCTATATTTGTGAAGGGAGGCAATGTTCATTGATTTACCAAACTCCATCGAAAAGGTAAGGATTTCATTCCGCACTTCTATATTTTAATTCCCAAACCTTAGAAACTAGAATCTCGGGCTTGGGGGAAGGTTTGGATTGACCTAGGATGGTGGAATCTAGTGAAAAGAGGATTCTACGACGTAAAATTCTTGGGTTATGATTATTATTCCTTATTCATGATTCAAAAAATATTGTATCCGTAAAACGGTAGTTTTTAGGTGAGTTAATGGTAGGAAAGAATGGGGATGGGTAGAATGATCATGGTTTTGACTGGTGGTTAGGATTTGAGTATAATCCGGGTAATCTTAGGCCATTGGACTGATTTTGGTATGATTGTAATCATTGTTAGGCAAAGAACAAGCAAAATCTTTGAAAAATGGGAAGGCTCTGGCCCAGTAGAGTTCTCAAGCTATTTGAGGTAGGTGATGATTATTATTTTCCAAATGCAATATGTGTCCATATAACTATAGCTTAGTATGTTATGTGTAATGCATGCTTAGGGAATGAAATCATGAATGTCTAAGTGTCGAGGTGTCAATCATGTGAAATGAACTTGGTTTTATTGCTTGTTGGTTTTACAAGTGTGATATTGTTTATTTATTTATTAACTATTGGACTTTATGTGACATTCGGTTGGCTCGGGTATGACGCCTGATATGGGATACTTATCGGTTGGCTCGGGTACTACATCTGATACAGGTTCTATAATGGATGGCCCGGGTACCACGTCTGGTACGGGTTTATTTGTATTGTTGATTGCATTTGTCAATGGTTCCATGAGTGGACCGGGTTGATGGTTTGAAACTGTGATTATTGCATATTGGTCCATTAGATACCGGGTAATTGTACTTAAAGGTGGGGTTGGTCATTGTGTAGACCGGGAATTGCATGTTAAACACTTAGGTATTATCACAATCAGACTATCAGGTCATGCAGGCACCTACTCTAAGCACCTAGATAGGCGAACCCTTACCACCTGATCCAATAAGTAAATGTGAAAATCAAAATAAAACAACAGAAAGAAGCCCTTTTTAATACTGAAATAACTCTTACAATATGCATAATAGTAAATATTTACAACTTCAAAACAACCATTCCTAGAATCTAGTCTAAGCAGGTACAAGCGCTACTACAGGAAAATACAAGAAAATGAAAGAAAGACACAGCTTCCCCCATGGAAACGAAGAGTAAAAGCTGCTGGAGATCGTTATCGTCCTGTACCTATAAAACATCATTGATCCTGCAACCATACTATACCCAAAAATGGTATAGAAAAAATTAGTATGAGTACAAACAACACGCACTGGTAGGCATCATCGATCGACCCGAATCCACAACATACCATCATATAAGAATTCAAGAGAAAATATGCAATAATTTACAGTAATCCATTCTTCCAACATCCACCTTTAACATCGTGATGTTACACTAAGAACTTATACATTATGTCCTAAGTCTTCCTAACTTGTTCCACTACCAACTCTACCACTCGAAGACTCTACACCTGACACCAATGACTTTCCTAGTCACACTTACCACCTAGATTTCCCAAGTCACACTTACCACCTAGACTTCCTGAGTCACACTTACCACCTAGACTTCTCAAGTCATACTTACCCCTAGACTTCCCAAGTCACATTTACCACCTAGACTTCCCAAGTATGTCCTGACCTGGACTACCACTCCATTATCCAAGTCAACCACCACGACTCAACGACCTGTGGAAAACTGAACTACCTAATCATTAGACCACCTACATTCGTAATACTACTTACTAGTGCCCGGACCACCCCAGAGACCCCTAGGACATACCTAACATGTAATAATAGCCCGTAATGTAATTTCAGACTCTCAATCTACCTTTTAACTTAGCAACCATATGAGGCAGGTTCAACAACATTTAAACAATACACCAATAATAGTAAGACTTACCCTTTTTCACCATACCCGGACCATCAGAGAATCCCTAGACCAACATCTAAATGTTAACATACAATGCCCAAGCCACCAAAGGACAAACCCCATATTTAAATGTAACAACCCGGTCTCTCTAGGACCAATATATATAATCACAATTTCAACAATCAACCCGGTCCACTCATGGAACCATCAACAAAACACAATCAACAATGCATAATTAAACTCGTACCAGGCGTGGTACCCAAGACAACTATTATAGAACCTGTACCAGACGTGGTACTTGAGCCAACTGTTAGTATCCTGTACTAGGCGTGGTACCTGAGCCAATCGAATGTCACACCAAACTAACAGTCAATAATTAAGTAAACAGAACACACTTGTAAGACTAACAAGCAATAACCAAGTTCATTTCACATAATTGACACCCAAATACTCGGACATTCATAAATTTATTCCCTAAGCATGTAAAGCACCCACATTACTATGTTAAAGTTACATGCAAATATATTTTATTTGGAAAACAATAACCATCACCTACCCTATAATCGGGCTTACAACCCTAATATTTAATTTTTACCGTGAGACCAAGTCCCGATTCACCCCCTAGGCACGTATTCAGATGACACATCATTTAAGGAACCCTTTTTTTACGACAACACAATATAGGAAAAACATCCCTTAACCCTGGTGCTTCCACCATTCCTGTTTATCCTACTTCTTTTATATCAGATCATTCCTGAAGCCCCTTATAACTAGTCGCTTACTTACCCATAACATTTCTGGTTCCCCAAATCTTCCCAACAATCTAGTTCTTGGAATCTAACATCACACACCAAGTAATAAATATACAATCCAGAATGGAAACACATCACCCTGAAATCATTAACCCTTAATCTATAAACCAACCAGACCATATAATATTCCTCCAGACTTTGTGCCCGAAGGCCTACATATGAATTCTCTTTTCAGTTTATAACAATAATATGAAAAAGAAATAGGTATAAGTCTACTCAATGAAAAGAACCTAGCACACCCGCCATATTTTAGCACCATAAAGGCATTCCTTAATGGAGGACAAGACCGAAATCTATGGTTTCATGCCCTTTTCACCAGAATCTTTCCTCCCCATGGCTCTGAAGCTTTGGAATAGCCTAGGAGGGTTTTTGGAGTAACTCTCATATATTTTTCAACTGAGGAGGAGAAGTCCAAACTAAAAATCATGTTTCCTAGTTTTTGCCTCCATCATACCGCTATAGCAATTGGCTGACCGCTACAGTGGCGGTGCTATAGCAGAATGATTTCCCCAACAGTGGAGTGACATCAGCCCAAATAGATTTCAAAATCTAAAATTTCCATCACGTCAACCCCACTTTAGTCAAAACAAAAATTGATGGTTCCCAGAACTAGCGATATGGTAATTTCTAAAATAACTATGGATCAGGTCATTACAATAGGTACTAATTTACCTATCGTTCATCCCGAAATGATCCTGTAAGAAAGAGAAGAAGAAACTAGTCCGAGGCTCTCACAGTTCCACCTTGACAGTGTAATTACGATTTCACGCAAAATATCAAAACTCCCTCTTATTTTAGTTGCACTTGACTTAATAGGAAAATACTAAGATCCCACTCTGACGAGGAATTTACTCCCTCGAGCTATCAAAAAAAATCTTAAAGTAATATTCTCCGAGTACCCAAGAAATCCTGGGCCTCGTAGAAATATCGGAGCGAAAGAATTTCAAAAAACTCAGAAGGAACCTTTACTTTCCCAAAGTTGAATAGTCGTCCGCTATAGCAGAAATTATATCGCTATAGCGAGGTGACAACCACTAAAGCGGTTGGCAACAATTGAAAAAAGGGAGAAACAGGTTTTATTCCCATTCTCCTCTATTTTGCCATCTGAAACACTCCCTTCCTCCCGATCACCCTGCTCCCGATATCAAAAAATCTAGGTAACTATCATACCGACTTACTTCTCTACTTCATTGCATGATTATGGATAGGATTGTGGTAGAAAATACTGATTTGGGGTAGATATTGTAATTGGTTTTTGAATTTGAAAATAGAATAGATATTTGGCGGATTTCCAAAGCATAGGTACTTTTCTTATGTTTACAATGCCTCCACAGTGTTCTAGGCATAAGGATTCTATGATTTTTGACCTAAAATGGGCTCAAAATGGCGGGGAAGGTGAAGGGTTATTTTTGGAGAAAATTTGTGATTTGGACAAAATTTAGGGGTTATAATGCGCAAATTTTGCATAAAACAGTGATAGGGCACTTTAAAAGTACTGATCCGGACTTGGAATGTTAAAAATGGAGTTTTAGGTCAAGGGGTGTCATTGATGCACCCCTTGAAGTTCTGGGACAATGAAGACCGTTATAGCGGAATCCAACTATTATAGCGGTCCCGCTATACAGATAAATTCCCACTATACCAGTTTGTTGTAGTGGACGACTATCCGCTATAGTGGGAGGCCAAAACTAGTATCCTCCCAGCCATGCACTTAGAGTGAATTTTCTTTTTAAAACACATTCCCTTGCGCTTTATTGAGTTCTAACTCCACCCCTTGCCACATTACAGGTAACATACTCAATGGCTGACAAACATATAACCGAGTATCCCTATGATTGGTTCCCTAATGATGCTAGTTGGGAGAGGTTTTGGGACTATCGCAGGCTAGGCTTTTGTTATAAGAGGTCCTTTAAAATGGATAGGGTGGATGATAAAGCACCTGCCTTCTATCGCAGACTTCAAGAGTTCAACTGGGGCCCATTGGTGATGGCTCCCCTTTTCGAGAGTTCAGGTTGGGTGCAGGAGTTCTATGTCATACTCCCTACCGTTCATTTGGATGACCCCAACCCCACTATCCATATCCGAGGGGTGGATATCCCTATAGACTCCTAGACTATAAATGAGGTGCTAGGAGTGCCTCATGTTTCAAATGCGACATATGAGGCTAAGTATCGACTGTGGGACATGATATGGCTGAAGGTTACCTTGGTGGAGGAGGAGTTCAGGGGTCAGGTCTAATGGCCTAGTGTTGAGGGCATCACTAGTGCCTTCTTTTCTGGGGACACTAGGAGGTGGCTGAATTTGGTGTCCCAGAGGACCCGTCCATCGGGTAATACCATCGACGTGACTTATGCCCAGGCTTTTGTGGTAGCTTGTGATATGCAGGGGATTATTTTGAATATAGGAGATCTAATTGTGTCTAAGTGGAGGGTCTTTTATCGAGGTCCCCAAAAGGTCCCCTTTTTTCTGGGTCTGGTGTCTGAATTGTTCAGGCAATTCCATGTGCCAAAGGATAACACTGACAAGGAGGTAGATATGGATGATGCCTTCAACCCTATACGGGTGAAAGTGGTTACCTCCAAGAAGAAGAGAAAGGTGGACGAAGCGGGGAGCAGCCAGGGTGCCGAGGATGTTGATGATGATGATGACACTCCCGCCCCTCCTTTCCAATCACAACCCCGATTACTAGCAGCCAGTTTTAGAAGAACATGGTTGCGGTCAGGCAATTTATGGAGGACACTACTCCTGGAGGTACAACCTCTCCCCCCTCTGCTCAGTACTTTGCACCTCTCCACATGGAGTTGGATGAGGATAAGAATAAAAGGCTCTCCCAAGATTGCATGTTTGCCCATATATGGAAGACCATTAAGGTCATGTTCACTTGCGCTGCCCCTGGTAAGAAGCTTCCCCAGCTTGAGCCCAAGGATATGTAGGAGTCTCCCTTCTTGAGCAACGATGAGGCCTAGGACCTCCCCCCTTTCATTATAAACACTTACTTCTTTTGGGCTTTACCCTCGTTTAGGGAATGTACTAGATAATGTTTCCCTTTCCTTTTTCCCTTTCATTTTAAGCATGCGGACGCTAGATTCAGATAATATTTACCTTATATGCATGTGACATTAGTTCTATTAGTGTTTTCTTAGTTGTACGTAGCAGCTCGTAGCTTAACTATCGCTTTTAAATGCCCTAGAAATGAAAGGAAAACAGGGGGAAACAACGCCCTTCCCATGTCTTCTCATATATTTTTCTTCATAAAAATAAAGTGCTCCATATCTTCATATATCATGTTACTGACGATTTATATGGGAAAGTTATTTTGATCTAATATTTGATTTCTGAAGGAAAATCAATTATCTACGTCAAGTTATTCAAGCCTAAATTCGAGTTTGATTTTGTTTGGAGCTTTTCAGAGCGGTTCGAGCTTGGACATCATCGTCCTAGCAGCTTGTCATTGGACGACAGGTAGATTAAGGTTTAACTCTTTTAGACACCACATATATAGGATATAATTTTACTAATTAGCATCCTTGGGTTGGGTTTATTATCTTGGTACCCAGACTTTGTCCGCTTCTTCATGTGCATCTTATTTTTGCTCCATTGACTGTAGTATTTGTGGTAGTTGATAGTATCACCCTTGTGGTCCTGTGTGGCCTTGTTTTTAAATTTGGACCATAAATGGTGGGTTATTTGGGAGTATCAGTGAGTCCCGAACATCGATACCATTATTATAGAGCTCGTTATGCTTGATGTAGAGTGATTGGAGCCTGTGCAGGGCCGATAGGTTGAGTGTGAGCCATTGGGCTACTGCCTATGTTTGAGCATGCCATTATCATGCATATAAAAGCTTTTTCACATGTTTTACTATGCTTTTGGCTTCGGGCCTACTATTGATTATTTTCTAAACCTTGCATGGCCTTAAGGGCCCATTTTCGATAAAAATAGTTACTAAAGGTTGGAATTGTTTTCATTGATCTTTTGGGGTAATAAGGAATTAAAAGGATGATTTTTATCACTGTTTTCATACTTATACTAGACTCGGCTGGTCCATAGTGCTAGAATTGATTTCCTATTAATTTGAAATGGCACTAGACTCGATCGAACCGAGTTACAGGTTAGTTTTACTACTGCTTTAGACCCGGTTATGTACGGGCACCCATTTCAGGATTTTTAGACTTAATTCACTGATTTAGACCCGGGTAGAACCCCGGGCGTGCATTGTTGAGGTTTTGACTTATTTTAATTCGGCTATACTCTGAATGGTTATTTTGAGATTATGAGATTTAGTATGTGGTCACGAGTAGACCTCCATGGACCCTGCCATTCTGGACCAAGTGCTATAGGCTGAGGGTGACCCAAGGAGGGGTGTATAGTAGAGTTGAGGTACTCGGGGAAATCCCTTCCATTGATCATGCCTCTATTAGGCCTTCTAGGTACCGGAGGGTGTAACATATGGCACTACCATCACTTGGTTTAGCATATCATATCATATCATGTATATTGTGTTCGGATCCACCCTTGATTATTGCTTGCTCAATGTATGCTCCGGTAGTTTAGGATGTTGTAGGGTTTGTTTTCACCTATATGTGTCCCTCGGGTGTATGGGCGCCTGTGGGACTGTAGGTAGACTTTTATTTATTATTATTCTATCACGATATTGATCCTGATTATGGTGTTACTAGCATGACTTGGTTTTAGCTTATTTTCAAGTGTGTTATCGTTATTTTCCTCTCCTCCTTCCCTTTTTTCTTGAGGTTACCAGTATACCGCCTTATCCTTTAAGTCTTTTTATATATTGTTATTGCATGGACTCCAGGTGCGTTCCTTCTTCCTTCACTTGTGTTCTATGATGTATAGCTCTATTAGCTAGCCTAGCATGATTATTTTCTCCTTGTAGTATTTATGTACTATCTTTCATGTGCTTGTTCGTTGTTTTTTTGACTACTTGTTTCTTTTCTGCTATATTATTGCTTTTATATCTTGTATGTGCCCAGTCAGCCTATGATACCTTTTAGGTATGTGTTGCTTTGCAATTGGTGCTCATACTACACTTCTGCATCTTTAGGTGCAGATTCGAGTGTGAGTTCTCACAACTGACTGCGCTGCCTCATGCGAGGTGTTTTTGGACTATCCGAGACTTAGGGTAAGCTCTTGGCGACCGGGGCTTAGCTTTAATTCATCTTATGTATTATGTACTCCTTTATCATTTAGAGACATATGTACATATTCTTTTGGATCTTTTTGTACTCTGTATACTTAGTGCTGACTTTTATACTATGATACCAGGTCTTGGGGGCTTTGTTTAGCTTCCATATATGTATATATATATATACTCTTGTCGTCCCTTCCTTTACTTATTTTCCATTGCTCCCGCATATTTATACTGCTCTTTCGCTTGATTTATTGACAATAACTTCTTACTAATCATTCTGGGCTACAGGGATTGGTTCACCTACTGGGGGTTGTAGGTGCTATCATGACCGAGAAATTGGGTCGTGACAGCTTGTTATCAAATATTAGGTTCACCGGTGCTATCGGTACAGGAGCCAATGTCTAGTAGAGTCCTACGGATTAGGGTAGAGACGTCTGTATTCAATCTTCGGGAGGCTACAGTAGCATCTTAGGAAATACTACTCTCTTATTGACTCGATATCATGAGTCTTATCCTTGATGGTTTCTTGAAATCTCACTTATTCTAATTGATTCTCCCGTAGATAGTTCGTACGAGAGCGTAAACATCAGGTGAGGGCGAGCCTTTGACTCTAGCTAGGGGTCAGGGAGGTCACAGAGGTAGAGCTATAGGACGTGCCCGAGCAGTGGCACTAGTTAGAGCTTTTTGGGTTGAGGTTGAGCCCAAGATTGTTCTAGAGTAGCAGCATGTGGACCAGGGGACAACCCAGGTGCCACAGCTTTAGTACTGGCTTCAGCACCGATATCAGGCCCAGTTCAGTCTTCAGGTATTCGGGATTTACTTCTACAGTTATTGGATATGATCAGGGATCAACCTTCAGGGGTAGCACATACATCTACTCAGGGGGAAACCTACGTTACACTAAGTTTAAGAGCATAGCCTACCACTGCAGTTCCTCGTGTCGAGGTTATTCCATTTCCATTTGTTGCACAACCTCTTGCTCCTCGCCCAACTATGACATAGGTGGAGCAGAAGGCGTTGGGCAGGTTTTTGAGATTTGCAGCCCCGAGGTTTTAGTGGTAATTTTGGTCAGTATCCACATGATTTTATTACTATATGTAAGGAGATGCTACATCATTTGGGTTTACTAGAGACCCATGGAGTTGGGTATACTACTTATCAGTTGGAGGGACCAGCTAAGTTATGGTAGAGGGCCCAGGTTGCTTGCAGAGCATCTTCATCTCTTCTATTGTCTTGGTCAGAGTTCTATGAGGCCTTCATAGGTATGTTTTTGCCACAGAGAGACAGAGAGCATCGTAGGGAGCAGTTCACTAGACTTATGCAGGGTTCTATGACCATATTTGAGTATGAGACTCGCTTTCACCAGCTTGCTCCATTTGGGGCCATGATTATACCTACCTAGCCTGGTAGAGTCCATAGGTTTATTTAGGGGATACAGAGAGAGTTTAAAGACCTAGCAAAGATATTAGTTACTAGTGCTCGGTCATTCCAAGATATTGCAGACTATGCCCATACTATAGAGATTTGCATCATCATGACTTTTGGGCCAGAGATAAGAGGCTTCGACATCAGGGTAGCTACAGTGGTTCTCATTATGATAGTAGAGGTTCAAGCCAGTGGGGCCAAAGTTATCAGCCAAAGTAGCACCAGGGTCCATCTAGTTGAGCGGTTCAGGGTTTGCTTCAGACTTCTGGTAGTTCTCATCTTGAGCAGGGGTAGAGTAGACAGTAAGGTTACAGTGGTCAGACTCCAAGGGGTTCAGCTTCTAGGGTATCAGGCCATGGTGGCCACACAAGTTCTGCTAGTTCATCTCGACAGTAAAGGCCATCAGGGGCATGCTATGAGTGTAGAGTTATTAGGCACTTTTCTAGAGATTGCCCCCAGTAAGGTACAGTTCAGCCAGCCGCTCAGCCTATCTATGTAGTCCAGCCACCAGTTAGAGAGGGTGGTGGTAAGGCTAGAGGTTGTTCCCAGCGTGGCAAGACATGTGGTAGGGATGAAGGTCAGTCAGGTGGTGGTCATATTTAGTTTTATGTGGTCCTTGGGAAACCGGAGGTAGAGGCCTCGGATGCTGTGATCACATGTACAATTTTTGTATGTCGTCGACCAACTTATTCTTTATTTGATCCTTGATCCACTTGATCGTATATTTTTGCCTACTATTTGCCTTGCTTGGGGTTGACTAGTGAGTCGTTATCTGTACTCGTATCTATTTTGACCCCAGTAGGAGATTCTTTAGTAGTGGATCGGGTTGTGAGATCCTGTATAATTTCTATTTGAGATATTAAGACTTGGGGTGATTTGATGATTCTTAATATGTTAGACTTTTATGTCATTCTGAGAATGGACTGGTTATCCCCTTAACGTGCAGTTTTGGATTGTTATGCAAAGACTATTTCCATAGCTATGCCCAGCGCATCCCCGGTTGTGTGGCAGGGTTCTGTTAGTTGCGCACCATCTGGGATCATATCTTGTCTTCGATCTAAGAAGTTTATTTCTTGCAGGTGTTTGGCTTATCTAGCATATGTCTGAGATGCTAGTACCGACCCTTCTTCCCTTGAGTCTGTTCCTGTGGTTAGAGATTTTCTAGATGTGTTCCCTACTGACCTGCCAGGCCTTCCACCGGGGAGAGATAATGACTTTTCTATTGAGTTAGAGCCAGGCACCAGGCCCATTTCTATTTCTCCTTACCATATGGCTCTAGTTGAGTTGAGAGAGCTTAAGGAGAAGCTCTAGGATTTATTAGCTAAGGGCTTCATTAGGCCAAGTGTATCGCCTTGGGGTGCTCCTATTCTGTTTGTGAAGAAGAAGGATGGGTCGATGTGGATGTGTATTGGTTATCGGCAGCTGAATAGGGTGACTATGAGGCATGGGTATCTGATGCCTCGTATAGATGATTTGTTTGATCAGCTTCAGACTTCAGCTGTGTTTTTGAAGATAGATTTGAGGTGAGGCTACCACCAGTTGAGGGTTAGGGCAGAGGACATCCCTAAGACAATATTTAGGATACGTTATAGCCACTATGAGTTCCTGGTGATGTCTTTTGGGTTGACTAATGCCCCTGCAGCTTTTATGAACTTGATGCACAGGGTGCTTGGCCCGTATTTGGACTCATTTGTGATAGTTTTCATAGATGACATCTTAGTATACTCGCGGAGTAGAGATGAGCATGAGCAGCACTTGAGGATTATACTTCAGACTTTAAGAGATCATAAGCTTTATGCCAATTTCTCAAAGTGTGAATTTTGGCGTGATTCAGTTGCATTCCTAGGACATGTGGTGTCTAAGGATGGGATTAGAGTTGACCCGGGTAAGATTTCATCAGTCTGTGATTGGCCGATAGCTACTACTCCTATCGAGGTTCGCAACTTTATTGCTTTAGCAGGATACTACAGATGGTTCATCGAGGGGTTTTCTTCCACAACAGCATTTTTGACTAGGCTGACTAGGAAGGATGTCCCATTTCATTGGACGGATCTGTGCGAGGATAGCTTCCGGAGGCTTAAGGCCTTGTTGACTTCAGCTCCTGTATTGACTTTGATGGTTGAGGGTCAAAGTTTCTCTATGTATTGTGATGGTTTAGGGGTTGGTATGGGTTGTTTGTTGATGCAACATGATCGTGTGATAGCATATGCATTGAGACATCAGAAGGTTCACGAGTGCAACTACCCCACTCATGACATAGAGTTGGCAGCGTTAGTCTTCGCTGTTAAGATTTGGAAGAACTACCTAAATAGAGTTCACTGTGAGATCTTTACCGATCACTGTAGTTTTCAGTATATCGTGAGTCAGCAAGAGCTGAACTCGAGGCAGAGGAGATAGGTCGAGCTACTGAAGGACTATGACTTCACTATTCTGTATCATCCGAGTAAGGCAAATATGGTAGCGGATGCCTTGAGTAGGAAGGCAGTGAGTATGGGTAACTTAGCTTCTCTTTAGTTTCAAAGTTATCGTTGGCCTTGGACATTCAGTCCTTAGCTAACCGTTTGGTTAGTCCTGACTTGTCAGATCCTAGCAGAGGTCTTGCCAGTGTCGAGGTTCAATCTACTTTGGTTGATCAGATTTAGAGCCGTCAGTTTGAGGATCAGCGGTTGTGTGACTTTTGTGATCAGGTTGTTTAGGGTTCGGCCAGCCAAGCTACTCTAGATTCAGATGGGGTTGTGAGGTTTTATAGACTCCTTTATGTTCCAAGGATTGGTGATTTGATTCAATTGATTCTCCATGAGGAACATTGTTCTAGGTATTCCATCCATCCTGGCATAGCCAAGATGTACAGAGATTTGAGGCAGCTTTACTGGTGGAGTGGTATGAAGAGGGATGTAGACGAGTTTGTATCTCGGTGCTTGAACTGTAAGTAGGTGAAGTTCGAGCATATGAGACCTGGTGGTTTGATGCAGCGACTTCCCATTCCTGAGTGGAAATGGGAAGGGATCACTATGGATTTCATAGTTGGGTTGCCTCGTACTTCTAGGGGTTTTGACTCTATTTAGGTGATTGTTGATCAGCTGGCTAAGTCAGCGCACTTCTTGACGATTTAGACTACTTATAGTGCAGAAAGGGTAGCTCATATTTACCTTCATGAGGTTGTTCGGTTGCATGGGGTCCCAACTTCAATCATTTCAGACCGCGGCACTCAGTTCATATCTTAGTTTTGGAGATCTATTCAATGAGATTTGGGTACAAAGGTTCATCTTAGTACTGCATTCCACCCTCAGATAGATGTCCAGTCCAAAAGGACTATTCAGGTCCTAATGTACATGCTTCGGGCCTGTGTTCTTGACTTTGGAGGTTCTTGGGACCGGTTTGTGCCTATGGCCGAGTTTGCTTATAATAAAGATTTCATTCGAGCATTGGCATGGCACCTTTCGAGGAGCTGTATAGTAGGAATGGCATATCGCCAATCGGTTGGTTTGATGGTTTCGAGTCTAGGTCGCAGAGTACAAATTTTCTTTGAGACTCCTTAGACCGAGTCTGAGTTATTCAGGACAGACTTCGGGTAGCTCAGAGCAGGCAGAAGAGTTATGTTGATTGTAGACTTCGTGCCTTGGAGTTCAGTGTTGGTGACTTGGTGTTTCTCCGTGTATCTCCCATGAAGGGCATGATGAGATTTGGTAGGCGGGGTAAGCTTAGCCCTAGGTACATTGGGCTATTTGAGATTCTTCATAGGGTTGATAGTGTTGCCTATCAATTAGCTTTGCCTCTGATGGTTTCTGCTATGCACTCGGTTTTTCATGTATAGATGTTGCGATGATATATTCCAGATGAGTCTCATGTGTTACAGTGGGATTCGGTTCAGTTGGATGAGAGGGTGACTTTTGTTGAGGAGCCGGTTGCTATTTTGGCTAGAGATGTTAGGAGGTTGAGATCTAGGGAGATTCTGGTTGTGAAAGTTTAGTGGAGGCACCGTCCGGTTGAGGAGGCTACCTAGGAGACCGAGAGGGAGATGCAGGCTCAGTAACCACAGCTGTTTGAGCCTTCAGGTACTTCCTTGTCCTTGACTTTTGAGGACAAAAGTCCTGTTTAGTAGTGGATGATGTAATGATCCTTTTGGTCATTCTCGCATTTACGCTTTTCTTGTACTGTTAGATTTTGCCTGTAGTGACCCCTAGTCATTTATCGCTTATTGGGACCAGTGGTTCGGTGCCCTGGCCGTTTGTTTAGTCTTTACGGCCAATTCCATATTTTAGAGCTGAGTCTTAAGAGTTATCAAAATTGTGCGATAGTGATTTGCGATCGTATGACCTCAATTGATCTTGTGAGCAGGTCGATCCTGATTCGAGGTATCGTATCACCTTAACCTTCGTCCCGTATCAAAGGCTTGCGAGCCTAAATTTTAGAATTTTATTAACATCGCGCGTATTTGGAAATATTTGATTTGAAAGTTGAATTTGGTAAAACGTTTTATTTTTATAAAAACTTTTTAAATATTTATGGAAAAAAATATACTTGTGTGATGATATATTTGTGTATATATTTATTTTATAAGAGTTTTATAAATTATTAATATTTTAATGGAGATAGTAAACTTAGTTATGTTGAAATTTATTATTATAATATAGTAGGTTTTATTTGAAATGATTTTCTATTAATTATGATGTATTCAAAAGTTATATATATTTTACCACGAATCTATGCAATACCCGACTATATACATAATGAGATAAAATATTTGTTAGTGATGCCACCTCCACTCCACGTGGAAGTGGAAGAGATTGACAACCTTTTTGCTAGTTCATTTGGCTGCCACCTATCCACTAATATGTTATTTATTTTAGCAATTACTATATTTAGTTTGGGTGGTATACAACGTGGGCTAGGTAGAAAAGAATCAAGTGGAATTTTTGTGGTTGTTGTAGGTGTATGTAATTCTTCATATCTTCTCATATATTTTTCTTCATGAAAATAAAGTGCTCCATATCTTCATATATCACGTTACTGAGGATTTCTATGGGAAAGTTATTTTGATCCAATATTTGATTTCTGAAATAAAATCAATTATCTATGTTAAGTTATTCAAGCCTAAATTCGAGTTTGATTTCGTTTGGAGCTTTTCGGAGCGGTTCGAGCTTGGACATCATCGTCCTAGAAGCTTGTCATCGGATTACAGGTAGGTTACGGTTTAAATCTTTTAGACTCCGCATATATAGGATATAATTATACCAATTAGCATCCTTGGGTTGAGTTTATTAGCTTGGTACCCCAAACCTTGTCTGCTTCTTCATGTTCATCTTATTTTTGCTCTGTTGACTGTGGTATTTATTGTAGTTGATAGTATCACCCTTGTGATCCTGTGTGGCCTTATTTTTTACTCTGGACCATATATGGTGGGTTATTTAAGAATGTACGTGAGTCCCGGACATCAATACCATTATTATAGAGCTGGTTATGCTTGTTGTAGAGTGATTGGAGTCTGTGCAAGGCTGATAGGTTGAGTGTGAGCCATTGGGCTACTGCCTGTGTTTCAGCATGCCATTATCATGCATATAAAAGGTTCTTCACATGTTTTACTATGGTTTTGGCTTCGAGCCTACTATTGATGATTTTCTAAACCTTGCATGGCCTTAAGGGCCCGTTTTCGATAAAAATAGTTACTATAGGTTGGAATTGTTTTCATTGATCTTTTGGAGTAAAAAGGAATTAAAATGATGATTTTTATCACTGTTTTCATACTTATACTAGACTCGGTTGGGCCGTAGTGCTAGAGTTGATTTCCTATTGATTTGAAATGGTACTAGACTCGATCGGACCGAGTAACAGGTTTGGTTTTACTACTGCTTTAGACCCCATTATGTTCGGGCACCCGTGTCAGGATTTTGAGACTTGATTCACTAATTTAGACCCGGGTAGAACCCCGGGCATGCATTGTCGAGGTTTGGTGACTTATTTCCATCTGGATATACTGCAGATTGTTATTTTGAGATTATAAGATTTAGTATCTGGTCTACGAGTAGACCTCCATGGACCCTACCATTCTGGACCAAGTGCTACGGGCCGAGGGTGATCGGAGTAGGGGTGTACAGTAGAGTTGAGGTACTCAGGGCAATCCCTTCCATGGATCCTCCCTCTATTGGGCCTTCTAGGTACAGGAAGGGGTAAAATACGGCACTACCATCACTTGGTTCCGCATATCATATCATATCATGCATATTGTGTTCGGATCCACCCTTGTTTGCTGTTTGCTCAGTGTACGCTCCGGTAGTATAGGATGCCGGAGGGTTTGTTTTCACTTATATGCGTTCCTCGGGGGTATGGGCACCCATGGGACTGTAGGTAGACTTTTATTTATTATTATTCTATTGCGATATTGATCCTGATTATGGTGTTACTAGCATGACTTGGTTTTTATTTTGTTTTCAAATGTGTTATCATTATTTTCCTCTCCTCCTTCCCTTTTTACTTGAGGTTACCGGTATACCGCCTTCTTCTTTAACTCTCTTTATTTATTGTTATTGCATGGACCCCAGGTGTGTTCCTTCTTACTTCACCTATGTACTGTGATGTATAGCTCTATTAGCTAGCCTAGCATGATTTTTTTCTCCTTGTAGTATTTCTGTGCTAGCTTTCATGTGCTTGTTCGTTGTTTTTGTGACTACTTGTTTCTTTTCTGCTATATTACTTCTTTTATATCTTACATGCGCCCAGTTAGCCTATGATACCTACTGGGTACCCGTTGCTTTGCAATTGGTGCTCATACTACACTTTTGTATCTTTGGGTGCAGATCCGAGTGTGAGTTCTCACCGCTGACTGCGCTACCTCGTGGAAGGTGTTTTTGGACTATCCGAGACTCAGGATGAGCTTTTGGCGATCAAGGCTTAGCTTTAGTTCATCTTCTGTATCATTTACTCCTTTATCATTCAGAGACATATGTATATATTCTTTTGGATCTTTTGGTACTCTGTATACTTAGTGCCAGCTCTTATACTATGATACCAGGTCTTGGGGTTTTGTTTAGCTTCCATATATGTATATATATATACTTCTTTCGTCCATTCCTTTACTTATTTTCCCTTGCTCCCGCATATTTATACTGCTCTTCCTCTTGATTTATTGATAGTAGCCCGTTACTAAACGTTCCGGGCTACGGGGATTGATTCGCCTACTGGGGGGTTGTAGGTGCTATCATGATCGAGAAATCGGGTCGTGAAAAATTCCCATACCAAGTGTGGTACCCAAATCAATCGAATAGTATCCCATACCAGGCGTGGTACCCGAGCTAACCAATAAGTAACTTGTACCAGGCATGGTACCCGAGCCAACCGAATGTCACACAGAAATCCAACAGTCAACCACAATGAACAACAATACACTTGCAAAACCAACAAGAAATGACAACTAGTTCATTTCACAAGACTGTTAACTGGAACATAGACATTCATAAACCATTCCCTATGCATGCAACTTATACAATACTAAGAAGTAGTACATGAACACATAATGCATATTGGGAAAACAACAACCATCACCTACCCAACCCCGGGTATATAACTCGACCTCGAAATCTCGTCCGAAGACTGAATTCTTATTCGCCCCTTTAACACATGCTAGTAGATACAACCATTTCTGGAACTCCCCCCTACGACAGAGGTACAATATGGGGAAAATCTCCCCTAACTTTTGTAATTCAACTATTCTAGTTATTCTACCTTTTTATACCAAATTATTTTCGAAACTCCATCTTATAGCCATTTAATTACCCAAGCTCTTTCGGTCCCCCGGACCTTCCCGACTCTCTAGTCCCTGAATTTGGTCATAACACAACATATGATAACATACATAACCCGGAATATGATACTCCTCATCCCAACTCAACCATTTCCCAATTCAAACAGTCCAACCATAACAATCCTCCAGACTCCGTGCCCGAAGGCCTAAGCATGGATTCTCCTTTTTCGTCTATACAATAAATACAAAATTGAGGCAGGTCAATCTACTCAATGAAGAAAACCTAGCCTAGCTAGACGCCAAGCAGCTGCCCGATGCATTTTTTGGCTCCGTGAAGGTGTTTCCTACCAGATGACAATCCCAAAATCCATTGTTTCACGTCCTTTTAGCCGAAATCCCTCCTCCTCATGGCTCCTAAGTCTTGGAGTAGCCTAGGAGGGTTTTTGGAGAAACCCTCGTATGTTTTCCAACTGAGCAGGAGAAGTCTTTTATTAAAATCGCGTTCTGAGGATACTTTCTCTTGTCATCCCGCTATAGCGGTCGGCCTTTCGCTACAGCGATAGCGCTATAGCGGAATAAATACCGCTATAGCAGAGTGACATCAGCCCGAAAGATTTCCAAAAAAAAAAAACATCATGTTGCCCCACTTAATTCAAAACGTATTTTAATCATTTTCGAAAGTTGCATTAACATGATTCCTAAAATAACGATGAATCAAATCCTTACAAAACCATAACCTACCTATCATCCGACGACAAGCTGCGAGAACAACGATGTCCAAGCTTGAACCACTCTGACAAGCTTCGAAACAAAATCACACTATCAAAAACATAAACTACACATTAAAATGAGACTAACAATACTCATATTGCTATACTTATAGCCAGATCAAAATTCAGGTCACGAGCGGGCCTGTGAGCCCCGCAACCTGAAGCCAAAAAGAAACGAGTGCAAAATAATCACAAGGTTCCAATGGTTGCATGCCCTAAAATTTAGAGGAATTGGGCAAGGATTTGGGGATAAAATAGCCCACCCAAACAAAGGAATTAAAGAGGAAATTTGCAAGAATTAAATTGGAATTTAGCGATGAAACTTACTGGATTAAGGCTGGGAAAACGATCACGAAGAAAGTATAATTCCCCTCCAAGAGCCGATGAGCAAGAGCGAAGGAACTGGAGGTTTTAGAGCTAGTTTCTATGGAGAATTCGGAGTTGGGTGTTTAAATGAAAAGGAATAAAGAAGAAGCTAATATAAAGGTTGTCAGCGAATGTTATGCCTACGCGTCCATGGCACTGCCTACACGGCCATGCGTACACGGGCGACCTAAGTGCACGCGGGCGGCCCAGGCATATGCGTAGGCCAGGCGCTGGCAAGTCTAGGTGCTTGCCCAGCGTGCACGCGGCCAGGCCACTGCGTATGTGGCAGCGCGCACGCATCCCAGGTGCCGCCTAGGCGATGATCGAGAAATTGGGGAAACTGGCATGCTTCATCGCGGACTCAGCCAAGCCCTACGTGGTTGATGGCCAGTTGATGCCATGACAACAACCAGCTGCCAAGAACATCTCCAACTTGGAATTTGACTCCGACGGACCCTCAAGAATGCATCTGGGGTCCCGCGAACACAAATAAGCTGAGTTATTCATCTAAAAATGGCATTCCGGACTCAACGGAATTGATAAAAATGTCAATGGAGGTCGATTTAATGAAAAGTGGGCCCCACGCCCAAAACTAACTTTAGGCCAATCTTTCCAAAATAGAACACCAAGGCCTAAAACGAGTCTGGAAGCTTCGAGACCCGAACCAAAGGTCTCCATAGCCCAAAGTCAACATTTCAGAGCTAACAGCGCTGTCAGAATTTCTATCTGACACCATCTTCTCCGAATGTTGACCAAATTCAAACTTCTAAGTTCAACTGGCTTGAAAATACATAAACTAAAACAAAACTAAACCGAAAGCTCGTAGACCCCGACCAAAGGTCCATCTAGACAAAAATCTAAACTCCGGAGCTAATGGAACTGTCAGAATTTGGTTCTGAGTGCGTTTACCAAGAATGTTGACCAAAGTCAATGATATCCTAAGTTAAGGCTCTAAAATAAGGAAACAACCATAATAACCAAACGAACGGCCAGGGCACCGAACCACCGGTCCCAGCAAGCCACAAATGACTTGGGGCAACTACAAGAAAGCTATAATAGTACAAAGAAAGCGTAAATGCAAAAATGACCGGAAGAGTCATTATATCATCCACTACTAAAAAGGACTTTCGTCCTTGAAAGTCAAGAACTAGGAAGTACCTGAAGGCTCAAACAGTTGTGGATACTGAGTGCACATCTCTCTCTTGGTCTCCCAGGTAGCCTCCTCAATCGGACGGTGCCTCCACTGAACTTTCAAAAGTGGAATCACTCTAGATCTTAAACTTCTGACATCCCTGGCCAAAATAGCTACCGGCTCCTTAACAATAGCTAAGCTCTCATCCAACTGAGTCGTATCCCACCGAAACATGTGAGACTCATCTGGAATATACTATCGCAACATTAATACATGGAAAATTGGGTGCATAGAAGAAAACATCAAAGGCAAATCTAACTGATAGGAAAGACTACCAACCCTCTGAAGAATCTCAAATGGCCCATTGTACCTGGGGCTAAGCTTGCCTCTCATGACCCAGACTACCATGAGTGGCACCCACCCAACCACCCCCGGGTGAGCGAACCATCAACAACCCCAAACGTAACCGTTCTAACAACTCAAAACCAGAATGCAAGAAATAAACTAGCAATTCAAAACAGTCTAAATCTTTTATAAATGACCTGTGGAAAATCCTTCCATAGAATCTGAATCTAGAGTACGGGGATGCCATCCCAAAATAAGAAATAGTCTAAGCCCGAAACAAGTGAGCTACAACTAATAAGAAATAAACCAAGGCAGCTCGATCGAACAGTTCACCCTTGATATCTTGAAGTGTTAGGCCTACAGGTGAGGTCGTGCGTCAACCGCCAGAAGATTTCTTGTACTTACAAAAAAAACGTAAGTGCAGTATTAGTACACAACCACCATGTACTGGTAGGATCATCAGCCAGTTCCAAATAAATAGTATATGAACAGTACAAAAGTCAAGTAAGAGTACAGGAAACATGTAAACAAGCCAACAGGTACTTCTAGACTACAGGTCTCTCCCTAGCTTGTCCCCACATGTAATCTACTTTCACAACTATGATCAACCATCCACAATAAAAAATAATTATACCCCATTACATATCCCGGACCTAAGTGTCAAACATACAACCCGGTCTAGCCCAAGACCAAACTCACCCTGTAACATAACATCTCGATCTACACCAAGACCAAACTCACAAATCAATATAACAACCCAGCCTCTCAAGGACCAAAATACAATATCACAATTTATAAACACAGCTCGGTCCACTCATGGAACCAAATCAAATGCACAATGCAATAAGTAAACCCGTACCAGGCGTGGTACCCGAGCCAACCAGTCAGTATATCTCATACCAGGAATGGTACTCGAGCCAACCGTTAGTATATCCCATACCAGGTGTGGTACCTGAGCCAATAGTTAGTATACCCATACCAAGCGTGGTACCTGAGCCAACCGTTAGTATACCCGTACCAGGCGTGGTACCCGAGTCAACCGTTAGTATACCCATACTAGGCATGGTACCTGAGCCAACCGTTAGTATACCCATACCAGGTTTGGTACCCGAGCCAACCGAATATCACATAAATCCACAGTCACAAACAATGATCAATCAACACTTGTAAACCAACAAGCAATAACACCTAGTTCATTTCACAAGACTGAAAATAGGATTCTTAGACATTCCTAATCATTCCTTAAACATGCAACACATACAATACTTAGACCAAAGTACTCAAACATACAATGCATACAGGAATCAATAACCATCACCTACCTCGAATAATCAAGCTCTACAGTCCCAGAGCTTTCCCTTTTTCAGGATCCCTTGCTTGTTCTTGGTCTAGAAACAAACACATAAACACTATAGTTAATTAACTAGCCTAAATTACCCGGATTACACATAATCCTAATCCACAGGCCAAACAATGATCATCCCAACCCTTTACGGGCTTTCCCTCCATTAATTCACCTAAGATTATCATTTATACCGATAAATTTAGAGAATTTAAGCTTGGTGATCATTACCCATTAACTATAAACAATACCCAAGAACTCTAGCACCCTAGAATTCCCCTTTTTCCCCGGATTCTACAATCCTAGGTTATCCCAAACCTTTACCCAAGCCCACCCCTAGAAATTCTATAGAGTAGAAAGATATTATGAAGTTTGGGGAGTAGAATCCTTACCTTTAGGACAAAAAATGGTGAAAACGCATGGAAATCGCCCCCTTCTTCTCCCAAAACATCTTGAAGAAAATTTGAACTATTTTGGGGAAGTTTCAGCATTAAATCAGGTCAAGCTCCACTATAGTGGTCCGCTCCGCTATAAAGGTACCGTCGTAGCAGAGTCGTCCGCTATGGCAGAGGCTGACCGACGTTGACTTCTGTTGTAGCAATATTTTCTCTGCTACGGCAGAGGTCGCTATGGCAGAGTGTCAACCGCTACGGCAGTTAACACATGACAGAAAGTCATAAAGTCACTAAAATTGGTCCATTTTACAACACACTTATTTTCCTGACATCTCGAAACAACCCCTTCACGTCAATCTCGATTCTGGGAGTTCTACTTACTCGAATTCGATTCTGAAAAGTCTCCCTGACTCCTTTATATCTTAGCTAAATGGAAAACTAGCTCAAATCAATATATTTAACCCAATCCTTACCCAAATTTCCCTAGAGCATAGCTCACTCCAAAACTGACCGAGACTAGCCTAGCCCAGAATTTCAAACTCCCAAACCCGGAGTTTTCTAACTCTAAGAATTGGCATGAATGGTTCACCCATAAAAATAGACTCGGTCATTACAACAGATACCACTTTACCCATCATTCATCCCCGAATGATCAAACTCAAAAATATGGAAAGTAAAGAGCAAAAAGAGTAGTACATGTATCCTCAAACAGGTGAGGGTGCTTTTACCGTATGTGCTTCTCGATTTCCCAAGTGGCTTCCTTAATTGGACGACACTTCCATTGAACCTTTACCATACTGATCACCTTTGTCCTCAATTTTCGGACATCCCAATCAAGAATCAAAACCAATTCCTCTTCATAGCAAAGATCCTTATCAAATAATACCTCATCCCACTTGATGATGTAGTCCCCATCCCCATGGTATCGCTTCAGCATGGATACATGGAATACCAGATTGACACCCGATAGACTGAGCGACAGTGCTAATCTATAAGCCACTGGCCCTATGATCTCAATAACTTCAAACGGTTCGATGAACCGAGGGCTAAGCTTGCCCTTCTTACCAAAACGCATAACACCCTTCATTGGTGAAACTTTCAACAATACCTGCTCACCAATTTTAAATTCCATGTCCCTTACCTTGCGATCCACATATTCCTTCTGCCTGCTTTGGGCAGCTAGCAACTTGGTTTGAATGCCTCTCACCTTTTCTTGTGCTTCCCTGACCAAGTCTACGCCCAAAGAATTTACATCGCCTTCCTCAAACCACCTTATAGGTGACCTACAACTCCTCCCATACAGAGCCTCAAACTATGCCATGTCGATACTGGAGTGGTAGTTATTGTTGTATGAGAACTCACACAATGGTAGAAACTGGTCCCAATGACCCCCGAAGTCAATCACACATGCTCTTAGTATGTCCTCCAATACCTGAATCGTCCTCTCCGACTGACCATCAGTCTAAGGATGGAAGGTTGTACTAAAGGTGAGTTATGTACCCAACTGTTCATGTAACTTACCCCAAAACATAGAGGTAAACTGTGAACCCCTGTCTGAAATGATGGACAGTGGTACCCCATGCAATCTCACAATCTCCTTCACGTAGATCATAGCCAATTGCTGTGAATTAAAATCCACCCTGACCAGAATAAAATGAGCTGACTTGGTCAGCCTGTCAACAATGACCCAAATAGAGTCATACTTCCCCAAAGTCTTGGGGAGACCCATCACAAATTCATGGCTATCCGTTCCTACTTCCACTCTGGAATGGCCATTCTTTGAAGTAGTCCTACAGGCTTTTGTTGTTCATACTTGACCTACTAGAAATTATGACACTTGGACACAAAATCTGCTATGTCCCTTTTCATCCCAGGCCACCAATAAAGTTGCCTCAAATTTTTGTACATCTTGGTTACACCCGGATGAATCCAATACCGTGAACCATGAGCCTCTGCCAACACCTTCTGAATCATGTCATCAACTCGAGGAACACAAGTCCTTCCTCTGAAACTTAAAACCTTGCCAGTGTCTAACATGGCATCTCCGAACTCTCTGGACACTACCTTGCTTCGTAGTTTGCTCAATTGTGAATCCTGAAACTGCTTAGCCTGTATCTCATCCATGAATGTGGATTTGACCTCAACACTGGCCAATACACCACCCTATTCTGAGATACCCAAGTGCATAAATTTAGATTCTAAGGCTTGAATCTCCCTTGGCAATGGTCGTTTGGACACTCCCAAACAAGCCAGATTGCCCATGCTAACTGTCTTCCTTCTCAGTGCATCTGCCACCATATTAGCCTTACCCGGATGGTACTGAATGGTCACATCATAGTCCTTTAATAGCTCCATCCACCTTTTATGCCTCAGATTCAACTTTTTCTGAGTAAAAACATGTTGTAGGCTGCGATGATTAGTGAACACCTCACACTTGACACCATAGAGATAGTGTCTCCAAATCTTGAGTGCAAACACCACGCTGCCAACTCTAAATCATGAGTTGGATAGTTCCTCTCATGAACCTTCAACTGCCTAGAAGCATATGCTATCACATTCCTATCCTGCATCAACACAGCACCCAAACCCGTATGTGAAGCATCATAATAAACAATAAAGTCATTACCTTCAACCGGCAAAGACAAAATAGGAGCCGTGGTCAGAATAGTCTTGAGCTTTTGGAAGCTCTCCTCACACTTGTCGAACCACACAAACGGTACCTCATTGATACGCCAAAATTACACCTCCAAAAGAAGTATAAAGCGGTCGTTGTCAATTATAGAACCTAACTGGGGTTAGGGTCGATCCCACGAGGAATATGGAAGAAATACGTCAAAAGTGAATATTTAATCGTTCGTCTTTATTTAAAGGAGGGATTTTTATGTATCACAAGTAAAGATTATAATTATTAACAATTTAATATTTAATTGTGCTCAAAGAATTAAAGGTAACTAGGATTGTGTTCACCATAATTTCATAACTTAGGAGGTATACGTAATTAATGATCTATTATGGTGCTTAACATGCAAGATTGGTAAGTTAGGTTCACCTAAATCCTTGGTCCGGCAGATAGATAAATTTTACCACACACCTTGGTCCGGCCACGGGTGTATACTTTACTAACCCTTACCCTTGATCCCAGATTAGCTATTCCCGGACAAGGTCAAGCTATTAGATGAGGGTTGGTAGCCTCCAATCTCCGTTGTGAACAACCTTTTTCCCATTCGTTACCTCCTTGGTCCGGCAAGTAAGAATAAGGCGAGTTCTAACGTTTGCAACCGTTAAAAAGCAATCAAAGAGAAGGGAAGAACAATACATGCATAAACACCTTCCTAGAATCATTAACTGTTTAACCTACGTTTGTTAATTCATCATAGTTCCCACAATCCTAGTTATGGTATTTAGCTACTCATGCTTGCAAGAATCATAGAATAATACATAATAAAAGACTTACTTTTATTCAATGAAAATTACCTCAAAGTAGAAAAATATATAATCCAAGAACACAAATAAATAATAAAGGAGAAGAATAGAATAAACCAAAATTTTCCGACCTCCACGGCTGTTCTTAGCTCTTCCTAGCTTACAAAGTTAAAAGAAAAAAATATATTGGTTTTCTACAAAAATTGTTCTTATGAGCTATTTATAGATGTAGAAAAATGTCTCAAATAAAATAACTGAGTCCAAAACAAATTGGGAAATCAAAACTCAATTAAATTGGTTTACCGTGTGCGTGCACCGTTAATTTAGAGTAGCAGCCTCCAATTGTGCAATGGCCTTCAGATGCTGCCACGTGGCAACAATTGTACTGTAATTTCAATTGGAAATTTCACCTTTGCTGCTCCTAATTGAATATGAATATAATATTTCATTTAATCCATTAAGCTGTCTACTTGATTTCCTTATATGATTTCTCGTTTTTAATTCGTTTCTTCTCCAAATTTCTTTAACTTTTCACCATTTTAATCCTACAAATACAAATACCCAATATAAGAATAATTCATAAAATCAATGCTTAAAAACGATAATAAAAAGACTAAATATGAGATAAATAATGATTAAATATATGTAATTTTGACCTCACATCACCACCCCACGCTTAAACTCTTGTTCGTCCTCGAGTAAGCATTAAGGTTCATCTTAATAAAACTAGGAATACCACCACTTTGATTGATACAAACAATTAGGCCATGTAACAAATCACAACATCAAGTACACTTCCCGATCATTATGCAAGATATACAACAAAAACAAACTTCTAACCTCCTAACCTCAAAGACGAACTTTAACTCATCAAATTAACTTTGCTCACCTACTCTATCAAAGAAAGCTAATAAAATCACCTATCTATCATGAAACAAGTGCCCTCACAAGAAGAAATAGTCCACACACTCGATTTAAAGAATAGAATATAAATTAAGGACTTAGCATCAAAGAACAACTCTCACACTCACAAAAGAATTCACATGTATGCACAAAGAACCATAGGCTTGCCCATTATGTACATCTCCACTAATTAAGCATGCTTGAATAGAATTAAATAGGACTTTTATGGGTTGTAATGTTGGCTAGGGGACGGGTAGGAAACTATATATTAGTAACTTAAACTTCCCTAAGCACTTTGCACTTTTTGAACTTCATCACCTATTTTTTCTTTCTCACTTTTTTTTCACCCCCCTCTTCAATTATTTTCACTAGTAATTCTCATCATATCAAGAAAGCTTCAATAATATTTTTTTTCAAGATTTTTTTTTCATGTCACATTCTTTCTAAGAGGGCTTTGTCATCACTTTGTAGCTATCATTAGTCACCTTTTTCACTCAACCATCCCTTTTTTTAAAATTTAACAATTTTATCATAATCCATGCTACAGTGCTTAAGGAAGCAGGGTACAAAAACTAGGGATTCAACAAAAGAATCAAGGCAAAAAATACGGCTACCAAATGAAAGGCTACAAGCTTAAAGGGGTAACTAGTGATATAATAGCTGAAAAAGCTAAAATTCACAAGACATATCAAAAAAATCCTATATCATCTTTCAAACAGAGCAATGCTTTTTATTTCGCTTCAATAACATGCAGGGCACGTTCTAGACTAAGATGCAAAACATGGAATATATGCAAGAAATCATCACCTCACATGGCACAAGTCTCAATCAAGATGAATCAATTCTACTTCTAACATAGACAGGGTCATAGCAAACTACAAAATAAGAATAAGCTATATACAAAGTCACTACATTGAGCCTAGTGTCAAAAAATCTATTATTTTTATTTATACTCAAGCACTCCCGAAAAGTACTTCTCAAACTCAGGCCTAAATATGCTAGTATCAAACAAGTCAAAAAGGGTCTTTTCTTTTCTCTCCAAAAAAAAACTATTTCTAAAAATATAAAAAAAATCACTAAAAAAAAGTCTGGTTCAAAGGGCCCGCCCTCGAAAAAGAACCGAGGCCATAAGAAAAACCAAGGGTTGGATGAAACATGCCACTAACAAAAACTAAAAAAAGAAAAAGGAAATTAAATATTTAAAAAAATCTTTTTGTATTTTTTTTTTGTTGAAATAAAATAAAATCCTATGGCATACTCACCCTTAACTTATAATTATCGGAAGATTCTCTACCCCACACTTAAAATCATGCTTTGTCCCCAAAGCAATTTATAGAAGAAAAAGATAACACTCCCTGAGGCCCTCTAGGCCCTAGCTAACAACATGATTTATCATAATTTTTCATCAAGGGCCGCGGGATCCCACACTTATTAAGCTCAACCATGTTTTTTAGCTTCCAATTTTGGGTACTCAGACTTCCTCTAATCTGCACAAAAATTAAAAAAAATAAAGAAAAAAAACCTAACACTACAACAACAACAACAACAACATACCCAGTGTATTCCCACAGCGTGGGGTCTGGGGAGGGTAGAGTGTACGCAGTCCATACCACTACCTCAGAGGTGAGGTAGAGAGGCTGTTTTCGATAGACCCCCGGCTCAAGACAAAACAGTCTAAAAATAGGCTAAAAATGAAGTAACAATAATACAGGATAAAAATACAAGATAAAACTACAAATTGGGTTGCCTAACACTATAAAAATAAAAATAAGAAGCTATACTATAAATTGGGTTGCCTCCCAATAAGTGCCTGATTTAACGTCGCAGCACGACACCTTCAAGTGAACTATTTTTCCTTCCACTTAGAACTTATGAATTGCACCCCTAATTTTTTTCTAATTTTTTACTATGCTCAAGAGGTGGTGGTATAAATATAAAGGTCCCAAGTAATAAATATCGAATTTCGTACTTTTTGGACCTTAAGTAAGGAATGTAATTCTCTGATTTTGGCACAATAAATTCAAGAATATAGACACATTGTTCTTCCTTCTTACACTCTTTCAAAAGTTCATATGGCTCGATTAATAACTCACCATCTAAACATAATGTAGAAAAACGATTGGAATGGGGTCCAATGCATCCTAACTCATGAATTGTATTATTGTTTACATCCTCGTATTCACACACACTAGAGTCTTTAAAAATAATTTTACCTTCTTCTTCACATAACTCTAGTGTATTCTTCTCAACAGTGACAACATCAATAAGAGTATGGTCTAGTAGTTGTTCTTCTAATTTTAGCTCCTCAAGTTGGCTCATAAGCATCTTTTCTTCCTCACACAACTCATAACTAAATTGTTGGGCATCAAACGCAACAATCTTTGCACTCAACTCATAATTTAAGTTGTGAATTTTCCAATTTAAATTTTCAAACTCATCAAGGAACTCCATTATTTCTGCTAAGCGCTCTAAAAAAATATAAGTAAAGTTCTTAAGGTCACCCTCATATAAAGCTAATTTCATTCAAAGATCCACACTATCATAAGCACAAGAATTACAAGAACCCATATCACTCTCTACTTTTTCAGATGTCATCTCAAGAAGAGTGGTAAATAAAAAAAATAAAAAATTGTAAAACATAATTAAAAAAATTAATAATTAAAAAACTATAGACTACAAATAAAAATAAACACTAAAGACAATTTCTAAATCGTATTCTCCGGCAACGGCGCCAAAATTTAATACGCCCAAATTACACCTCCAAAAGAAGTATAAATCAGTCGTTGTCATATATAGAACCTAACTGGGGTTAGGGTCGATCCCACGAGAAATATGGAAGAAATACGTCAAAAGTGAATATTTAATCGTTTGTCTTTATTTAAAGGGGGAATTTTTATGTATCACAAGTAAATATTAGAATTATTAACAATTTAATATTTAATTGTGTTCAAAGAATTACAGGTAACTAGGATTGTGTTCACCATGATTTCATAACTTAGAAGGTATACGCAATTAATGATCTATTCTGGTGCTTAACATGCAAGATCGGTAAGTTAAGTTCACCTAAATCCTTGGTCCGGCAGATAGATGAATTTTACCACACGCCTTGGTCCGGCCGCGGGTGTATGCTTTACTAACCCTTACCCTTGATCCCAGATTAGTTATTCCCGGACAAGGTCAAGCTATTAGATGAGGGTTGGTAGCCTCAAATCTCCGTTGTGAACAACCCTTTTTCCATTCGTTACCTCCTTGGTCCGGCAAGTAAGAATAAGGCGAGTTCTAACGTTTGCAACCGTTAAAAAGCAATCAAAGAGAAGGGAAGAACAATACATGCATAAACACCTTCCTAGAATCATTAACTGTTTAACCTACATTTGTTAATTCATCATAGTTCCCACAATCCTAGTTATGGTATTTAGCTACTCATGCTTGCAAGAATCATAGAATAATACATAATAAAAGACTTGCTTGTATTAATCATGAAAATTACCTCAAAGTAGAAAAATATATAATCCAAGAACACAAATAAATAATAAAGGAGAAGAATAGAATAAACCAAAATTCTCCGGCCTCCACGGCGATTCTTAGCTCTTCCTAGCTTACAAAGTTAAAGGAAAAAAATATATTAGTTTTCTACAAAAATTATTCTTATGGACTATTTATAGATGTAGGAAAATGCCTCAAATAAAATAACTGAGTCCAAAATAAATTGAGAAATCAAAACCCAATTAAATTGGGTTTACGGCGTGCGTGCACCGTTAATTTAGAGTAGCCGCCTCCAATTGGAAATTTCACCTTTACTGCTCCTAATTGAATATGAATATAATATTTTATTTAATCTATTAAGCTGCCTGCTTAATTTCCTTATATTATTTCTCGTTTTTAATTCGTTTCTTCTCCAAAAAATTTTAACTTTTCACCATTTTAATCCTACAAATACAAATACCCAATATAAGAATAATTCATAAAATCAATGCTCAAAAACGATAATAAAAAGACTAAATATGAGATAAATAATGATTAAATATTTGTAATTTTGGCCTCACATCACTCCTTCTGAGTCAACCTTGTCAAGTGGGTAGCAATAGATGCAAAATCCTTGATGAACCTACAATAGTAGCCTGCAAGCCCCACAAAACTTCTCACCTCAGTCACCGAGCTAGGCCAGACCCAACTCTTGACTGCCTCAATCTTCTGGGGGTCTACCATCACCCCCTTTTCTGACACAACATGCCCCAAGAATGCTACTGAATTCAACCAGAACTCACACTTGGAGAACTTCGCATAAAGCCTTTGATGACTCAAAATGTCCAACACTATACGGAGATGTTCAGTATGCTCCTCCCTACTCTTGGAGTAGATCAAAATATCATCAATAAAAATGATGACGAACGAATCCAAGTAAGATTTAAACACCCATTTATCAAACTCATGAATGTTGCCGGTGCATTGGTCAACCCAAACGACATCACTAAGAACTCGTAATGTCCATATCGAGTCCAAAAAGCAGTCTTAGGAATGTCCTCAGGCCTAATCTTTAACTGATGAAATCCCGACCTCAAGTCAATTTTCGAAAACACAGATGCACCATGTAATTGGTCAAAAAGATCATCAATACGGGGTAAAGGGTACTTATTCCGGATGGTGACCTTGTTCAGTTGCTTGTAATCTATGTACATCTGCATACTACCATCCTTTTTTTCACAAACAAGACCGGAGCACCCCAAGGCGAGGCACTGGGACAGATAAATCCCTTATCTAGGAGTTTCTGAAGCTGAGACATAAGCTCTCTTAACTTTGCCGGAGCCATACGATAAGGAGGGATGGAAATTAAGTGAGTGCCCGACTCCAAGTCAATATAGAAATCGATATCCCTGTCTGGAGGCATACCAGGCAAATTCGCTGGAAACACCTCTCGAAACTCTAAAACAACTGGAGCTGACTCAATAGATGGGGACTCCACACTATCATCCCAGAGATGAGCCAAAAAGGCTAGACACCCCTTCCCCACTAGTTTTCTAGCCTGAACAAATGATATCACCTTGACCGGCTTGGCCTTGTACACTCCTTCCCAGTCTAGCCTATCCTTACCTGGAATTTCTAGAGCCACAGACTTGGTGTTATAATTCAACACAACATGATAAGGGGATAACTAGGTCATGCCCAAAATGACGTCGAAGTCTACCATATCCAGAATTTCTAAGTCTACCCACATATGCAGCCCCACAAATACAACAGAACAATTACGATAAATATGAGTCACAATCACGGACTCTCAAACCGGGGTAGAAATATGGATATGGGAATCAAGGATATCACATATCAAGTCCAGACCCAAAGCAAAACACACAGACACATAAGAATATGTAGAACCTGGGTCAAATAGTACTGAAGCCATTCTATCACAGACAAGAATGGTACATGTAATCATCGCAACTGATGTCTCATCCTCGGTCCTCCCTGGAAATGCATAACACTGAGCCCAGTCATCAATCCGAGCTACTTCCTTGGCTGGCTGTGCCACACCCCTGCCCGCGCTGCTGTTTCCTCTGTCTCCTCGGCCTCCCTGAAAGTTACCTCGCCCACCCTATGGACGCCCTCTAGCATAACCACTTTTACCTGCCGGGACCACAGCCTTAGACTGCTGCTGAACCTGATTACCAGACTTCCTGTGAGGGCACTCACTTTTAAAGTGGCCCAGATCACCATAATGGAAACAACCACAATCAAGTGTAGGCCTGCTGGCAGATGAGTAGAAAGCTCCCTGGCCTCTAGGAGCTGAAAACTGCTGATTAGCTCCCGGACGATCGCCTGTAGCAGTGGGCAGAGCTGACTGAATAGGAAGGGCGGACTATACCTGCTGACTATGGCCCCTGGAGTATGAGCCACCATAATTTCTCTTATTCCGGGGCTTCTTGGCTAACACCTTAGCCTGCCCCGCTTGCTTGACTCCCTCAAGTTTCCTTACATAATTTGCCACTTCATTGAAGCCCTTCCCTACTGAAGCCATGTGCATGGACAACACCTGCAGTTCAGTATTCAGACCCTTCATGAACAATCGAACCCTCTCCTCTTATAAACCCAACAACTGACTAGCAAAATGAGACAAAACATGGAATTTTGCCTTATAAGCAGAGACTGACATGTTTCCCTATTCCAAGCCAAGAACTCATCCTTTTTCCGGTCCTTCAAAGTACGGGGTACGTACTTCTCCAAGAAGAGAGCATGAAACTCCTCCCAAGTCAATGGAGGCAAAACAGACGATCGATACTCCACATGAGATCTCCACCACTGCTTAGCATCACCCTGCATCTAGACTATGACGAACTCCGCCCCATGTTGTCGCACGATACCCAGCTTGTGCAACCTTTCATAGCAGTCCAAGATGAACTCATACGCATCTTCCCTATCAGTACCCTAACACGTGGGAGGTTTCAGCTTGAGAACCTTAGTCAGCATCTCATGTTCATTTCCTATCATTACCGGGCCTAGCATTGGCCTAAAGAAATCACTTGTGCTTGAAGCCGCATCTATCCTAAGAGCCGTAGGTTCTGCTGGCGGAGTGCCCAGAGCCTGATTTTCAACACCCGCGGGGGTGGCTCCAGCACCAACCAAACCACTCAAGAAGTTCCAAGCCTACTGAAATGCTTCGGGCGTTATAGAGGGAAGGCCTACACCTCCAGCCGATGTTGCCTCCGCTTGCTCCCCATCATCCTCCACAACAACTTCCATATCTTCGACAACATGTTCCTGAGGTAGGGGAGGGGTTGCTTTTCACGCTCCTGCAGCAGCTTGAGCTCCACCCCTGGCGGGTGTGGCTCTACCTCGACCCTTGCCCCTACCTCTGACTGTCGGGTCCGCTATTGGGACCGCCACTCTAGCTCCATTGTTCCTGGTGTTAACCATCTGCAGATAGAAGAGTGAAAGAGTCAGATACCAATTTGTATCACCAGATACCAATTGGAATTAAGTTACAACACCAAGGAAGAAAGAAGAGATATTTTTCCTAAAGTCCTATAGCCTCCCGCGGAGAAGTACAAACGTCTCTGTACCGTTCCTCAAGACTCTACTAGACCTATTTTGGTACGACAAGATCAATGAACCTAGGGATCTGATATAATCTTTGTCATGACCCATACCACCGTGAGTGACACCCATCCAACCACCCCCGGGTGAGCGAACCATCAACGACCCCGAACTTAATCGTTCTAACATTTCAAAACCAAAATGCAAGAAATAAACTAGCAATTCAAAATAGTCTAAATCTTTTATAAATGACCTGCGAAAAATCTCTCCCTAGAATCTGAAAGTCATCGTACCAAAACGCTACCAAATATAGAGTACGGGGATGCAACCCCAAAATAAGCAATAGTCTAAGCCTGAAATAAGTGGACTACAACTAATAAGAAAGAAACCAAGGCAGCTCGATTGAACAACTCACCCTTGATATCTTGAAGTGTTAGGCCTACAGGTGAGGTCGTGCGTCAACCGCCGGAAGATTTTCTGTACTCACAAAAGAAACTCAAGTGCAGTATCAGTACACAACTACCGTGTACTGGTAGGAGCATCAGCCAGTTCCAAATAAACAATATATGAACAGTACAAAAGTCAAGTAACAGTACAAGAAACATGTAAACAAGCCAACAGGTACTTCTAGACTACAAGTCTCTCTCCCTAGCTTGTCCCCATATGTAATCCACTTTCACAACTATGATCAATAATCCACAACAAACTATAACAGTTAAATGTGTTCGTGAATATAGGTAAAAAATGAGAAAAATAATAAAACTAGTAAAGAAAGTCGTACGTATAGGACAGTGGATCTCTAATGATATTTATTTGTATTGGATCCGGTGAAATTCAAGTGATTTGCTTCAGATTCGAGATCGTTTAAGTAAGTAAATGCTATAAAATAAAAGTTTAGTGAAATATGAAAAGCTGGGAGGATAAGAATATAAGTGTATTGTTGTTGTATTGCTTAGTATCACATGATCCTAACTAGGTCGTGATAGAACACCCCTTGAGTCACTACCCATTAGGCAAATCCTCAAACTAAATCATACGGATAACAAAGAATTAAAGAAGAATAAAATACAACTAAAGCTATCTTAGCTTATCATAATGAGCGTGGGAGCGAAATATAAAATATAGAAAGTCAACCCATAACCCCAAAGCTATACTATAGTCATGGAGCGCTAAGATCTAAGTACAATTGAATCAAAACAAAACTCAAAAAAAATAAAGAAAACAGAGTATAATCAAATGGTAGGAACTTAAGCCTTAGCTCACAGATAGGGATGGTAATGGGGCGGTGAAAGTACAGCGTGGGGCGAGTTTAGAAATATGCGAGGCGGCGCGGGTTTAGAGATATGCGGGTGCGAGGCGAGGCAAGGCGGAGTGGGGCGGGCTGAAATAAGAAAAAAATTACTCCCTCCATCCATAATACTTGTCCACTATTGACTTTGCACACTTTTTAAGAAACTATAAATAGAAGGATAATTTTTTCATATCACCCTTTTGAATATAATAAATATAATGTCCTGAAAAATGTAATAGAGAAATGACTATAATTAATGATAAGGGTAAATTGGAAACTAAGTATAAAATTATCTCTTGATTTTATAAATTGGACAAGTATTGTTAAACATCTATTTTTAATACAAGGCGATAAGTAAAGATGGATGGACTGAGTACTTTTTGCAGGTGTGGTGCGGGTTTAAGCGTTTTTACATCTATAGCCGTAATATTTTCGTGACAATAATGGCTTAATTGGTAAGAATTTAAATGCCAAATCAGCTATTTATAAAGATACACGCTTGATAATAATCTTTTCTTTTAACAACTGAAAATGAGTTCTTTTGAACATGGTTCAAATTATTAGCTTTACATAAAAGAACTTGATGAAATTATGAGAAGTTTTCCATTAATGGTGGAAGTTATTTCCAGTGGACTTTTTCTTGTTTTTCCTAATACTATCAGATATGGTATTCGATGTATGTCTGCTTAGCAATTTTGAGAATTAATAGTTTTTTGTTTGTTTTTCTGTTGTCTTTCTTTTTTCCTTCTCAAATATATGTGAGGTTTTTTTTTAATTAGTTTCACTAAATTAGTAGTACTTAGTGAAAAAAATGAAAAAGAATCTTATAAAATTTACTTTTAGTATCAAATTTTGATAATAAAAAAAATTATATGGGGCGAATTTATGCAGGGCGGGTTGAAAATAGAAATATTTGCTATGCGGGGCGGGGAGGGTTGAAGTCTTTACATATTTATGCGAGTTTGCGCCTGCAACTGCCCCGCTCCATTGACATCCCTACTCACAAATTCCTAAAGATGTTATAAATACCATATCCTCTCCGGATCCGGATCCTCTTCATTACCTCTTTTCTCCATTTCGTCAAGTACACATCTAGATGAGAGACACGTGTTCTATTTAATTTTTAAAGGTCAAGATTATATTACATTAACAATCATTATAACCATAGTTGAGTAAATAAGATTTGGAAAAGTATTTCCCAACTTTGATAAGAAAAGATATTTCCGACAAGTTTTGGTATTTATTAATTTCATTTTATATATGTTAATATATTTCTTTTTGTCTGACTAATTACCATTACCAAATTATACTAAAAGATTTTAAAAAATGACATTTGAAATTGTTCGTAAAGCTGCCCAATAACATTATTAGCAGAAGCTGGCTTGTTAGTTGAATATAAAAATATAAGAGGAAATTAATGATATTAATGGTCATCTAAGTTTGTGGGATTATATTTTTCAATTGTCATTTTTTTAAAATCTTTTAGTATAAAATAATCCCAACTTTTTTTTAAATCAAACGTCAGTTCAAGGAAAAACTGATAAACTACTTAAGGTGTGTTTTTTAGGTTCTGAAGAAAAAAAAATTGCTAACGGTAATTAGTTAGACAAATTTTTAAAGTATATATATATATATATATATATATATGTATATATATACTATATATATATAATATATATTAACATATATATATATATATGAAATGAAATTAATGAATACCAAAACTTGTGGAAAATATCTTTTCTTACCAAAGTTGGGAAGTACTTTTTCAAATCTTATTCACTTAACTATGGTTATAATGCTCGTTAATGTAATATAATCTTGATCTTTAAAAATTAAATAGAACACGTGTCTTTCATCTAGATATGTACTTAACGAAATAGAGGGAGGGGTAACGAAGAGGAGCCGGAACATCTTCTGCAAAACGAAATCATATCAGAATTATTCTCTTCTTCACTTATTGCTCATAAGAAAACAGAACTCTGTTGTTTTGGGAAATTTAAGTTAAAAGCTTACAAAAGTTTAAGGGTCGGTACATTATAGTTCAAACACAACTTTTAGAATATGTGGTCTAAAATTCTATAATTGTTGCAGTGTATTTGCAACGACACATATAAGAATCTATATATCTATATAAAAGAGGGTTATAGACAAGGTGATGTGGTACCTCTCTATGACCTCCATTCATATTTATCTTTTTTCTCCTTTTTTTGAATTTTTTTCCTCATTCTTTTCATTAATTAATTTATTTAATAATTAAAAAATGTCATATTTATTATATCTAATTATATCTCATGAGTTACAAAATACCTCTATCTATTTGTATTCTTTACTTAAATAACATGTCTTCTCAACTTTCTTCTACTCAATTTTTATTATTTAACTAATCTATAAATAGCATGATCTATGGAATTGTTGGATGCACATTTTCATTTTTTTCCTCCTCCTTTTTTATTAGTGTATCTTTTTCTCTTTTCTTTTTAGTTTTTCTCCTTCATTCTTTTTTCATCCACCATTTGTTTAATAATCAAAAAATATGATATAGAAAAGATGATGTGATAATATATACTTTGATGAAGATTATAGATATATCTTTCTAATTTTTTTTTTTGTGTCATAATAGCCAAATATAAGTTCATCAAGATGAAGAAGAAAGTTTGATGGTGGTGTAACATTCATCAAAGGGAGATGGTCAAATTAGTTTTGTGGTCAAATTAGTTTTGTTCAAGTTTATCAAGATGAAGAATGAAGTTTAATGGTGGTGAAAGATTCATCAAGAGAGATGATCAAATTAGGTTGGAAAAATAGAAGTTTGAATAATTTACAAATATATATATGGATAAACTTACTGTTGCTTATTTTTATATTTTTAATTAATTATTTCTTCAAATACAAAATATGTATTCTCCTAGAACAAGACTCTATTGTAAAGTTCTACATTTTGTGTATCAAGGGCAACATGAAATGATCTTCAATTTATTATTTTATTGCAACATAAAATTTATAATTGGTATCATTATATAATTTTTTTACCTTTTAATTATATAATTTATCTCTCTCTCTCTCTCTCTCTCTCTCTCTCTCTCTCTCTCTCTATATATATATATATATATATATATATATATATTATAATTGTGGTCTATCAAATTCGGTCATATCCCCAAGTCAAGTAACTGATGCGGTTACCAATTCTGATTATTCTCATATTTCGCAAAATCTCAATGGAAGGATTTGTATTCAGTATTCTGATAATAGTTATACTCCTCATAGGCAGTCATTTTCTAATAGTTTAATGCCTACAGTGAGTCCTATTTATAATAGACGTTCTCTATCCAGTCATAGACTTTTGTCAGATATACATCATATTTCCCCTGTTGAATGTGTTTATGGTCCAGCACGAGATCGTGCTGCTTCACTACATACCATTACAACTGATAGTAACTCAATGGTAGAAAAGGTTAAAATTGACCCCCGAACAAATATAGTTCAGGTAAATGATGCTAATTCTGATAAGGATATTCCTTCTGTATCCGAAATGGATTTTGACCCAAACGATTCTTAATGATTCCACAACTTCTTAATTTTAGCCTAGGTTCTCTGGCAAGAAAACATATCCAAAAAGAATTTTTTGATAAAAAATGGAACCGGTTTAAAACATGATTTTTTAATAATTATAGTAATGAGAATATGAATAATATCTCTCAAGAGTATTATGAAACTTGTGCTTTGCATAATCAAATTATGTATTTTGTCCCTTGGTTTATAACCACTTATTTGTCTTTATATGTAAATGTTATTGAAAGAACTTATAAAGATGGTAGTGGTAGCCTTATAAAAGCCATCTACCCTCCTCAATCACCTTTTATATTGCCTAATAATACAGGTATTACTTTTACTGTATTTCAAAAATTCGTTGATGAAAATATTGCTTCAGTCAGCATTGCTGAAATTAATAAACTTATTACTCAAAATAATTATCTGAGTTTATATGTTAATGTTTTGGGTGATCATATTAGTTCTCTTGATAAAAAACTTGATGAATTGACTATCTTGATAAAAGGTATAAAAGCTGATATGACTAAAACAAATGTTGCCTCTACTTCGGCTAGTAAAGCTGATACTCAAATTGTCCCTACTCATGTTCAAAGACCACCTGAGATTCAGGATTTTAAATTCAAATTCTTAAATGATTTAGAAGAACTTCTTGATAAAAAGTTTTCTGGTTTAAATATAAAACCAATTGATTTATCGAAAGATTTTTCGGATAAAATAGAAACAACTGTTGATTATAAAAATCAAGTTTCTTTAGAGTTTAATAAACTCAGAGGTTATCCTAAAAAAAATAGTTATGCTAATAAGCCCAGCATGAAGACTTATTATTATCCTCGTCCTACTCCTCAAGATGTTTTGATAGAAGAACGAGATTGGAATCAAACAAATACTTCTTATAGTGGTTCCGAAATTTATGAATGGAATCTTGATGGTTTGACTGATAGACAATTAATAATTTTGGTTCATAGAATGCTTATGTATGCAATTATCTGTAAAAGTGTTAAAAATACAGATAGAACTATTTGCAAAATGATTATTGTAGGTTTTACTGGCCAACTTCGAGGCTGGTGGGATAACTATTTAAGTAAAATCTTCAATCATAAATGTTGTGGCTACTGATGATGGTGTTCATAACTTAGGCATGACTCTAATAAAAAATAGAGAAGATGTTGTTTATACCCTTGTTCTCACCATATTAGTACATTTTAATGGTAGATTTACCAATCAGTATGAGACTGTTCGTATCCTCCTTAATGGTCTAAGATGTCAGACCTTATCTAATTTTAGGTGGTATAAAGATACCTTTATGAGTCGGGTGATGCAATTACCCGAAAATAAGTTTGAACATTGAAAAGCTAAGTTTATAGATGGCCTTCCCTCCTTATTTGCTAAAAGAGTTAGAAAAACATTAAGGGGTAGTCACGGTGAAATTCCTTATAAGGATTATACATATGGTAAGTTTATTATGGTAAGCTTATAGGGGCTTGCACGCAAGAGGGATTAAACTTGTGTAATGAATTACTTTTGTCTAGACAGCTTAAGATGGATAATCTTAAAGAAATATCTCAGCTAGAAGACCCAATTCGGTTTACCCGAGCCCTCTGCTAATAGCAAGAACAAGAGCAAGTATTATAAGTCCTCTAGAACCGAAGGATCCCACAGGAAAAGAGATCTAGACGTAGGACCAAAGAAGAACGTGAAGCTAGAAAAGGCTTTCGTAAGTCTACTAGATTTACCAAAGATAGATCTGGAAGAGATCTATCCAAAATCAAGTGTTATACATGTGGAAAACTGGGCCACATAGCACCCAATTGTAAGTTGAATAAGTTGAAAACTTTAGAACTAGATAGTGAGACTTATGATAAAGTTTATGGTTTGTTATACACCTCAGGTTCTGAAGATGATTATTACTCTCATTCTGATTCTGATATTGAACTGCTTGATTTATCTGATAGTGATAAAAAACTGATAGCCCTTGCGCCACTTGCCAAGGTAATAATTGCAATTGTGATGATGATGAAATTTATAAACTGCAATCGCAATTTCAGGATTTCAATATTAACACGATCACCTCTGATAATGTGATTGAGATTTTGAAAGAAGTAACTGATAATAAGCTTCGCGAAAAGATTATCAATCTAGCTACTACAAATAAGGCTAGTTCAAGTTCTTCAAAACCTTTTGAGAAAAAGAAGAATGATTTTGAATATTCACCACCATATTCTTTAAAAAAGGAGGTTGATAACCGCCTTATGATGAAAAATACTTTTACTGAAAGAGATTCTTCTTTTGATGATTTAAAAGATGAAATTGAGAATTTAAAAAGAGAGATTAAATCTCTAAAACTGAATCAGTTGATTTGTGATCATAGAATTACTCAGATAGAGATAAATAATTATGTGTCTACCAACGACAATCATATGTCTTCTAATGACAGAAGTATTTCTGAAAAAAAGAAAAACTATGTTAATCTTGACCCTAAAAATGATATGTTTTTAGGAATGATGCCAATTATTACTGCCCATAAATGGTATGTTAAATGTACTATTTTAATCGATAAAAGTTTTTCGATTACTAACATTGCCATGATTAATAGTGGTGCTGATGTTAGCTGTATTCAGAAAGGTTTAGTGCATACAAAATACTTTCAAAAAACTTCTCATATGGTTAAGTCTGCATCAGAACATGCTTTAGATATAAAGTATAAATTGCCTAATACGAATATTTACCAGAATAAAGTCTGCATTTCTCATTTCTTTTTCCTGGTTAAAAATCAGTTATTCCCTCCAATTATACTTGGAACCCCGTTCATAAATGTAATTTATCCTTTTACCAGCATAGACTCAAAAGGATTCTCTGCCACTTATAAGGATAATGAAATAAGTTATACTTTTGTTACAGATCCAGTAACTAGAGATATTAATGCCTTAATTGATATGAAGCAAAGACATGTAGATTATTTGCAACTAGAATTGTTTAGTCTAAATATATTTGATTCTCTAAATTCTGCGAAGGTAAAGGAAAAATTGAAATTGATTTCCCAATAAATTATCATTGATATCTGTGCAGATCTCCCCAGTGCTTTTTGGAATCAAAAAAAGCATATTGTCACCCTTCCGTATGAAGATGATTTTTCGAAAGATAATATTCCTACTAAATCGCGTCCCTGTCAAATGAACGCTGAGTTAGTAGAATTTTTCAAAAATAAAATTGATAATTTATTGCAAAAGGGTTTGATCAAACCTTCTAAATCTCCTTGGTCATGCACTGCATTCTATATTAATAATGATGCAGAAAAGAAGCGAGGTGCTCCTAGATTGGTTATTAATTATAAGCCTTTGAACAAATATTTAAAATGGATAAGGTATCCTATCCCCAATAAAAAAGATTTATTATCAAGATTATATGATGCCAATATATTTTCTAAATTTGATTTAAAATCAGGTTATTGGCAGGTACAAATATTTAAAGAACATACTTATATAACTGCTTTTAATGTTCCATTTGGGCAATATGAATGGAATGTCATGCCTTTTGGTTTGAAAAATGCCCCATCTGAATTTCAGAAAATTATGAATGATATTTTTAATCCATATTTGGATTTTATAATTGTTTATATTGATGATATTTTAGTTTTTTCGAAAACATTTGAATGCATATAAATCATCTTGATATATTTAAAAAAATTGTCATTCAGAATGGTTTGGTTAACTCAAAATCAAAAATGAGTTTGTTCCAAACTAATGTCTGATTTCTACGACATCATATTTGTCAGGGAAAGATTACTCCAATTCAAAGATCTATTGAATTTGCATCAAAATTTCCTGATGTCATCACTGATAGAACTCAGTTACAAAGGTTCTTGGGAAGCTTAAATTATATATCCCCATTCTATAAGAATCTATCTCGTGATTTAGCCCCTTTATATGATAGGCTGAAAAAGAATTATAAATAACCTTGGACTGATAGTCATACCACTTTGGTACAAAATATTAAACTTCGTGTTCAATCTTTGCCTTGTTTAACTCTTTCTAACCCTGCTTGGCAAAAAATTATTGAGACAGATGCGTCTAATATTGGTTATGGTGGGATATTGAAACAAATAAATTTCAACGATAAAAATGAGTATTTAATAAGATTTCACTCTGGCAAATGGACTGAAGCCCAGAGAAAATATGCTACCGTGGCCCATGAAATGCTAACCATTGTTAAATATGTTTTAAAATTTCAGGATGATTTATACAATCAAAAGTTTTTGATAAAAACGGACGCTCAATCTGTTAAGTATATGTTTAACAAAGATTTTAAGCATGATGCTTCTAAATTAATATTCGCAAGGTGGCACGCTCAATTAGCCCCTTTTGATTTGGAAATTAATTATAAAAAGGGAGTTGATAATTCTTTACCGGATTTCTTATCCTGGGAATACCTCCAATAAAATGAATTTTTACGAAGTCTTTTTCGATGAAAATACTTTGATTACCATTTTAAAGGTAATTACATTAAATAGAGATTTGAAAAGTCTTATAGTTGATAAAATTGTTGATAAAATCGTAAAAGAAGATTTCTCAATCCATGATTACTCAGAAGTTGTCAGAGATGATCTGACAGATTAATATGATCATAGATTGCTATGTATGCAGGATAGATCCTCCATGGATTCGAGTTAGAGGCAGAGGAAGGGGGAGATCAACCCTAGGGAGATCATCCCAGTCCTATTCTCAAGGATCGTCATACGGGTCCTAATCAAACTCTCCGGTTATACAAATGGGAAGAAAGAGTTTAGTAAATGAGAAGATTTCTCAAAAAGGTGAATCTTCATGTATTCATCTGGAAGATATTCCAGAAAACAGTCTGTTATACGGTCATTTACAGGCATATTTGGCCGCTTAAGCTGCCCAAAAGCAAAGTAATACTTTTGCTTCAATCGCCAAAGAGGACAATGATGATATCAAGTCCTATGAAAAGTTACTAAAAAGAGAAATGATACTTCTCGTAGAAAACTCTGAGCTCCAAAGAAAAGATGAGCCATGGAAGATACTCCAAAGGTACTTAATTAATGGGTTATACTATCCGGGTGAGTCATACAAAACCCGTTCTTATTATGAGACAATTTTGACAAGTACAGGAAGTGCAGAATTTCAGCACTTTTCCGGTTATAACACGGATGAGAATGTTTATAACTTCTCCAAATTCATTATTAAACAGATTATATCTGTTGAAGATTGAGGAATCTCTACTATGAAAGAAAACCAGATAAGCCTTAACAAATCTCATATGAACTTTACACACTGGGATTATAATCAAGCATTTGATAAAGTGCTATACTACAATAATGATATACATAAACACACTTGGTTCATAAAAGTGTGAGCAAAGATATTTGCTGAACCAATCCCAAACTGGTTTTTAAATTGGTGGTTGTTTTGATCCTCTTTTTGGTAAGGACGGAAAAAATGTGACTTATTTATTGAAAATTATTTCGAAAATCTAATTAAAGTTTCCAAAACGTCTTCAATTTAAAGCAAAAGTCGCCACATAGTTTTTTATAAAGTAAAACCCAGAAAAACTTATAAGAACTTTTAAAACCCACAAACAGATAAAGGTTTCAAAAGTTAAGAGATTAAGGGTAAGGGTTCAGGTTAATACTCTTGGAAGGGTGTTAAGGCACCAAGAGTATCCTCTAACTTGCGGTTGCCCGGGCTTGTTTGAAAAAACTAACTTGTTGACTAACTTTTGAGAATGGGGTTGATTTGTATGAAAACGTCTTGTTTATAAAGAGTTGATTTTAAAGGTGATAATATATATGAAAGAGTTGTTTTTACACATGAAGGAAAAAGGAGTTGATATTTGATTGAAAAGACTTTTTAAAAAACAGTAATTAATCTTAAAAATGTTTAAACAGAAATATTGACTTTGTTTAGGAATAATTCAACTAAGTTTACAAAGTCAGTCCAAGTTATACAATTAAAACTAATTAACAATTAAAGACATAATTAAATCACCAAGCTAATCCTGTCTTAATTTCTAGTGTGTGGGCCCTCTTTAGGCCCACCGCCGTTCTTTGGACTTGGTCCATTCTTTCAATTTTTTGCCCTTTTTAGGCTGCTGCTACTGCTTAACATTATGGGCTTTGGCCCATTTTCTTCATTTATTTAGTCCATTTTTTGGACTTTCTGCTGGTGCAAATCCGCTTGGGCTTGACCCATTTTCTTCTTCTCCTGCTGCCTTTCTTCAACAACTCAGCCCCTTTTGGGATTAATCAAGCTGACCCAGAAGATGTTGGGCTAGGCCCAACGGAAAAATGCAAAGGGTGTTTTGGGAGTCCAACTGAGCTCCACCATATTATCATGCATAAAAGAGAAGTAAAAATAAAGATTAGTATATGTCTAAATAAAATTAAGCAAAAATAATCAAGCAATACACATAATTCATACTTAAAGAGTATATTTCCTAACAGTTGGCTTATTCGAAATTAACTTGCAATCACAGAACTTCATACTAAGTTAAACATATGAAATGAGATATCTAGACCAGTCTAAGACATAAAATCACAAATTTTATCACACAAGGATCATGATCACAGTATTTCCAATTTTCAAAGACCACTCTTTTGAACTTATCATTTTTTTCTAGAAGTCAAAGGGGATAAAGAGAATAGACCAAAAGGAGCACACATATCCAGATGAACAGACTTGAAAAAGAATATGATATGATATCATAGAAGCACATATCAGTCCCAGAATTCTCATTATCTACTGAGCTATATTCAATATCCCAAATCTTGAAGGTTAAACATTAAAATGTAGATTTTAGCCACAAAGGGACTTTTTTGAATCAATAATCAAAAGAACAACTTAACACAAATCATTTAGAGTATGGAGAAACTAGCTGAAGAACATGATCTTAATATTACATATTACCAAAAGAGAGGCAGATCAGAAAAAAAAAGAAATAAGAATGCTGGACAGATTTTGATGGGGTAGGCATCAATCACAACTATACAACTAGTTGAAAATCATATGAGGGTGAGGGGGGGCTTTCTAGAGGAAATTGTTATCATGGCAAGGACCAAAACTATTATTCTAACATGACCTTAGAAAACAGACTAGACTTAAGATAATACCATGCCCAAAACAATCAGCCAAATCACACCAGTTTAAGGTTCATATGAAGCATGTAGCATACAAAAGGACAATGAAATCAGTATCTATTGAAGGATTAAACAGAGGAGCTTACAAAGATGAAGAGCATATTATAAAGGGGATATGATTCATCTCTAGTTCCTAATCGCAATAAGAGCTCATATTACCACTTAGAGGTATTCATATAACAATATAGGATTCAAGATTTTTAAACCAAATCAAGGCAGGCTCTAAATCATAACTAGCACCTCACACATAATCATCTAACATGATCAAAAACAGTTCAGAAGGAAGAAGAAAAGCAGGATAGGAGCTTTAATCAAGTCTAAAGAAAACAGGAGAGAAACAAGAAAGGGTTGAACAACATTAATCATTTTGTGTCAACTAGTTCCAACAACAAGTCTTGAATCCTTATTCCTAGCATATACATGTCATACAAGTCAAACAAAAAAAAGTAAAACCATGAAATTTCTAAGAGAAATCAGTACTCAACATTACCACAAACATCAACCTTGACATGAGAAAATAACACTAATATTTGACCAATTCATATACACAAGTTGATGTCATCACATAGACATTTTAATATAGATGAAATAGTGAAGAAAAAAAAAAGAAAAAACAGAACAAAGCAGGATAGAAGGAATTAAGGACAAAACAGGAAAGATTCAAGTATTTACCAAGCATTTCTTATCCTAAATCTTAATAACAGATTCCACACTCATATTCATAGCATTTGGATATCACATAGGTCAAACAAAAACTAGTGAAACCATGAGATTTCTAAACAGAACTCAGCACTATACTAACCTAAAATCATGAGAAGCAGCACTAATGTTCAACCAATTCATATACACAAAATGGTGCAACACATGGCATGGACAGAATCAACAAAAGGAAAGACAAGGCAGGGACATTATCATGACAAAAGGAGATTGGGGGAAAACAAGAGAGGGTCAAGCATTTTATAAACTTAACGAAACGGACTTCATACTCATATTCCTAGTATTCCCGTGATTACTCAAATCAAGCGAACCAATAGAGAATAAGAGGTTTCTAATGAAGCTATTACTCAAATATCACAACAAATAACAATCTAAAATCATAACACAACAGCATTAAAATAATAAACAAACTTAAAATCTAGATTTACTAAATATCATACCTCATATAATGTAAAAAGGGAAAAAAGTAAAGAGAGAAGAGGGTGAGGGGTATACCTTTTTAGGAGCAATGACTTGTGACTTCAAACCTCACCGGAAAATTTCACCACCGCCGGATTTAGTAGTGAACTCGTTGGGATTCAAATTTTTAGTGTTTTCTTCTCCAAGTAGCTGACCGGTTACGTAGGGTTAAGAATCGATTCTCCAGAACCCTCAATATTTCCCCAGAATTAGCTATTTTTCATGCAGCTGGGGGGGTATTTATAGGAGATTTTTGGGTGAAAAAAGGGGGGAAAACAAGAGGGGTTTTTGGGGATTTTGTTGAGGAAATTCGAATTCCTCAGCTGGAGCAATGGATTTGTACAAAAAATGTATAAATCCATTAATTTCGCGGAGGGGGGGTGACACCTAGTCGATGCTAGAGTTTTTTGGACCTTGCCAGCACACCCTTAACGAAAGCTTTGGACAGATTTTGGGAATTTTAATGGGGGTTTAGGGATGGTGAAGTTGTGAACGTTGAAGGTTATTGACATTGAGGTTGAGACGGTGGTTTGTAAGAAATGACAAAGAGGAAGGACGAAGATGTACTGGTATGCTGAGGTGATGTATGAGGCGTGTTGCTTCGTACAACAAGAGAGAGATTGGGGGTCGCGTGAGAGAAGAAGAGGGAGAGAAGGGAGGCGGCTTAGGGTTTCTGAGTGAAAGGAGATGAAGAAGAGAAAAGTAAAGGGGTCGTTTGGTTGAATTGAGTGAGAAAGAGAAGAGAAAGAAATGGTTAAGGGCGGATAAGGGGTTTTGGGTCGGGGTGGGCGAGTTTGGATTGGGCTGGGGCGGCTGATAGGCGTTGGGCTGAGGCAGGTCAGGTGGGTTTGTGCCCAAATGGCTGAAAACAAAGGGGGGTTATAAGGGTGGGTTTAAATTGTGGCCACATTTGCAAAATGTGGCTACTTTAGGTTTAGGAAATAGCCGATTTGGAAAGAATAGTTAGAATTCGGCTAAAATCGAAATAATAGGCTTAGAGATGAATTAATTTAAATTAATTTTGAGCTTTAATAAACTGAAACAATCCAAAATAATTATTATATTCCACACATAATCAACTCTAAAATTAATTATAAAATTAATTTTTCAATTAACTCTTATTTGAAGTAATTTTGGAGGAAAATTACATGCTTAGTCTTTTAAAAAGATTTTCTTATGAAATCAAATTTTTAAAATAATTCTTTAAGTAATTTTATATAAATTTCACATATTTAAATATGAAAAAAAAAATATAAATCATTACTCAGAACTATTAGTAAAGCTGATTTGAAAATATTTTGTTCTTTTTGATAAAACAATTATTTTAAAAATTGTTTAAAATTTAAAAAGCTCCAAATTAATTTGCAATGTGGCGGGTAAAAATTGGGTGTCAAAAACTGCCCCTCCCTTTGGGTAGGGTGAGTGCAATGAACCCTGGGAAAAGGGATTTGACGTTCCCATTTTTTATCCGACCACAAGTCCATCCTCGGGAGGTGGTTGGTTTTAGCACGAATTTCAAGGAATCATGACCGAACTCTGGTATTGAGTTTCCTACATATCTCAGGTTACATGAGAATTCAAGCCACTTGTAGTTCAAGACGCTTGATTTTACGCACGATTTCCAAGGAATTCCAAACTTTCCCGGTTTCGGAGTATGGAGAGACCGAAGAGCTGGGGAGTGAAAGGATTTAGGGAATTTTGAATGCAGACGAGTTTTCAACATAGAGCCCGCATACATATCCAAACACTTTAGGAATCAGGCTGCTTGTAGTTCGACTCGATCGGTGAAAAAGGTAATCTTTATGATAAGATGACCTTTGGCTCGGGATGAGCGATAAGTGATTGAGTTATGGAAAAGAGGCTTGTAGTTATATCTATTATAAATGTGAGCCCCCACATTCATAGATAAGAGCTACATGGACATAATTTCCAAAGATCGAGGTATATCGTCGCCCGGATTGGAAAAGAAGGAATATTGCTTCCAGCGCGAATCCAAAAAAATACCCTGGATGCGAAACTAAGACCCAAAGATAGGAAATACCCACATGCCTTATGATAGGGGTGTGGTTTGATGGCGGTGGTGAGTTGTTCCTCAGCTTGCGCCTAAAGAGTTTGATATTCCTCTTCGAACTGTGTCACAAGTCGCTGCTAAGAAAAAGGTTCCACGTTGTGATGCGTTCTTTTTGGTGTAGTCCGCACCTGTGGTTTTGCTTTGAGAATTTCATCCTTCTCGGATGCTCTCGACAACATCTCAAAACAAAATGGTTAGTAGTGACATAATTCTATTTGGAAGGGTAGTTTTATTGCCATACCTCCTCCTTGGATTATGTCCGAATTTTAGGTTGTGACATCTCTTTGATGTGCTTTGTACCTGTTGTTTTGGTTCGAGTTTTTCATCCTCTTAGATGTTCTTTGCAATATTTTGAAATAAAATGTTAGTAGTAAAGTAGCTCAATAAGGAGAGATAGCTTCGTACCTCATTTTTTCCTTATCTATTGTTTCTTGAGGAAGATGACGTCCTTTCCTGTCTCTGTTTTAGGAAATGGCAGCTTCCATGACGATCAAACATGATAGCCTTCTTGGCTATCGGATAAGATTTCTTGTGTAGCAATTTTTGAATAATGATGACCTTTGTAGTCGTTTGATGGTGGCGATCCTCTTGATTGGTTAATGGCATTCTCTTGAATGCGACAGCCTTCTTGGCTTTTGGTAGCGGTCTTTTGCATACGCCTTCGGGGTGAATCTTGTGTATCATCCGCATCGATACGGCTAACAGATATTCCCCAAATTGTCAGGCCTTAGGATAATCTAGCACATCATCCAACTTTGGATAGAGGCAGCTTACAGATGCCTTTAATTTGCCAGCTTTCGAGTAATCTTGCACATTATCCGACTTTAGATAGAGGCGGCTTACAGATGTCCTTCGAATTGCCAGTTTTTGGGTGATCCTTCACTTTTATCCAATCTTGGATGTAACATGACTTACAGATTTCCCTTGAATTATAGCCTTTGGGTAGTCCTGCACAATATCAACGTGGATATATCGTGGCTTGTAGATAACCCTTGGACTATCAATTTTTGGTAGTCTTGCACTTTTATCTAATTTCAGATATTATTGCGACTTATGCATTACCCTTGAAATGTCAATCTTTAGGTGATCTCGAACACTATCCAGTTTTAGATATCGCTGCATAGTACGGATAACTCTTAGTCTATCAAGTTTTGTCCAATCTTGCACACTATCCGATTTCAGACTTCGCTGTGACTTACAGACGACCTTTGGCCTTCTAATTTAGGAAAATCCGATTCATCATACGATTTGGATAGCGTCTTATAGTCATCCCCCAGACTATATGCTTTTAGACCTTGATGGCAAGCAGTATTTGATTTCGGGGGTGGCAAGGCTTGTGCCATATGATCAAATATAGCTGCATCTTCTGGTGATTGATGCTTTCGAATAAAGGTGCATAAAGATCCTCGACGTTAGACTGCTCTGTCTCACGCGATCTCGGATGTAAACATGCTAAGGCCAATCCTGCGCAGCTAGTGCAACTTGGGGATGCCCAGGAATGTCATCCTCTTCGCAGCCAGCTGGCAGAGGGACATAGTATTTGCAGGGGATGTGTATCTGGGATATATGATGATGATGGTCTTCTTGACATGCAAATATGAATGGCGCTCTCGGCATGGTCCTCTTGACATGGCCCTCTCGGCATGCAAATATGAATGGCCCTCTCTGCATGGTCCTCTTGACATGGCCCTCTCGGCATGCAAATATGAATGGCCCTCTCGGCATGGTCTTCTTGACATGGCCCTCTCGGCATGGTCTTCTTGACATGGCCCTCTCGGCATACAAATATGAATGGCCCTCTAGGCATGGTCTTCTTGACATGGCCTTCTCGGCATGCAAATATGAATGGCCCTCTCGGCATGGTCCTCTTGACATGACCCTCTCGGCATGCAAATATGAATGGCCCTCTCGGCATGGTCCTTTTGACATGGCCCTCTCAGCATGCAAATATGAATGGACCTCTCGGCATGGTCCTCTTGACATGACCCTCTCGGCATGAAAATATGAATGGCCCTCTCGGCATGGTCCTCTTGACATGCAAATATGAATGGCCCTCTCGGCATGGTCCTCTTGACATGGCCCTCTTGGCATGCAAATATGAATGGCCTTGCAATATGATGTCATACAATACGATGCAACACAATATAATATGATGCAATGCGATATGTTATGATATGATGCAACATAATGCTATGCCATGTGATGCAATATAGTGCAATGTGATGCAATGCAGCATGATGCAATGTGTCATGGTGCAATATGAATGCAAAACTGTGATGCCGTGTAGTGATGTATGATGCAATGTCCCATAGGGGAGGTGTGGAAAACATCACCTTTGGTCTTTATGTTGACTCCTTTGTGGGTACCTGCACTCAAGGCAAATGGTTAGCAGACACAGTGTCGCTTTCACTAGTGACTACAGTCAAAATTTGAAAGACTTTAAAGACAACGTCTATGAAGCTGATCAAAATAAATTTTGTTCAAAATGTGAGCAAAATGGTCGTGCCCACTTCCGGGGACAGCCATAAATACCATTTTTGAACATTGTCTATTCGGTGTGATTCCTGGCTTGCTGGTAATTGGTAGAGAGTGTCGTTGCTCTTTTGTTTGGGTACCCCAATTTGAAGTTGACCAAAATATCCTGATCCTTTTGGGGACTTAAGAACGTTGTCAGTTTCTCTTTATCTGGTAGTTTATGTGAGCTACCAGAAAATTCATTCGCTTTAAGGACTTTTGCCTCTTTGGATTCTTCCTGCTATTTTGGGCTTTTCTCGCCAAATTTTAAGGCATCTAGTCTCGTTGCATTTCTTTGAACATGAGACTGCTTTCTAGTATACTTTTGGGGATAACCTGCATCCACAGAAAAATTGTTAGTTTTGTCGAGACTGGCCTGTGTTGACCTCCTTTGATCTTCTACTCCTGGTTCTGTCTTCTCCGTGTGCTTTCCAACCTTGGGTATTTGTCCCCCTCGACTCTCCCCGAGCCATGGTAGACATAAGACAAAATCACATTAAAGGAGTAAAACTCATCTTTTGTAAAGACTTTTTCAAACAAGTTCTTTGGAAAACCAAGACTTTGAAAAAGGATATTTTGGAAAGGTCTCTGCCTGTCATGTCATGTACTAGCTCAACGAATGTCTTTTATTCGAGTTCTTGACATTTCTGAAATACTGCTGGCAGACTACGAAGATCCTTTGTCGTCCTAGCTGGGGAACTCAGAAATGATTTTCTAGAAATCTGTCACAATTGGAGATTAATCCACTTGGGAATTTCTTTGAAGTAGACTCTGATCTCTTGGTGTTGAGGAATTCTTCGGAGTTTGATGTTGAACTCTTGAATGAAGCTTGGTGAAAATTTTGAGGTACTTCTCAAAATTTCTTCCCCAGTTAAAGGTTTCATAGCGGACCTTATTCCTTTGGCAGGAAACTTGAGAATCCGTGGGGATTGCGAGATTCTTTCTCGATATTTATTTTGGTTACTCTTCAGCCTACTCCGCATTCTTGCTGGGGAACTCTTCGGAGTGTAATGCCCTTCGTCTTTTGAATTTTTGAGATTCCTTTCTCAAATATTCTGCCCCAGTTTCCATTTTCTGGGCGATACGGCCGAACCGTTGTGGCATTTACGTATCTACAAGCATTCTCTTGTCTTGTTGGAAATGACCTTCATCTTCCGAATTTTTGAGATTCCTTTCTCAAAAATTCTTCCCCAGTTTCCATTTTCTGGGGTGATATGACCGAACCATTTAGGCGCCTACGTATCCGGTTGAGACAGGAATCAGGTCAAACATAGTTCCCACACTTGAAGTGGGAAAATGTTAGAAATAATTAAAGGGATGACCGAAGCCGACAAAGGCCGCCTACGTATCTCATTCTTGAGAATTCAGGTCAAAAGTAGTTCAGGATGAGGGAAGGGAAAAGATAGATTTTCCTAAAGGGTTGACCTAAGCCGACACAGGCCGCCTACGTATCTCATTCTTGAGAATTCAGGTCAAACGTAGTTCGTACAAGGAGGGTAGGGATATTTTTAAGCTTTTACAAAGCAAATACGATCAGATAATACTAATACAGGAAAAGAAAATTAAAGAAAAACTATCTTTAGGCATAATATTTCTTCGCGTCATCAAAATTGATCAGTTCAATCCACACTTAACCATCCATTTCGGATAGAATCAGAGATCCGCCGGATGACACTTTTTGGACAATGTAGAGTCCTTGCCAATTTGGTGCAAAACTTTCCTTTGTCTTGGAGGGAAGGATTGACCGTCTATTCCTTGAATTGAATTCTGAATTAACCAATGAATTTTGGGAGATGATGTTTGTGCTCTTTTTCGTCTTACTACTGTAGGACCAATCTTTCTTTTGTGCTCTTGATAAATGAACACCGACGCTGATTTTTTTAACTCGTTTTTGCCTCCTAGATTGACCATCTCAAGCTCTTTCAGGTGAGGACTTTTTGGTCTTCAAAGTTCTTAGACTTCTTGGTTGTTTGTTCAAGGATCACGACGTCTTCAACATACTCCTCGAAATCATTATCACCTAGCTTAGTTTATTCGTTAAGCTCTTGACATGACATGACAGTGGCAGGTTTTATCTTATTATTATTGAAATCAAAATGAAACAGGTTAGAAAATAATAAGCAAGCATAAACAATTTTGAACGGCAAATATTTTCAAAATAAGGAGGCTTTCGTTAAAATCCAAAAATATTTACAAACTATGGCTACCACCTACATAAATGTAAGTTCATGCCTTTTGGAAAGCAGTAAATAGTATGAGGAAATTTAAAACATAAAGGGCGGGTCGCGGAGCCTCATCCGGACCATCACCAAATTTTTTAAAACGAAGTCTTTGTCTACCCAGCCGAGTGGAGAATAGCCAAGGGAGTGGCGACCCAGTTTTGCAACTTCTCGCCGGGTTCGATGTTCCTGATTGTGGTTATTTTGGGAGCTTCTTCTTCTATAGCATCACACTCTTCAAACAGGTCCCCTATTCCATCCTCCGACCCATCACTTGGAGGGCCAATACGAACCGAAAATGACTGGTACAAATGAGGAAGTGGCTTAGGCAGTCCTGACTGCTTCTTTTCTTTGTTGCTTGTTTCATCGTCTTGGATCACATACCCCAATCCATGCTTGCTCAACTGTCCAGGGATACTCAAGGGTTCAATCCGATCATCATAGTTCCTTCCTAGCCCCGAGCCTGGCTCATAACCACACCTCAGCATTGTGGTCCAAGCATCTTGTAAATGGGTGGCATGGGAGTTTGAGGAACCAGGTCTTCTTCTGTGGCATTCACAATTTCCACCGTGTAAAAGTCACTCCCTCTCGGGACCTCTTCGATTATGAGGACGCAACCATTTGGGCGAGTCAGGTGGCTTCCCTCTCCATGGATTACCACTTCATGCCCTTACCAAAAAAACTTCACCATTTGGTGCAAGGTTGATGGCACGTTTCGTGGATCCATAGCCGCCCCAAAAGCAAATTATAGCTAGTGGTAATATCCATGACCTGAAACTCTGTCTAAAATTCAGTGGGTCCCATCCAAATGCATAGGTTGACTTCTCCAAGAGTATCTCTTTGACCTCCGTCAAAGGCTCTCACATTGACCCTGCTTTGATGAATCTTCCCCAAATCATACTCTAATTGTGTCGGTGTTGACAATGGACACATGTTCAATCCTGATCCGTCATCGATCAATACCCTATTCACAACCTTTTCTTTACTCTGAATAGTGATATGTAGAGCCTTGTTGTATGTCACGCCTTCAAAAGGCAACTCATCATCACTGAAACAGATGCGGTGGCTGCCTAGGACTTGGCTTACCATAGCAGTCAAGTTTTCAGCGCTGGTACCTGTGGGCACGTAAGCTTCGTTCAGGACTCTAAGCAATGTCTGTCTGTGGTACTGGGAACTCATGAGCAATGCCCAAATAGAAATTTGAGCCGGATTTTTTTTCCAAGTGCTTCACAATCGAGTACTCTTTTGGCTGCATTCTTCTCCAAAACTCTTTTGCTTCCCCTTTGGTGATTGGCCTTTTCTGCAGACTCTTTTTGTAAGCATCATCTACCAGATTATCGGGGACATAACATCTCCCAGATTTTGTTATGCCGTGGGTTGCGGCGGCTTCAATTATGAATACTTTTTCGGCTGGCACCAACACAGAAAATTGCGGCTTCTCTGCAATGCTCAAAGCGGCTATAGACTTTTCCAATTCCTTGGGATTTTTAGGGCTCGCCGGTACTATGGACTTGCTTGCGAACCATTCTTCCTCTATTTTGACCATGTTTACAACGACTCTTCCGTGATTCGGAAGTGGATTGTTATTAACATTTGGCGGCGCCGTCTGTAAGATGACTACCTTTTGATCGATCAAATCTTTAATCTTATGCTTCAGATTGATGCAATCCTCTGTGCTGTGTCCGATGCCTCCAGAGTGATAAGCACAATGCCGATCAGCTTTTTAGAAAGGAGAGTTGACGTTGCCTGGTTTATGCTGAATGGGCTAAATTAATCCAGCGGCCTTTAGTCTTTCATATAACTGAGTTCGGGTTTTGGCTAATTGAGTGAAAGTTCGAGGAACTTTCTTCTCAAAATTTGGTCGAGGGATACCGGGGTTAGCGGGAGAAGGAACCCGGTAGTTGTTCTGATTTTTGGGAGCCCTTTGGTACACTGGAAAATTCTGGGGAGGAGTTTGGTAAGTGGGCTGCATATTTGGTGCTGGAGCTTGGTAGATGGGCTGCATATTTGGCATTGGATCTTGGTAGACTGGTTGCGTATAGAAGATAGGTTGAGGGTTTTGTGGAACTGGGGGAGGGGTTGTTGGAACAAGTGGCTTCTTATAATTAGCTCCAAAGGGTTTATGTGGTTTTTGACTAGGATTGAAAGACACCGAAGATACTTCCTCTCTCTTTTTCTTGGGGGGTCCTGTTGGTCCTGAAGAAGCTGGGGTCTTGGCAATCTTGCCACTGCGGAGTCCTTCTTCCACAATCTCTCCGATTTTGACTAAGTTGGTGAACTGGGCCTTTACTGCCGATATCATCTTGTCATAAACTTCCTACTCCTGAGTGTGCATAAACATTGTGCTTATTTCTTCTTTGGTCATAGGATGCCGGACTCTCGCGGCCTCTTTTCTCCACCGGTAAGCATAATCTCTGAATTCTTCATTTGACTTTTTCCTGATGCGTCCCAAGGAATATCGATCCGGGATGACTTCTACATTGTGTTCAAATCTCTAGGCGAAGTCTCGGGCGAGATCGCTCCACTTGGACCACTTTTTCAATTCTTGGGAGGCGAACTATTCCAATGCTTCACCATTTAGACTTTGGCTAAAGAGTCTCATTAGCAGGGCATCGTTTCTTCGGGTGCCGACCATTTGATCACAGTAACTCCTTAGATGGGCTTCGAGACTCCCAACAGCATTGAAGATTTCAAACTTTGGAATTTTGAATCCTTCTAATAAGTTCATCTCAAGGTGAATGCAGAGATCATCATAACTGTAGTCTTTTTCATAAGGCGAACTCCGCAACTCTCGAATCTGGGCCATTTCCTCCCTTATTTGTGCCATATCGAGGTCATGCTTCATTTTTGCAGCCTTCAGCTCTCTTTCTTTCTCTTCATAATAATCTAACTCAGGGCTCTCCTGGAGGGTGGGGTATGGTTCTATTATGGCATAAAAAGCGGGAGGTAAGTTCTGCACAGGTGGAGGCTGGATGTGTGGAACAATATTTGGGTATGTGGGGGTAAAATTATGTGGGTTAACGATGTTGGTGACATTAGGATGGTTATTTTGGGAGTTGTAGGTGTTTTGTGGAGTGTTCTGGAGGTTTGGAGGGTTTCGCGAGAGATAGGCACCTGGATTGTTGTTTTGGTTAGTATGCTAAACAGGGGGAGTATGGGTCTGGTACAGGGACCTGACGAGGGAGGGGTTATTGTGGATAGGTTCATTTGAAGGCATGTGAACGGAAGAGGAAGGGATGTCTTTTGGTTGATTTCTGGTTTGCGGGGAATTGAGTGGAGGGTTTTGGAGAGGGGGCTGAGAGTCACCCAAAGCAGGAGTATTGGCGGCGATAGCCAAGCTAGCCATGTCTTTTGCTTTCTGCACTTCTTCCTGCATCTTTTCTAATTTCCTTGCAAGCTCTGCGATCATTTTGTTTTGTTCAGCGATGACGCTGTCCCTTATAGCCAAGGCATTTTCTTTCTCACTATCAGTCATTCTTTCTTCAGACAAGCGAGGGTTAGAGGATGAATCTAAGTGTGCTTTCGAGCGAGTGAAGTAAGAGTGTTCAGCCAGTTTTCGTCAACACAAACCAGTTTCTTTTATCTGTTAAAACGAAAAAGAACTCAAAAGCCACTATGTTAGGTTTTGTTAGTGATAAATAATACAAAATATATGGCCAGAGACAAACACATAGGAATTGCTTTAAACACATAAAAGTTGCTTTTCGTCAAGACAGATTGGTCCACGAGAGGTTTTTGACTCAATCGTTTCAAAGGATAGGATTTTGTCCGTTGATTTGGGATAAGTAGGCTTCGTCAGGAAAGGTTGATTTTGTTGATCTTGTAACAGCTCTGCCTATTGTCCTCCTGAACTCTAAGTCATCTTTATCGATGTGGAGAAATGACAATTTCGTTAAGACATGGGTCGGGCCTTGAAGGCTGCCTATGTATCTCACGAAGGAGAATTCAGGCCCTACGTAGTTCGAACTTGTGATAGATAAGTTGTCTCATTTCATTTAATCCACTATTTGATTACAAGGGGGAAAGTAAAGACTACATAGAAAATAAAGAAAACTGAAAGCTAAAACTTCGCTACTTCTGCTACTTTCAGCTCTAGATGATGGGGTCTTCTAGACTCTTCTCGGTTTTTCTCTTCAAGGATGATAAGGGGGAAACTACAGCTCAATTTTTCCCATGTCAATGAGATATTCCGGATCAACCCGAAAGTGGTGACAGGTCTCGATATCATGGCCTCCGACCCCTTTGTGATAGAGGCAAACTTCTTTCCTTGGCGCCAAACCCTAGGCATCTTCCCCGGTTTCCTTTCCACTGGCTCCAGGATCTTGGCTTGGACTAGCTTAGCATAGATTTCATAGTAAGTGTCCTGGAAGACAGTGAAATCATAGTGATGAATTGTCATTTCCTCAGTGATGGGCATGCCATGACCAACTTGGTCACAAGCAAGGATGGTTCGGGGCCCCCACAGATGGCTTATCTGGCCGCTAGTGATCATGTGGTAAATCTGGGCTCTTAGGGGATTGCATTCGTCGGTAGTGTGTCCTCTATGACGTGGATGATAGGCGCATTCTTTGTGCTCATTGTGAGGGTGACATCTGAATCCCTCATATTGGTCAGGATGCAGGACCCCCATAGCTTTCAGGGTTTCGTAAATTTCTGAACAGAGAATCACCTTTGGATTTTTGGCATATTCACGGAAGTGAACTTTGAGGGTGATGGACTTCCCTCCTAGCCTGAATCTGGTAGGCCAAATAGCATTACCCTTGACCCTGGTCCAGTGGTGGACTCTTGTGTCAAAGAGTTGAGTCTTTTCAGTATTCCTCCCAGATTTTCCGAAAAGGTGCTTGTTCAAGGTGACCTCCATGGGCACTTGCTTATTGTCTTCAGGTTCTTCAATTACTCTTTCCTTCCCTTTGTTGACCTGCTCCAACCCTCCAGTGACATCTTTAAACTTCAAGAGAAGTTCTTTGAGTTCTAGATCAAACTCTGGTTCGGTCTTAGTCTCAGATTTTCCTAGTATCTGGTCAATTGCAGCAATCCTCTCCTTAGCTATGGCGGTCTGCTCCTCAATCTCCTTGGACCGAGCTAAGGTGGCTTCCATAAGTTGGTCGACTCTTTCATGTTTTCTCTGGACTTCCTCCATTTCCTCTTGAATTCTTAGCATTCTCTCTTGCAGAATCACGACTTCAATTTCAACCTTTCCTGAAAGAACGGAGATTTTTTAGGAAGTTTTTTTAGAAGGTTTTCAGGTTTTTTTGGAGAAACTTGAAAGAATTGGAGTATTTTGGTCGGACTTTGTATAGTGGGCTTTATATTTGCCTATGGTGTTCTAAAAAATTTCAGCATGGAGTGGACCAATTTTCCTGATTCAAGCAACACACATAGCACATAAAGCACATAAAGTAGTTTTATATCGCATATAATCATCAAGATAAATATCGAGTCCTAATTGGTGACCCTTTTTGTGCCAAGGGTAGGCCTAGAATATTTGACAGAGATATATGCCTTTAAGTCGGTCCATTATCCCCAAAATAAGCTTTTCATTAATAATAAAGGAGATAAAAGCCTTTACAACTATATAGCAAACGGGGATACAACTTTTAGGGAATGGGAAAAAAAACAAAAACTAAACAATCCCATGCAAGGGACAAAATAAGCAATCCCACGCAGGGGAGAAAATAGGCAATCCCACACAGGGGATGAAAAATAATAAATCCCACGTAGGGGAAAAGAAATCCCGCACAGGGGACTAAGATAAACAATCCCACGCAGGGGATAAAAAATGACTTCTAACTTTCGGAAGGTCCTGCATCTGCTCTTGCCTTCTTGGCCTTATCTACCTCGTGCCATATGAAGTAGGTATCCATGGACAAATGAGCCCCGTCCATCAAGGCTCTAGTCCCGGAGTCCATCTCTCCTATGCTCTCGATTTGTTGATCCATGCGGTTGTCTAACTCAATTAAGCAATGTCTAGCATCACCCAATTCTTGCCTAGTCCAGTTCAACTCTTCCTTCAAATATTGTATGGTCATATCATCTTCCTTATGTTGTAAGTGATGTGCCACCTCACTCTTTGTGCATTGTTCTTGAAGTCTATGAAGCCGGATTTGGTGTTCGGACTCGACATCGACCACTCGGTAAGGCACATTCGGACCTGGTTCGATAGTCCCAGCAAGGTTCTTTTTCATGCACTCTTTGTATGTGTTGTTACAAGGTGGATCTAGCCTATCTTCGGCCTTAGGTTCCTCGACTTTCTTTTTATTCCATTCTTTTTGAGCCATATCTTTGAATGCCACCACACCGCCCTCATGATCGGTTATGAACTTGCCCATTTCTACCACCTGGGGAGTTTCCTGCTTTAGCCCAAACTGTCTACGAACTCTAGCAGGGACATAAGGACGGGTTCCCCGAAGGCTTAAAATTACCAAGAAAGGCAATGTATTGCCTCGTGTGATGTACTTTCCCGGGTGGAGGTCTCTAATTACCCACTGAACATCATTATCCTTTAAGTCGCGAAACTGAGTGAACCAAAATCCTTGGTTGGGTGTCCGCTTGTACTTGTTTACGATTAGGCACATGCTATGGGATGCGAAGTTATCCAACCTCATCGAGTGGTCCAACTCCTCGGTGTAGGAACATTTAAGTAGATGCTTGATCATCCACCATTGCAGGATTAAATTGCACCCTTGAAAGAATCGCTCGTCCTCTTGACATTTACCCAAAGCCCGGTAAATGTCGGCAAGTATCATGGGAGCCAGCGTGTAATACTTGACGGAAGACCCAATCTTGATTCCGTAGAAGATGGTGTGTGTAACCATGACTACACTCGGATGGATGGTATTGTTCAGTCCTTGCGGGAATATAATGGTTCCAAGAAGGCTCACGACGAATGCGAAGACTCTTCAATTTTTCCAGTCTTCTTCGGATTCGAACTCATGACCAAACTTTTCAAAGGCGTTGAAGCGCCCGAACCTATAGTATAGCTTCCAAAGAGGGATGTTTAATCCATCAATCCTTCCGAGCCAACTATCATCTTTGATCAAGAATGCCTCCTTGATTTGTTGTCGGTCCCACACCTTTGGGAAGAGGATATCCTTATCTGGTGATCTTTTTCTTTATTGACACATGCCTATGCTTTCGTAGCTAGCAACCACTTCTTCGATGGTCGGGGTCAGTTCCACATCCCCGAATCGAAAGACCATATTTTTGTTGTCCCAAAAGGTGGTTAAGACTTGGATCATCTCAGGCCATGCCTTCATGTCGATGAGTGAGGGTAAGTATTTGATGTACCTTCGGACAATTTTCCTATCATCTTTGTTCATGCATTCCCACCAAACCTTTAGGAGGTCATCCGGCTTTGTTACCATCCGAAATCTCCGAGCGGGACATAGTAGAGCCATCCTACAAAACAGATAAATTAAGTAAGGTCCCCCCCCTCCCGGGTGATAATGGACGAATTCAACGGCATACACTCTGTCAAAAGCAAGCAAGCATAGTCGTATGTGATTGACTTGTGGTCAATAGACGCAAGGCGATCTTTCTAATGGGCCCAATACCCCTAAGGTATTGGGTCGTCCTAGGCCAATGCCTAAAAATTGAGTTTTGGTTTAGCTCTACGCTAGGTGTGTAAGAGTTGGTTGTTTTGAAATAGACCAGGTCCCAAACGAACAACTTGGGTTGAGAATACGATAGACATTGGACACATGACCTACCCATAAACTATTGTATTCCCGAGAAAGTATTTTTTGTGGCGGGAGGCCATGGGAACATGAACCCCCCTAAACATAAATAAAATCGAATGTCATTTGGAAAAATATGCTATGATATGCAATGACAGTTATAATTTGCGAGAATTAAACACATAAATTTACACATAACTACTTTACTAATTATTACAAACCCGGATAGTTAGTCACATAGGTTAGTTACAAACAATATGGTTAGAACCTAGTTGAATTATCCCCAGCAGAGTCGTCATTTCTGTTTTGATCCTTTTTTTGGTAAGGAAGGGAAAAATGTGACTTGTTTATTGAAAATCATTTCGAAAATCTAATTAAAGTTTCCAAAACGTCTTCAATTTAAAGCAAGAGTCGCCACTTAGTTTTTTATAAAGTAAAAACTGAGAAAAACTTATAAGAACTTTTAAAACCCCAAAACAGATAAAGGTTTCGAAAGTTAAGAGATTAAGGGTAATGGTTAAGATTAATGCTCTTGGAAGGGTGTTAAGGCACCAAGAGTATCCGCTAACTTGCGGTTGCCCGGGCTTGTTTGAAAAAACTAACTTGTTGACTAACTTTTGAAAACGGAGTTGATTTGTATGAAAACGTCTTGTTTATAAAGAGTTGATTTTAAGGGAAATAATATATATGAAAGAGTTGTTTTTACACATGAAGGAAAAAGGAGTTGATATTTGATTGAAAAGACTTTTTAAAAAATAGAAATTAATCTTAAAAATGTTTAAACAGAAATATTAACTTTGTTTAGGAATAATTCAACTAAGTTTACAAAGTGAGTCCAAGTTATACAATTATAACTAATTAACAATTAAAGACATAATTAAATCACTAAGCTAATCATGTCCTAATTTCTAGTGTATGGGCCCTCTTTAGGCCCACCGCCGTTCTTTGGACTTGGTCCATTCTTTTAATTTTCTGCCCTTTTTGGGCTGCTGCTACTGCTTGACATTATGGGCTTTGCCCATTTTCTTCATTTATTTAGTCCATTTTTTGGACTTTATGCTGGTGAAAATCCGCTTGGGCTTGACCCATTTTCTTCTTCTCCTGCTGCCTTTCTTCCACAACTCAACCCCTTTTGGGCTTAATCAAGCTGACCCAGATGATGTTGGGCTAGGCCCAACGAAAAAATGCAAAGGGTGTTTTGGGAGTCCAATTGGGCTCCACCATATTATCATGCACAAAAGAGAAGAAAAATTAAATATTAGTATATGTCTAAATAAAATTAAGCAAAAATAATCACGCAATACACAGATTTCATACTTAAAGGTTATATTTCCTAACAGTTGGCTTATTCAAAATTAATTGGCAATCACAGAACTTCATACTAAGTTAAACATATGAAATGAGATATCTAGACTAGTCTAAGACAACAAATCACAAATTTTATCACCCAAGGATAATGATCACAGGATTTCCAATTTTCAAAGACCACTCTTTTGAACTTATCATGTTTTTCTAGAAGTCAAAGAGGATAAAGAGAATAGACCAAAAGATGGGGACTCCACACTATCATCCCAGAGATGAGACAAAAAGGCTAGACACCCCTTCCCTACTAGCTTTCTAGTCTGAACAAACGATATCACCTTGATCGGCTTGGCCCTGTACACTCCTTCCCAGTCTAGCCTATCCTTACTCGGAAATTCTAGAGCTACAGACTTGGTGTTACAATTCAACACAACATGATAAGGGGATAACTAGGTCATGCCCAAAATGACGTTGAAGTCTACCATATCCAGAATTTCTAAGTCTACCCACATATGCAGCCCCACAAATACAATAGAACAATTACGATAAATATGAGTCACAATCACGGACTCTCAAACCGGGGTAGAAATATGGATACGGGAATCAAGGATATCACATATCAAGTCCAGACCCAAAGCAAAACTCACAGACACATAAAAATATGTAGAACCTGGGTCAAATAGTACTGAAGCCATTCCATCACAGACAAGAATGGTACCTGTGATCACCGCAACTGATGCCTCTTCCTCGGTCCTCCCTGGAAATGCATAACACTGAGCCCAGTCATCAATCCGAGCTACTTCCTTGGCTGGCTGTGCCACACCCCTGTCCGCGCTGTTGTTTCCTCTGTCTCCTCGGCCTCCCTGAAAGTTACCTCGCCCACCCTATGGACGACCTCTAGCATAACCACCTTTCCTACTGGGACCACAACCTTAGACTGCTGCTGAACCTGATTACCATTCTTACTGTGAGGGCACTCCCTTTTAAAGTGGCCCAGATCACCACAATGGAAACAACCACAATCATGTGTAGGCCTGCTGGCAGATGAGTAGGAAGCTCCCTGGCCTCTAGGAGCTGAAAACTGCTGATTATCTCCCAGACGATCGCCTGTAGCAGTGGGCAGAGCTGATTGAATAGGACGGGCGGACTATACCTGCTGACTATGGCCCCTGGAGTATGAGCCACCATAATTTCTCTTATTCCGGGGCTTCTTGGCTAACACCTTAGTCTGCCCCGCTTGCTTGACTCCCTCAAGTTTCCTTACATAATTTGCCACTTCATTGAAGCCCTTCCCTACCGAAGTCATATGCATGGACAACACCTGCAGTTCAGTATTCAGACCCTTAATGAACAATCGAACCCTCTCCTCTTATAAACCTAACAACTGACTAACAAAATGAGACAAAGCATGGAATTTTGCCTCATAAGCAGAGACTGACATGTTTCCCTGTTCCAAGCCAAGAACTCATCCTTTTTCCGGTCCTTCAAAGTACGAGGTACGTACTTTTCCAAGAAGAGAGCATGAAACTCCTCCCAAGTCAATGGAGGCAAAACAGACGACCGATACTCCATATGAGATATCTACCACTGCTTAGCATCACCCTGCATCCGGACTATGACGAACTCTGCCCCATGCTATCGCACGATACCCAGCTTGTGCAACCTTTCATAGCAGTCCAAGATGAACTCATACGCATCTTCCCTATCAGTACCCTAAAACGTGGGAGGTTTCAGCTTGAGAAACTTGGTCAGCATCTCTTGTTCATTTCCTGTCATTACTGGGCCTAGCATTGGCCTAAAGAAATCACTTGTGCTTGAAGCCGCATCTATCCTAAGAGCCGTAAGGTCTGCTGGCTGAGTTTCCAGAGCCTGATTTGCAATACCTGCGGGGGTGGCTCCAGCACCAACCAAACCACTCAAGAAGTTCCAAGCCTACTGAAATACTCCGGGCGTCATAGAGGGAAGGCCTACACCTCCAGCCGATGTTGCCTCCGCTTTCTCCCCATCATCCTCCACAACAACTTCCACATCTTCGACAACATGTTCCTGAGGTAGGGGAGGGGTTGCTTTTCACGCTCCTGCAGCAGCTTGAGCTCTACCCCTGGCGGGTGTGGCTCTACCTCGACCCTTGCCCCTACCTCTGACTGTCGGGTCCGCTATTGGGACCGCCACTCTAGCTCCATTGTTCCTGGTGTTAACCATCTGCAGATAGAAGAGTGAAAGAGTCAGATACCAATTTGTATCACCAGATACCAATTGGAATCAAGTTACAGCACCAAAGAAGAAAAAAGAGATAATTTTCCTAAAGTCCTATAGCCTCCCGCGGAGAAGTACAAACGTCTTCGTACCGTTCCTCAAGACTCTACTAGACCTATTTTGGTACAACAAGATCAACGAACCTAGGGCTCTGATATCATCTTTGTCACGACCCAGACCACCGTGAGTGACACCCATCCAACCACCCCCGGGTGAGCGAACCATCAACGACCCCGAACTTAATCGTTCTAACAGCTCAAAACCAGAATGCAAGAAATAAACTAGCAATTCAACACAGTCTAAATCTTTTATAAATGACCTGCGAAAAATCCCTCCCTAGAATCTGAAAGTCATCGTACCAAAACGCTACCAAAATATAGAGTACGGGGATGCAACCCCAAAATAAGCAATAGTCTAAGACTGAAAGAAGTGGACTACAACTAATAAGAAAGAAACCAAGGCAGCTCGATCGAACAACTCACCCTTGATATCTTGAAGTGTTAGGCCTACAGGTGAGGTCGTGCGTCAACCGCCGAAAGATTTTCTGTACTCACAAAAGAAACGCAAGTGCAGTATTAGTACACAACTACCGTGTACTGGTAGGAGCATCAGCCAGTTCCAAATAAACAGTATATAAACAGTACTAAAGTCAAGTTACAGTACAAGAAATATGTAAACAAGCCAACAGGTACTTCTAGACTACAAGTCTCTCCCTAGCTTGTCCCCATATGTAATCCACTTTCACAACTATGATCAATAATCCACAATAAACTATAACAGTTAAATGTGTTCGTGAATATAGGTATAAAATGAGACAAAAATAATAAAGTTATTAAAGAAAGTCGTACGTATAGGGCAGTGGATCTCTAATGATATTTATTTGCATTGGATCCGGTGAAATTTAAGTGATTTGCTTCAGATTCGAGATCGTTTAAGTAAGTAAATGCTATAAAATAAAAGTTTAGTGAAATATGAAAAGCTTGGAGGATAAGAATATAAGTGTATTGTTGTTATATTGCTTAGTATCACATGATCCTAACTAGGTCGTGATAGAGCACCCCTTAAGTCACTACCCATTAGGCAAATCCTCAAACTAAATCATACAGATAACAAAGAATTAAAGAAGAATAAAATACAACTAAATCTATCTTAGCTTATCATAATGAGCGTGGGAGCGAAATATAAAATATAGAAAGTCCACCCATAACCCCAAAGCTATACTATAGTCATGGAGCGCTAAGATCTAAGTACAATTGAATCAAAACACAACTCAAAAACAAAAAAAAAAAAAAACAGACTATAATCAAATGGTAGGAACTTAAGCCTTAGCTCACGGATAGGGATGGTAATGGGGCGGTGAAAGTACAGCGTGGGGCGAGTTTAGAAATATGCGAGGCGGCTAGGGTTTAGAGATATGCGGGTGCGAGGCGAGGCGAGGGGGAGTGGGGCGGGCTGAAATAAGAAAAAAATTACTCCCTCCGTCCATAATACTTGTCCACTATTGACTTTGCACACTTCTTAAGAAACTATAAATAGAAGGATAATTTTATCATATCACCTTTTTGAATATAATAAATATAATGTCTTGAAAAATGTAATAGAGAAATGACTATAATTAATAATAAGGGTAAATTGGAAACTAAGTGTAAAATTATCTCTTGATTTCATAAATTGAACAAGTATTATTAAACATCTATTTTTAATACAGGCGATAAGTAAAGATGGATGGACTGAGTACTTTTTGCAGGTGTGGTGCGGGTTTAAGCGTTTTTACATCTATAGCCGTAATATTTTCGTGACAATAATGGCTTAATTGGTAAGAATTTAAATGCCAAATCAGCTATTTATAAAGATACACGCTTGATAATAATCTTTTCTTTTAACAACTGAAAATGAGTTCTTTTGAAAATGGTTCAAATTATTAGCTTTACATAAAGGAACTTGATGAAATTATGAGAAGTTTTTCATTAATGGTGGAAGTTATTTCCAGTGGACTTTTTCTTGTTTTTCCTAATACTATCAGATATGGTATTCGATGCATGTCTGCTTAGCAATTTTGAGAATTAATAGTTTTTTGTTTGTTTTTCTGTTGTCTTTCTTTTTTCCTTCTCAAATATATGTGAGGATTTTTTTTAATTAGTTTCACTAAATTAGTAGTACTTAGTGGAAAAAAATGAAAAAGAATCTTATAAAATTTACTTTTAGTATCAAATTTTGAAAATAAAAAAAATTATATGGGGCGAATTTATGCATGGCGGGTTGAAAATAGAAATATTTGCTATGCGGGGCGGGGCAGGTTGAAGTCTTTACATATTTATGCGAGTTTTCCCCTGCAACTGCCCCGTTCCATTGACATCCCTACTCACAAATTCCTAAAGATGTTATAAATACCATATCCTCTCCGGATCCGGATCCGGATCCGGCTCCTCTTCATTACCCCTTTCCTCCATTTCGTCAAGTACACATCTAGATGAGAGACACGTGTTCTATTTAATTTTTAAAGGTCAAGATTATATTACATTAACAAGCATTATAACCATAGTTGAGTAAATAAGATTTGGAAAAATATTTCCCAACTTTTATAAGAAAAGATATTCCCGACAAGTTTTGGTATTTATTAATTTCATTTTATATATGTTAATATATTTCTTTTTGTCTGACTAATTACCATTAGCAAATTATACTAAAAGATTTTAAAAAATGACATTTGAAATTGTTCGTAATGCTGCCCAATAACATTATTAACAGAAGCTGGGTTGTTAGTTGAATATAAAAATATAAGAGAAAATTAATGATATTAATGGTCATATAAGTTTGTGGGATTATATTTTTCAACTGTCATTTTTTTAAAATCTTTTAGTATAAGATAATCCCAACTTTTTTTTAAATCAAACGTCAGTTCAGGGAAAAACTGATAAACTACTTAAGGTGTGTTTTTTAGGTTCTGAAGAAAAAAATTTTGCTAACGGTAATTAGTTAGACAAATTTTTAAAGTATATATATATATATATATGAAATGAAATTAATGAATACCAAAACTTGTGGAAAATATCTTTTTTTTATCAAAGTTGGAAAGTACTTTTTCAAATCTTATTCACTTAACTATGGTTATAATGCTCGTTAATATAATATAATCTTGATCTTTAAAAATTAAATAGAACACGTGTCTTTCATCTAGATATGTACTTAACGAAATAGAGGGAAGGGGTAACGAAGAGGAGCCGAAACATCTTCTGCAAAACGAAATCATATCAGAATTATTCTCTTCTTCACTTATTGCTCATAACAAAACAGAACTCTGTTGTTTTGGGAAATTCAAGTTAAAAGCTTACAAAAGTTTAAGGGTCGGTACATTATAGTTCAAACACAACTTTTAGAATATGTGGTCCAAAATTCTATAATTGTTGCAGTGTGTTTGGAACGACACATATAAGAATCTATATATTTATATAAAAGAGGGTTATAAACAAGGTGATGTGGTACCTTTCTATGATCTCCATTCATATTTATCTTTTTTCTCCTTTTTTTGAATTTTTTCTTCATTCTTTTCATTAATTAATTTATTTAATAATTAAAAAAATATCATATTTATTTTATCTAATTATATCTCATGAGTTACAAAAAACCTCTATATATTTGTATTTTTTACTTAAATAACATGTCTTCTCAATTTTCTTCTACTCAATTCTTATTATTTAACTAATCTATAAATAACATGATCTATGGAATTGTTGGATGCACATTTTCATTTTTCTCCTCCTCCTTTTTATTAGTGTATCTATTTCTCTTTTCTTTTTAGTTTTTCTCCTTCATTTTTTTTTTCATCCACCATTTGTTTAATAATCAAAAAATATGATATAGAAAAGATGATGTGATAATATATACTTTGATGAAGATTATAGATATATGTTTCTAATTTTTTTTTTGTGTTATAATAGCCAAATAAAAGTTCATCAAGATGAAGAAGAAAGTTTGATGGTGGTGTAACATTCTTCAAAGGGAGATGGTCAAATTAGTTTTATGGTCAAATTAGTTTTGTTCAAGTTTATCAAGATGAAGAATGAAGTTTAATGGTGGTGAAAGATTCATCAAGAGAGATGATCAAATTAGGTTGAAAAAATAGAAGTTTGAATAATTTACTAATATATATATATGGATAAACTTATTGTTGAATAATTTACAAATATATATATGGATAAACTTATTGTTGCTTATTTTTATATTTTTAATTAATTATTTCTTCAAATACAAAATATGTATTCTCCTAGAACAAGACTCTATTGTAAAGTTCTACATTTTGTGTATCAAGGGCAACATGAAATGATCTGCAATTTATTATTTTATTGCAACATAAAATTTATAATTGGTATCATTATATAAATTTTTACCTTTTAATTATATAATTTCTCTCTCTCTCTCTCTCTCTCTCTCTATATATATATATATATATATATATATATATATATATATATATATATGTGTGTGTGTGTGTGTGTGTGTGTTATAATTGTGGTCTATCAAATTCGGTCATATCCCCAAGTCAAGTAATTGATGCGGTTACCAATTCTGATTATTCTCATATTTTGCAAAATCTCAATGGAAGGATTTGTATTCAGTTTTCTGATAATAGCTATACTCCTCATAGGCAGTCATTTTCTAATAGTTTAATGCCTACAGCAAGTCCTATTTATAATAGACGTTCTCTATCCAGTCATAGACTTTAGTCAGCTATGCATCATATTTCCCCTGTTGAACCTGTTTATGGTCCAGCACGAGATTGTGCTGCTTCATTACATACCATTGCAACTGATAGTAACTCAATGGCAGAAAAGGTTAAAATTGACCCCCGAACAAATATAGTTCAGGTAAATGATGCTAATTCTGATAAGGATATTCCTTCTGTATCCTAAATGGATTTTGACTCAAACGATTCTTAATGATTCCACAACTTCTTGATTTTAGCCCAGGTTCTCTGGCAAGAAAACATATCCAAAAAGAATTTTTTGATAAAAAATGGAACCGGTTTAAAACATGATTTTTTGATACTTATAGTAAAGAGAAAATGAATAATATCTCTCAAGAGTTTTATGAAACTTGTGCTTTGCATAATCAAATTATGTATTTTGTTCCTTGGTTTATAATCACTTTTTTGCCTTTATATGTAAATGTTATTGAAAGAACTTATAAAGATGGTAGTGGTAGCCTTATAAAAGCCATCTACCCTCCTCAATCACCTTTTATATTGCCTAATAATACATGTATTACTTTTACTGCATTTCAAATATTCGTTGATGAAGATATTGCTTCAGTCAGCATTGCTGAAATTAATAAACTTATTACTCAAAATAATTATCTGAGTTTATATGTTAAAGTTTTGGGTGAACATATTAGTTCTCTTGATAAAAAACTTGATGAATTGACTATCTTGATAAAAGGTATAAAAGCTGATATGGCTAAAACAAATGTTGCCTCTACTTCGGCTAGTAAAGCTGATACTCAGGTTGTCCCTACTCATGTTCAAAGACCACCTGAAATTCAGGATTTTAAATTCAAATTCTTAAATGATTTAGAAGAACTTCTTGATAAAAAGTTTTCTAGTTTAAATATAAAACCAATTGATTTATCTAAAGATTTTTTGGATAAAATAGAAACAATTGTTGATTATAAAAATCAAGTTTCTTTAGAGTTTAATAAACTCAGAGGTTATCCTAGAAAAAATAGTTATGCTAATAAACCCAGCATGCAGACTTATTATTATCCTCGTCCTACTCCTCAAGATGTTTTGATAGAAGAACGAGATTGGAATCAAACGAATACTTCTTATAGTGGTTCCAAAATTTATGAATGGAATCTTGATGGTTTGACTGATAGACAATTAATAATTTTGGTTCATAGAATGCTTATGTATGCAACTAACTGTAAAAGTGTTAAAAATACAGATAGAACTATTTGCAAAATGATTATTGCTGGTTTTACTGGCCAACTTCGAGGCTGGTGGGATAACTATTTAAGTATTGATGAAAAAGCTTCAATCATAAATGTTGTGGCTATTGATGATGGTGTTGATAACTTAGGCATCGCTCTAAAAAAATAGAGAAGATGTTGTTTATACCCTTGTTTTCACCATATTAGAACATTTTAATGGTAGATTTACCAATCAGTATGAGACTGTTCGTATCCTCCTTAATGGTCTAAGATGTCATACCTTATCTAATTTTAGGTGGTATAAAGATACCTTTATGAGCCGGGTGATGCAATTACCCGAAAATAAGTTTGAACATTGAAAAGCTAAGTTCATAGATGGTCTTCCCTCCTTATTTGCTGAAAGAGTTAGAAAAAGTTTAAGGGGTAGTCACGGTGAAATTCCTTATAAGTATTATACTTATGGTAAGCTTATAGGGGCTTGCACGCAAGAGGGATTAAACTTGTGTAATGAATTACTTTTGTCCAGACAGCTTAAGATGGATAAGCTTAAAGAAAGATCTCAGCTAGAAGACTTTTGTACCCAATTCAATTTACCCGAGCCCTCTGCTAATAGCAAGAACAAGAGCAAGTATTATAAGTCCTCTAGAACCGAAGGATCCCACAGGAAAAGAGATCTAGACGTAGGACCAAAGAAGAACGTAAAGCTAGAAAAGTCTTTCGTAAGTCTACTAGATTTACCAAAGATAGATCTGGAAGAGATCTATCCAAAATCAAGTGATATACATGTGGAAAACTGGGCCACATAGCACCCAATTGTAAGTTGAATAAGTTGAAAACTTTAGAACTAGATAGTGAGACTTATGATAAAGTTTATGGTTTGTTATACACCTCAGGTTTTGAAGATGATTATTACTCTCATTCTGATTCTGATATTGAACTGCTTGATTTATCTGATAGTGATAAAAAACTGATAGCCCTTGCGCCACTTGCCAAGGTAATAATTGCAATTGTGATGATGATGAAATTTATAAACTGCAATCGCAATTTCAGGATTTCAATATTAACACGACCTCTGATAATGTGAATGAGATTTTGAAAGAAGTAACTGATAATAAGCTTCGCGAAAAGATTATCAATCTAGCTACTACAAATAAGGCTAGTTCAAGTTCTTCAAAACCTTTTGAGAAAAAGAAGAATGATTTTGAATACTCAGCACCATATTCTTTAAAAAAAGGAGGTTGATAACCGCCTTATGATGAAAAATATTTTTACTGAAAGAGATTCTTCTTTTGATGATTTAAAAGATAAAATTGAGAATTTAAAAAGAGAGATTAAATCTCTAAAACAGAATCAGTTGATTTGTGATCATAGAATTACTCAGATAGAGATAAATAATTATGTGTCTACCAACGACAATCATATGTCTTCTAATGACAGAAGTATTTCTGAAAAAAAGAAAACCTCTGGTAATCTTGACCCTAAAATGATATGCTTTTAGGAATGATGCCAATAAATACTACCCATAAATGGTATGTTAAATGTACTATTTTAATCGATAAAAGTTTTTCGATTACTAACATTGCCATGATTAATAGTGGTGCTGATGTTAGCTGTATTCAGAAAGGCTTAGTGCCTACAAAATACTTTCAAAAAACTTCTCATATGGTTAAGTCTGCATCAGGACATGCTTTAGATATAAAGTATAAATTGCCTAATACGAATATTTACCAGAATAAAGTCTGCATTCCTCATTTCTTTTTCCTGGTTAAAAATCAGTTATTCCCTCCAATTATACTTGGAACCCCGTTCATAAATGTAATTTATCCTTTTAGACGCATAGACTCAAAAAGATTCTCTGCCACTTATAAGGATAATGAAATAAGTTATACTTTTGTTACAGATCCAGTAACTAGATATATTAATTCCTGAATTGATATGAAGCAAAGACATGTAGATTCTTTGCAACTAGAATTGTTTAGTCTAAATATATTTGATTCTCTAAATTCTGCGAAGGTAAATGAAAAAATGAAATTTATTTCCCAATAAATTGTCATTGATATCTGTGCAGATTACCCTAGTGCTTTTTGGAATCAAAAGAAGCATATTGTCACCCTTCCGTATGAAGATGATTTTTTGGAAGATAATATTCCTACTAAATCGCGTCCCTGTCAAATGAATTAGTAGAATTTTTCAAAAAGGAAATTGATAATTTATTGCAAAAGGGTTTGATCAAACCTTCTAAATCTCCTTGGTCATGCACTGCATTCTATATTAATAATGCTGCAGAAAAGAAGCGAGGTGCTCCTAGATTGGTTATTAATTATAAACCTTTGAACAAATATTTAAAATGGATAAGGTATCCTATCCCCAATAAAAAAGATTTACTATCAAGATTATATGATGTCAATATATTTTCTAAATTTGATTTAAAATCAGGTTATTGGCAGGTACAAATATTTAAAGAACATACTTATAAAACTGCTTTTAATGTTCCATTTGGGCAATATGAATGGAATGTCATGCCTTTTGGTTTGAAAAATGCCCCATCTGAATTTCAGAAAATTATGAATGATATTTTTAATTCATATTTGAATTTTATAATTGTTTATATTAATGGTATTTTAGTTTTTTCCAAAACATTTGAAATGCATATAAAGCATCTTGATATATTTAAAAAAATTGTCATTCAGAATGGTTTGGTTAAATTAAAAACCAAAAATGAGTTTGTTCCAAACTAATGTCCGATTTCTAGGACATCATATTTGTCAGGGAAAGATTACTCCAATTCAAAGATCTATTGAATTTGCATCAAAATTTCCTGATGTCATCACTGATAGAGCTCAGTTACAAAGGTTCTTGGGAAGATTAAATTATATATCCCCATTCTATAAGATTCTATCTCGTGATTTAGCCCCTTTATATGATAGGATGAAAAAGAATTATAAATCACCTTGGACTGATAGTCATACCTATTTGGTACAAAATATTAAACTTCGTGTTCAATCTTTGCCTTGTTTAACTCTTGCTAACCCTGCTTGGAAAAAAATTATTGAGACAGATGTGTCTAATATTGGTTATGGTGGGATATTGAAATAAATAAATTCCAACGATAAAAATGAGTATTTAATAAGATTTCACTCTGGTAAATGGACTGAAGACCAGAGAAAATATGCCACCGTGGCCCATGAAATGCTAACCATTGTTAAATGTGTTTTAAAATTTCAGGATGATTTATACAATCAAAAGTTTTTGATAAAAACGGACGCTCAATCTGTTAAGTATATGTTTATCAAAGATTTTAAGCATGATGCTTCTAAATTAATATTAGCAAGGTGGCAGACTCAATTAGCCCCTTTTAATTTTGGAATTCATTATAAAAAGGGAGTTGATAATTCTTTACCGGATTTCTTATCCTGGTAATACCTCCAATAAAATGAATTTTTACGAAGTCTTTTTCGATAAAAATACTTTGATTACCATTTTAAAGGTAATTACATTAAATAGAGACTTGAAAAGTCTTATAATTACTTGAAAAGTCTTATAATTGATAAAATTGTTGATAACATCGTAAAAGAAGATTTCTCAATCCATGATTACTCAGAAGTTGTCAGAGATGATCTGACAGATTATTATGATTCTGACAGATTAATATGATCATAGATTGCTATGTATGCAGGATAGATCCTCCATGGATTAGAGGTAGAGGCAGAGGAAGAGGGAGATCAACCCCAGGGAGATCATCCCAGTCCTATTCTCAAGGATCGTCATACGGGTCCTCATCAAACTCCCCAGTTATACAAATGGGAAGAAAGAGTTTAGTAAATGAGAAGATTTCTCAAAAAGGTGAATCTTCATCTATTCATCTGGAAGATATTCCAAAAAACAGTCTTCAATCGCCAAAGAGGACAATGATGATATCAAGTCCTATGAAAAGTTACTAAAAAGAGAAATGATATTTCTCGTAGAAAACTCTGAGCTCCAGAGAAAAGATGAGCCATGGAAGATACTCCAAAGGTACTTAATTAATGGGTTATACTATCCGGGTGAGTCATACAAAACCCGTTCTTATTATGAGATAATTTTGACAAGTACAGAAAGTGCAGAATTTCAGCACTTTTTCGGTTATAACACGGATGAGAATGTTGATAACTTCACCAAAATCATTATTAAACATATTATATTTGTTGAAAATTAGGGAATCTCTGCTATGAAAGAAAGGCAGATAAGCCTTAACAAATCTCATATGAACTTTACATACTGGGATTATAATCAAGCATTTGATAAAGTGCTATACTACAATAATGATATACATAAACACACTTTGTTCATAAAAGTGTGCGCAAAGATATTTGTGAACCAATCCCAAATTGGTTTTTAAATTGGTGGTTGGTTTGATCCTTTTTTTGGTAAGGACGGAAAAAATGTGACTTATTTATAGAAAATCATTTTGAAAATCTAATTAAAGTTTTCAAAACGTCTTCAATTTAAAGCAAGAGTCGCCATATAGTTTTTTATAAAGTAAAAACCAAGAAAAACTTATAAGAACTTTTAAAACCCCAAAACAGATAAAGGTTTCAAAAGTTAAGAGATTAAGGGTAAGGGTTCAGGTTAATACTCTTGGAAGGGTGTTAAGGCACCAAGAGTATCCGCTAACTTGCGGTTGCCCGGGCTTGTTTGAAAAAACTAACTTGTTGACTAACTTTTGAAAATGGGGTTGATTTGTATGAAAACGTCTTGTTTATAAAGAGTTGATTTTAAAGGAGATAATATATATGAAAGAGTTGTTTTTACACATGAAGGAAAAAGGAGTTGATATTTGATTGAAAAGACTTTTTAAAAAACAGTAATTAATCTTAAAAATGTTTAAACAGAAATATTGACTTTCTTTAGGAATAATTCAACTAAGTTTACAAAGTCAGTTCAAATTATACAATTAAAACTAATTAACAATTAAAGACATAATTAAATCACCAAGTTAATCCTGTAATAATTTTTAGTGTGTGGGCCTTCTTTAGGCCCAACGCCGTTCTTTGGACTTGGTCCATTCTTTTAATTTTTTGCCCATTTTGGGCTGCTGCTACTGCTTGACATTATGGGCTTTAGCCCATTTCTTCATTTATTTAGTCCATTTTTTGGACTTTCTGCTAGTGCAAATCCGCTTGGGCTTGGCCCATTTTCTTCTTCTCCTGCTGCCCATCTTCCACAACTTAGCCCCTTTTGGGCTTAATCAAGCTGACCCAGACGATGTTGGGCTAGACCCAACGGAAAAATGCAAAGGGTGTTTTGGGAGTCCAATTGAGCTCCACCATATTATCATGCACAAAAGAGTAGTAAAAATAAAGATTAGTATATGTCTAAATAAAATTAAGCAAAAATAATCAAGCAATACACAGATTTCATACTTAAAGAGAATATTTCCTAACAGTTGGCTTATTCGAAATTAACTGGCAATCACAGAACTTCATACTAAGTTAAACATATGAAATGAGATATTTAGACCAGTCTAAGACAACAAATCACAAATTTTATCACACAAGGATCATGATCACAACATTTCCAATTTTCAAAGACCACTCTTTTGAACTTATCATTTTTTTCTACAAGTCAAAGGGGATAAAGAAAATAGACCAAAAGAAACACACATATCCAGATGAACAGACTTGAAGAAGAATATGATATGATATCATAGAAGCACATATGAGTCCCAGAATTCTCATTATCTACTGAGCTATATTCAATATCCCAAATCTTGAAGGTTAAACATAAAAATGCAGATTTTAGCCACAAATGGATTTTTTTGAGTCAATAATCAAGAGAACAACTTAACACAAATCATTTAGAGTATGGAGAAACTAGATGAAGAACATGATCTTAATATTACATATCAGCAAAAGAGAGGCAGATCAGGAAAAAAAAAAGAAACAAGAATGTTGGACAAATTTTGATGGGGTAGGCATCAATCACAACTATACAACTAGTTGAAAATCTTTTGAGGGTGAGGGGGGGATTTTTAGAGGAAATTGTTATCATGGCAAGGACCAAAACTATTATTCTAACATGACCTTAGAAAACAGACTAGACTTAAGATAATACCATGCCCAAAACAATCAGCCAAATCACACCAGTTTAAGGTTCATATGAAGCATGTAGCATACAAAAGGGCAATGAAATCACTATCAATTGAAGGATTAAACAGAGGAGCTTACAAAGATGAAGAGCATATCATAAGGAGGATATGATTCATCTCTAGTTCCTGATCTCAACAAGAGCTCATATTACCACTTAGAGGTATTCATATAACAATATAGGATTCAAGATTTTTAAACCAGATCATGGCAGGCTCTAAATCATAACTAGCACCTCACACATAATCATCTAACATGATCAAAAACAGTCCAGAAGGAAGAAGAAAAGCAGGATAAGAGCTTTAATCAAGTCTAAAGAAAACAGGAGAGAAACAGGAAAGGGTTGAACAACATTAATCATTTTGTGTCAACTAGTTCCAACAACAAGTCTTGAATCCATATTCCTAGCATATACATGTCATACAAGTCAAACAAAAACCAGTAAAACCATGGAATTTCTAAGAGAAATCAGTACTCAACATTACCACAAACATCAACATTGACATGAGAAAATAACACTAATATTTGACCAATTCATGTACACAAGTTGGTGTCATCACATAGCCATTTTAATATAGATGAAACAGTGAAGGAAAAAGAAGAAGAAAAAACAGAACAAAGCAGGATAGAAGGAATTAAGGACAAAACAGGAAAGAGTCAAGTATTTACCAAGCATTTCTTATCCTAAATCCTAATAATAGATTCCACACTTATATTCATAGCATTTGGATATCACATAGGTCGAACAAAAACTAGTGAAACCATGAGATTTCTAAAGAGAACTCAACACTATACTAACCTAAAATCATGAAAAGCAACACTAATGTTCAACCAATTCATATACACAAAATGGTGCAACACATGGCATGGACAGAATCAACAAAAGGAAAGACAAGGCAGGGACATTATTATGACAAAAGGGGATTGGGGAAAAACAAGAGGGGGTCAAGCATTTTATGAACTTAACAAAACAGACTTCATACTCATATTCCTAGTATTCCCGTGATTACTTAAATCAAGCGAACCAATAGAGATTATGAGGTTTCTAATGAAGCTATTACTCAAAAATCACAACAAATAACAATCTAAAATCATAACACAACAACATTAAAACAATAAACAAACTTAAAATCTAGATTTACTAAATATCAGACCTCATATAATGTAAAAAGGGAAAACAGTAAAGAGAGAAGAGGGTGAGGGGTATACCTTTTTAGGAGCAAAGACTTGTGACTTCAAACCTCACTGAAAAATTTCACCACCGCCGGATTTAGTAGTGAACTCGTTGGGATTCAAATTTTTAGTGTTTTTTTCTCCAAGTAGCTGACCGGTTACGTGGGGTTAGAGAATCGATTCTCCAGAACACTCAATATTTCCCCAGAATCAGCTGCTTTTCATGGAGATAGGGGGTATTTATAGGGGATTTTTGGGTGAAAAAAGAGGGGAAAACAAGAGAGGCTTATGGGATTTTGCTGTGGAAATTCGAATTCCTCAACAAGAGCAACGGATTTGTACGAAAAATGTACAAATCCACTGATTTCACGGAGGGGGGGGGTGATACCTAGTTGATTCTAGAGTCTTCTGGACCTTGCCAGCACACCCTTAACGGAAGATTTGGATGGATTTTGGGAATTTTAATAGGGGTTTAGGGATGGTGAAGTGTGAACGTTGAAGGCTGTTGACGTTGGGGTTGAGACGATCGTTTGTGAGAAATGACAAAGAGGAAGGACGAAGATGTACTGGTATGCTGAGGTGTTGTACGAGGCCCGTTGCTTCGTACAACAAGAGAGAGATTGGGGGTCGCGTGAGAGAAGAGAAGGTAGAGAAGGGAGATGGCTTAGGGTTTTTGAGTGAGAGGAGACGAAGAAGAGAGAAGTAAAGGGGTCATTTGGTTGAATTAAGTGAGAAAGATAAGAGAAAGAAATGGTTAAGGGCGGATAAGGGGTTTTGGGTTGGTTGGGTCGAGTTGGGTGAGTTTGGATTGGGCTGGGGCGGCTGATAGGCATTGGGCTGAGGCGGGTTTTGGCCCAAATGGCTAAAAACAAAGTGGGGGGTGGGGGGTTATATGGGTGGGTCTAAATTGTGGCCACATTTGCAAAATGTGGCCACTTTAAGTTTAGGAAATAGCCGATTTGGGAAAGAATAGTTAGAATTCGGCTAAAATCGAAATAATAGGCTTAGAGATAAATTAATTTAAATTAATTTTGAGCTTTAATAAACTGAAACAATCCAAAATAATTATTATATTTGACACATAATCAACTCTAAAATTAATTATAAAATTAATTTTTCAATTAACTCTTATTTGAAGTAATTTTGGAGGAAAATTACATGCTTAGTCTTTTAAAGAGATTTTCTTATGAAATCAAATTTTAAAAATAATTCTTTAAGTAATTTTATATAAATTTCATATATTTAAATATGAAAAATATAAATCATTACTTAGAACTATTGGTAAAGCTGATTTGAAAATATTTTATTCTTTTTGATAAAATAATTATTTCAAAAATTGTTTAAAATTTAAAAAGCTCCAAATTAATTTGTAATGTGGCGGGTAAAAATTGGGTGTTAACAATGGTCATACCACGGTCCCACAATCCAGATCTTTCCTGATCAATTCCTTACGTTATACAAGGAATGGACCAAAGTGTCACCAGATTTAAACAGATTATATCAGGCAGATCATATTTGCAATTTAGAAAAAAATGATCAGATCTACTTCTTTATTGCATTCTCTATTCCATGGATTCATAAATGGACTTCTGAATTAGGGTTCACTGAAGAAAATGTTCCTTGCCTATACAGGAATTTTTATAATAATTTTTGGGACAAATTGATGAAAACAGATCCCAAAACAAAAGTTTTACATGGACAAGAGCTTATGGATAGTATTAAACTAAGAATCCAAGAATACACTCGATCCCCTCAAAAGGGAATTATAGACGATAGTTCGGTCAGGCATATCGCCAGAAAAATCTCTTTTCAAGATGGAGATAAAAAAGAAATGATTAATGATTATTTAGAAGAAGTCAAAAGAAATTTACTTCTGACGATTAACCAGATTGATAAATCAGACACTTCCATGCGGAGTGAGATAAGCAACGATGATATCAGAGAATCCCAGCCTATTCAAACAGACAAAATATTATCTACCGATGATATTCAGAATACAAAAGATTTTCTACAACAAATCAAAGTCATGGAGAAAAAATATGGTAAAGACAAATAGAAAAGACATCATGGACCCCATAGAATAGTAAAGCCGCCGGGGACCCCAGCAAAAAATAGTAGATACACTGTACAAGGACCCAGATATGGGACCCATTTTCACTGTATATAGATTCTTTATGTTTTAATTTTTTTTCTATTTAAAGGGTCTTTCAGTTTAGTTGAAGGACATCAGAAATTTTCATCAGAAATTTTAGGAAATCTCTCTCTTCTTGTAAATCTCTCTCATTGTAAATCGCTTGTATATTGATTTCAAGAATTATTTCAGTTCTTCATATCTTACACCTTGCAGACGGCCATCCGTATAAGGTACATTTTTATTTTTCTTTGTTTAGTTTTCTTTTAGTTGTGTCTCTCCTAGTCAGGACTATGTCCGGCTGAAAGATCTCATATCTATGTTGAATAACTAACTTCTCTCCTATATAGACCATGAACGATCTAAGCTTTATTAAAATATCAAAGAATTTTGTTATGGTTTCTCGACTTGGTTCTGAGATCGAGGTACAGTCGGATCTAGCACTACTCTTATTGGCTACGTCTGGTCAGCCATGGAACTAAGCCTGTTATTGAGGAGAAAAAGGGCGTCCTTTCTCGGTTAAAACCAACAGACACATGGGCTCAATAAGAAGTATGTATTAGATCCTTGAAAGACCCTTTGCTCGGATAAAAGTTTCACCGTGCAGTCTGAGAAGCTATATGAAATTTTTTGTATATTTCAATTCTTATGCAGTGCGGATTACCGCTAGCTTAAGGATGCTGAGTTGCTAGATCTGGTTGGCTGTGTGGATTACCGCAAGGGCTATTAGTATTTTTATCACTATCAGATAAATCAAGCAGTTCAATATCAGAATCAAAAGAAGAGTAATAATCATCTTCAGAACCCGAGGTGTATAAAAAACCATAAACTTTATCATAAGTCTCACTATTTAGTTCTAAAGTTTTTAACTTATTAAACTTACAATTGGGTGCTATGTGGCCCAGTTTTCCACATGTATAACACTTGATTTTGGATAAATCTCTTCCAGATCGATCTTTGGTAAATCTAGTAGACTTACGGAAGCCTTTTCTAGCTTCACGTTCTTCTTTGGTCCTACGTCTAGATCTCCTTTTCCTGTGGGATCCTTCGGTTCCTGTGGGTTACTTGAAACATTTTAGCAGCTTTAAGAGATGCTAGAAATTTAATTTTTAGACAATCTTTAATGGGTTCAATCGAATCTACCGTAGCTTATGGTCCAGTATATTTCAATACACAACCCAATCTGCAATTATCTCTTTCTGATGTTAATATTCTTGAGGCTTTAACATTAAATGTTAAAACGCATGGTTATAATTACGTGCCTGGTTCAGAACTTATAAGTTTATCTTATAGAATTTATTTTAAATTATTATCTACTTTAAATCTAAGATGTAAGTTATATGATACATCTGATCAAACTATATTGGTGGAAACCAATTTTGCAAGGTCCAAGGTCACCACCAGGAGACCTAATATGTGGGAAAAAATTGATTTCCCAACTACATGGACTCTAAATTCGGTCATATCCTCAAGTCAAGTAACTGATGCGGTTACCAATTCTGATTATTCTCATATTTTGTAAAATCCTGATGGAAGGATTTGTATTCAGTTTTCTGATAATAGCTATACTTCTCATAGGCAGTCATTTTCTGATAGTTTAATGCCTAAAGTGAGTCCTATTTATAATAGACGTTCTCTATCCAATCATAGACTTTTGTCAGCTATGCATCATATTTCCCCTGTTGAACCTGTTTATGGTCCAGCACAAGATCGTGTTGCTTCATTACATACCATTGCAACTGATAGTAACTCAATGGTAGAAAATGTTAAAATTGACCCCCGAACAAATACAGTTCAGGTAAATGATGCTAATTCTGATAAGGATATTCCTTCTGTATCCGAAATGGATTTTGACCCAAACGATTCTTAATGATTCCACAACTTCTTGATTTTAGCCCAGGTTCTCTGGCAAGAAAACATATCCAAAAAGATTTTTTTGATAAAAAATGGAACCAATTTAAAACATGGTTTTTTGATACTTATAGTAAAGAGGATATGGATAATATCTCTCAAGAGTTTTATGGAACTTGTGCTTTACATAATCAAATTATGTATTTTGTTCCTTGGTTTATAACCACTTATTTGCCTTTATATGTAAATGTTATTGAAAGAACTTATAAAGATGGTAGTGATAGCCTTATAAAAGCCATCTACCCTCCTCAATCACCTTTTATATTGCCTAATAATACAAGTATTACTTTTACTGCATTTCAAAAATTTGTTGATGAAGATATTGCTTCAGTCAACATTGCTGAAATTAATAAACTTATTACTCAAAATAATTATCTGAGTTTATATGTTAAAGTTTTGGGTGAACATATTAGTTCTCTTGATAAAAAAGTTGATGAATTGACTATCTTGATGTTGCCTCTACTTCGGCTAGTAAAGCTGATGCTCAGGTTGTCCTTACTAATGTTCAAAGACTACCTGAGATTCAGGATTTTAAATTCAAATCCTTAAATGATTTAGAAGAACTTCTTGATAAAAAGTTTTCTAGTTTAAATATAAAACCAATTGATTTATCGAAAGATTTTTTGGATAAAATAGAAACAATTGTTGATTATAAAAATCAAGTTTCTTTAGAGTTTAATAAACTCAGAGGTTATCCTAGAAAATATAGTTATGCTAATAAACCCATCATGCATACTTATTATTATCCTCGTCCTACTTCTCAAGATGTTTTGATAGAAGAACGAGATTGGAATCAAACGAATACTTCTTATAGCGGTTTCGAAATTTATGAATGAAATCTTGATGGTTTGACTGATAGACAATTAACAATTTTGGTTCATAGAATGCTTATGTATGCAACTAACTGTAAAAGTGTTAAAAATACAGATAGAACTATTTGCAAAATGATTATTGCTGGTTTTACTGGCCAACTTCGAGGCTGGTGGGATAACTATTTAAGTATTGATGAAAAAGCTTCAATCATAAATATTGTGGCTACTGATGATGGTGTTGATAACTTAGGCATGACTCTAATAAAAAATAGAGAAGATGTTGTTTATACCCTCATTCTCACCATATTAGAACATTTTAATGGTAGATTTACCAATCCGTATGAGACTGTTTGTACCCTCCTTAATGGTCTAAAATGTCAGACCTTATCTAATTTTAGGTGGTATAAAGATACCTTTATGAGCCGGGTGATGGAATTACCCAAAAATAAGTTTGAACATTGGAAAGCTAAGTTCATAGATGGCCTTCCCTCATTATTTGCTGAAAGAGTTATAAAAACTTTAAGGGGTAGTCACGGTGAAATTTCTTATAAGGATTATACTTATGGTAAGCTTATAGGGGCTTGCACGCAAGAGGGATTAAACTTGTATAATGAATTACTTTTGTCCAGACAGCTTAAGATGGATAAGCTTAAAGAAAGATCTTAGCTAGGAGACTTTTGTACCCAATTCGGTTTACCCGAGCCCTCTGCTAATAGCAAGAACAAGAGCAAGTATTATAAGTCCTCTGGAACCGAAGGATGGGCTAAATCACGAGATAGATTCTTATAGAATGGAGATATATAATTTAAGCTTCCCAAGAACCTTTGTAACTAAGTTCTATCAGTGATGACATCAGGAAATTTTGATGCAAATTCAATAGATCTTTGAATTGGAGTAATCTTTCCCTGACAAATATGATGTCCTAGAAATCGGACATTAGTTTGGAACAAACTCATTTTTGGTTTTGAGATAACCAAACCATTCTAAATGACAATTTTTTTAAATATATCAAGATGCTTTATATGCATTTCAAATGTTTTGGAAAAAACCAAAATATCATCAATATAAACAATGATAAAATTCAAATATGGATTAAAAATATCATTCATAATTTTCTGAAATTCAGATGAGGCATTTTTCAAACCAAAAGGCATGACATCCCATTCATATTGCCCAAATAGAACATTAAAAGAAGTTCTATAAGTATGTTCTTTAAATATTTGTACCTGCCAATAACCTAATTTTAAATCAAATTTAGAAAATATATTGGCATCATATAATCTTAATATTAATTTTTTTTATTGGGGATAGGATACCTTATCCATTTTAAATATTTGTTCAAAGGTTTATAATTAATAACCAATCTAGGAGCACCTTGCTCCTTTTCTGCAGCATTATTAATATAGAATGCAGTGCATGACCAAGGAGATTTAGAAAGTTTGATCAAACCCTTTTGCAATAAATTATCAATTTTCTTTTTGCAAAATTCTACTAACTCAGCGTTCATTTGACAGGGACGCGATTTAGTAGGAATATTATCTTCCGAAAAATTATCTTCATACGGAAGGGTGACAATATGCATATTTCGATTTCAAAAAGCATTGGGGTGATCTGCACAGATATTAATGACAATTTATTGGGAAATCAATTTCATTTTTTCCTTTACCTTTCAGAATTTAGAGAATCAAATATATTTAGACTAAACAATTCTAGTTGCAAAGAATCTACATGTCTTTGCTTCAATTAAGGCATTAATATCTCTAGTTACTGGATCTGTAACAAAAGTATAACTTATTTCATTATCCTTATAAGTGGCAGAGAATCCTTTTGAGTCTATGCTGGTAAAAGGATAAATTGCATTTATAAACGGGGTTCCAAGTATAATTGGAGGGAATAACTAATTTTTAACTAGGAAAGATAAATGAGAAATGTAGACTTTATTCTGGCAAATATTCGTATTAGACAATTTATACTTTATATCTAAAGCATGTCCTGATGCAGACTTAACCATATGAAAAGTATTTTGAAAGTATTTTGTAGGCACTAAGCCTTCCTGAATACATCTAACATCAGCACCACTATCAATCATGGCAATGTTAGTAATCAAAAAACTTTTATCGATTAAAATAGTACATTTAACATACCATTTATGGGCAGTAATAATTTGCATCATTCCTAAAAACATATCATTTTTAGGGTCAAGATTAACAGAGTTTTCCTTTTTTTTTCCAGAAATACTTCTGTCATTAGAAGACATATGATTGTCGTTGGTAGACACATAATTATTTATCTCTATCTGAGTAATTCTATGATCACAAATCAACTGATTCTGTTTAAGAGTTTTAATCTCTCTTTTTAAATTCTCAATTTCATCTTTTAAATCATCAAAAGAAGAATCTCTTTCAGTAAAAGTATTTTTCATCATAAGGCGGTTATCAACCTCCTTTAAAGAATATTAAAATTTCATACTTTTTATTAATTAATTTGTTTAATAATTAAAAATATTTCTATCATATTTATTGCAACTAATTATATCTTATGAGTTACAAAAAACCTCCATCTATTTGCATTCTCTACTTAAATAACATGTCTTTTCAATTCTCTTCTACCTAATTCTTATTATTTAATCAATCTATAAATAATAATTAACTATTAATTTGTTGGATAGTCATTTTTGTTTTCTCTTTTTTTTATTATTAGTATATTTCTTTTTTGATTTTTTTCATTAATCATGTGTTTAATAATAAAAAAATAGAAATAAAAATCATGATGTGAAAATATGACTACTACTTTGATGAAGATCGTAGATATATTCTTCAGAATTTTTTCTTGAACAAAAGTTCATCAAAAAGAAGAAGAAAGTTCGATGGCGGTGTAATATTAATCAAAGAGATGATTAAATAAGTTTGGTACAAGTTCATTAAGATGAATAAAAAAAATTAATGGCGGTGGAAGATTCATCAAAAGAAAAAATCATATTAATTTGGAAAAGTAGAAGTTTATATATATATATATATATATATATATATATATATATATAGATTAATATTTAAGAAAATGAAAGACTTTTCATTTTCTAAAACTCTTATCTTAAAAGAAAATCTACGTCATCAGATTTATATTTTATATTTTTTTATTATCTTTTTATTTTCTGTTATTTCTTATTCAAATTCATATGTACTAAGTCAAATTGGTTGTTCTTTATTTAACTTGAAATATTTCTTATAAATTGTTTGTTAAAGAACTTCATATATAGAATACTAAAAAAATCATAATCAGAAAATGTTAGAACCATAAATAAATGGTTGATTAATAAAGATTAATTTTCTTTAATAAAAATTATAAGATTAATATCCAATCATATGTTGATGTAATTTTAATAACCGCGCGAAGCGCGGTCAAGTACACTAGTTAGTAAATAAATAAGAATTATGTATACACAAAGATACTGCACATTTTATTAATGAGACAAGATAGATTACAATAATGTAGCAAAAGTAATAATAATCAGTTTTGAGTTTCATTACAAGCACCATTATCACAAGTAGTTTCCACGGTCACGTTTTTGACAATTTCCCAATATGCATTATGTGCAGCCCTATTTAGGGCAATTAATTTCTTGCCACTAAATTTTCCCTTTCCAGCAAATTTACCAGCAACAAAAACTTCAATTTCTCCTGTTTCTTCCCATGTGTCAATAAGTTCAACACTCCATCCATTTTTTTGGCAAACCTCATAGAATTTTGTAACTGGATGAGTCTCCAGATTTGCTGGAGTGATCATAGGTTGCAATAAACCTTCTACCACCTGTCCAAAGTATAACTTGTTCATATAAGTTTTTTCTGTATACACATGAGCATATTTAAAATCTAAGGAAATTAATAGGTGATGTAGTCACTAGTCCCAATTCACGTGAAGGGTTTGGAGTACGAGGGTTAAAGCACATAATTTTGACTATGAAATTAGGTATAATCTTTCAATAAAATCTACATATTTTAAAGCTTGACGAAAAGTATTACAAGTCAACACATTTAATGATTCATACTAATATTTTAAAAAAAGTTTGAGAAAATTGTAGTCTCAAATAAAATGGGATTAAAGAAGTAGTACTATTTTTGTAACCGTAGATTTGAACGGTTGGAAATCTTACGAAAAATATTGTAATAACTTGAACACTTGTTGGGAATTCATCAAAGCTTGAGGCATGCCGATTGGCACTGTTCTTAAGAATATTTCACCCGATATAGGTGTATTCCTCAGGATTCAACAAGTTTGTCTAGTATAAACTAGGAGCCAGAATCTAACAAAGATTAACCAAAGGCACAATATTATTTGGGAAGAAAACTTTTTCTTTCTATCTCACTCTTAGAGTAGAACTACTAGTAGAAAGAAGAAACTGTTACTTCAACCAGAGCTACAAATAACAAACTTCCACTTGAAGATGCACAAGAAGACAGAAGCGAGTAAGCAACTTAAAACAAAATGCTATACATTTTTTTATTTTTTTGTTTACATGAACTTGGTATATATGTATGTGTGTATCATTGTTTTTAAAAGTGAAAAGTGCAAAAAAGAGAAAAATAGCTTGTTTGGCCAAATTTCTAAAATTAATTTATCTTGAAAAGTGCTTTTAAAAAAAGTACTTTTGTTGAAAAACAATTTGTGTTTGGCCAAACTTTTTAAAAGTGCTTCTAAGTGTATTTTTCTCAAAAGTGCTTTTCAGAAAAATACTTTTGAGGAGAAGCTACTTTTTTTTAGCTTATGATAAAACAACTTCTGCTACTCCCCAGAAGTACTTATTTTCTTCCAAAATCTTGGCCAAACATCTTAATTTTTTAAAATAAACACTTTGCAAAAAATAAGCTTGGCCAAACATGCTAAAAGTCCATGTGGATTAATGTGAAAAGTGAAGGGCAACCTACTTCTTTGACAAGACGGAGTTGCTCGAATGGTAAGCACCCCTCACTTCCAACTCGAAGGTTGTGAGTTCGAGTCACCAAGGGAGCAAAAGGGGTGAAAGCTCCTAGGGAGGGATAAAGAAAAAACCTACTTCTTTAAAGTGAAATGCACATTGTATAGAGATTTTAAAAGTACCAAAACTATATAAATTTATCGTATTAAGCGATGAAGCAATGACTTTAATAACACCAGGACGTATGTGTGTGTGCGCTCGAGTATATGTGTATGTGTGCAAAACAAAACATGACAAGTCAAATAGAACGGAAAGAGTAATATGTAAGTACGGACATGTATATCCGCTTTAATAATACTTCACCACCCCTAGCTAGAGCTATACAGCTAATCATCAAATAAATGTAAAAAAAAAAAAGAATGGAAGTGAAGCAATAAATTAGCACCTGCCAAGTTGTATCCATGGAGGAATTGCAGTCAATATAAATGGCACCAATGAGGGACTCCACTATATCAGCCAACACCTTTGGGGGATCAATAAGGCCTGTTGAATGCAAAGGATACTCAAGTGTTGCTTCTTTGAATTCTTCTACCTGGGGAATTAAACATAACAAGCTTGTAAGCAAAACTATATCAATCACCAGTGGCTGAGAGCCTCGTTGTGCTCAGACCCTGTCACACCACAAGGCACTGTCTAGGAATTAATTCGAATAAGGCCATTCAAAATATAAAAAAGACCTCATGTTAAGGGGATTAAAAACTTATATATATACAATAGAATTAATTTTTCCTTTATTTATATATATAATTTTTTAATGAAAAGTGTTAAATTCAACCCTTGCCCGCTTCTGTCTCCGCCCAAGATGTACAATTCAGCAGCAAACATATTCGCATTTACTTCAAAAATGTAGTTAGCTGGCAATGGTACACATGCCACTACTTTACGCCTACTGACTTAATTAAATGGTGAATTAATTCAACACATTATTAATGTTTAGGCAAATATAAAGTGGCAGGTTGTATAATATATATAATATATATTATATAGAGGAAGTGAACAGAGGATGTGTTGAATGAGTGGGGAAAATGTGTATTTTGTCATATTAATTTAGTGAGTAGTAGCAGGTTATAGTATTAAAAAAAACTTGGGCAGTGGATGAGGACACCATTTTATAATTGTCATAAAGGCACACTACAGTAATTGGCAGAACTTCATTATGTTTCTCACAACAGTCTTAAAGTCATCCAGAAAGTTTCACTCTACCTGTTCAAGTTTTTCATTAAAGTTTTACTCCACCAGGCATCAGATAGTTAAGAGATGGACAAGTTTTATCCCCCGTAGCACCTACCTAGTTTTTTTTTTCTAGAGAGACAACTACAATCTAATGTCTTTCGGTGATTTAATTTATAAAATAGCTAGCAAATGTATAGATTTTGTATATCAAGTATAAATATACATATAATATATACAATTAGTGTATAAGTTTTATATATTTCAGCTAGCGCCCATACTTAATTTTGGACAATGGGCCAAAAATGAGAAAAAACTAAGTCATTTTTTTCTCTCAGTTCTCACATATAGTACTTTATTGGCTTAATATATTGACATTCCCTTTAACTTGTCTCAAACTATGGTTTATTTCAATTGAACACATGATAAAATGTTTATGTTAGACATTTTTATTTCAAATTTTAGAAAAACGTTTACTCGTATTCTCAAGTATCCATTTTCATAGCTGAATTGACCACTTAAAATATATCATACCTTTAATTATACACATTTGGAATAAATAATTAATGTTAAGAATAAAACATGAATTTCTTTTTTATCTTATTCTTAATATAATATGCTAAAGTAGATAAATAAAAGTTGAAATTTATTTTTAATATAATATACAAATAAAATTGAAGATAGGGAGTATTAAACACCTATTGGAAACCAATGCCAAAAACCAAGATTTATAGAAATCAGAAATTCTATTACATAGTTTATTGACAACCCAGAATCAATTTTCAAAATTTATGCCAAACATCACCTTACTAACTCATTGGTAGAACTATAAACAAAATCTATAACTAATATCCAATTTTCAACCCCTTTTCAGCCAAAAGAAAAGGTCACCTTTTGATCAGTCACAAACATAACTGCAATTTCTTAAAAAATAAATATTCTCATTACTAAGTAATAGGTCAATTACCTCACCTACTCAACATTAATTTCAATTGCGTTCCTATATTTTCTTCTTTCAAGATTTTGGAAAAACAAAAAGAGAAGAAACTAAACAGCAAAGAGAAATTCACAAATATATTTTTTCACTTACTTGTCCCTTAAGTAGAGGTTTCTTGTGCCGTAAATACTTATGGAAGTCGTATTTGACGGCTACCCTAGCGAGTTTTTCTGTATCCACGTTGGCCGCTCGCAGCCTAGTCAACTTGCCCGGAGGCAAATCAGGGTGTAAAAAATAATGTTCTTTTGCTATCAGCAGATTTAGCACCGAGTCGCCCACGTATTCAAGCCTCTCATACGATCCACACTTGTCTTCTTGATGGAAAGAAGAATGAGTAAAAGCTTGACGTAACAAATAAAGGTTCTTAAATTTGTACCCCGCCACCTCTTGTACTTGTTCTACAAATTTCTCCCATTCAACCCTATTTTCCTCCTTTTCTTCCATCGATACATCTTGATTTTCATCTTGATCAAGTGCACAACAAAGTTGTCTTTCCATTAAGCTGGAGAGACAATCTAAATCGGAATCAGAGGGTTGTCTCTCCATTGAGCCGGAGAAACAATCCAAATCATAAATCGTGTCCATGAGCAAGATGTGAGTCACTCTCTTTTTCTTCTTCTTCAATGGCTAATATCACATGTATCAGGGGAGGAAGGTTACGTTTAAATTGAGGTGTTTTGGAGATGCCTATATAATGTTTTGTTTTATGGTAATAATGACATAAAAGTCCTGCACGGTTGATATAGATATTAACTATTTGATCAGAACAAGGAAGAATTTTTATTTTATATATTTTTTAAAATAATGTTGTTGACAAAATATATAGCCCACAAGAAGATGTTGATGACGTGTAGAATGACGCTCTAGGTTTTCTATTTTCGGAAAAAACAATTTGATTCCAACTATGAAACGATTACATACTTAAAGGCATATAATGCTATGATCTTCTTATTTATTAATTCCTTTATTGAGTAATATTAATCACCACTTAGTTTCTAACTTTATAAGATGCATAAATATAAAACCTATTAATAAATGATTTATAATTTCCTAGTGATATTAATTTGTAGCTTGACTAAAATATGAAGGTTGGTTAAAAATTAAAATAAAAGATGGCAATTGGCAAAAGGTCTTTGCTTCGAGGAAGGAGACCTTCAATAATTTATTAATTTATTTTTGGATTATAGAATTCAAATGCTCAGTCATTCTAGAGCAAGAGAAAAGGTTTTTTCATTATCATATAATTATAGGACGTGTCGAAACCAATATACATAGGAGATTTGACTTATAGTTCATTATTATTGTTACAACAAGGAAATCCTCAGAATTGCCAAACATAAAAAGACGAACATCAAGAAAATCCAACAAATCACAAGTACTCACCGGTGAATTCGAAGCCCTCCAAGAAGTTGACGCTAAGATTAAAGAACTGAGGGCGGAGATTCCTCGAGAAGCTCCCACATTCAATATAACTTCCCTAATTAGGTATTTGTTACTATTTTGTTCTTTACCATTCTAAAGTAGGTTTTTATTTGTTGTATGGACTGTTAGGATAAATTATTTAAAATGCGTTTTGATATAATATTATTTATTGAATAATTATTTATTCATTTATTTAATTCAATAAAGTATTACATGAAATAGATCATTTTGTCATACATGTGTCCTCAACTTACATAGTAGATAATTTGGTGTATAAAGTTTGAGCTTATACACAGAAGATTAAATCATCAGTTCTTATTAGTTAAAGTTATAGTGCACAATCGTAGATGGAAATTTGGACAAACCATCAGAATGATTGTAGAACGAGATTAAAAATAATTTATCTTGATTACGAGAACGGTGTAGTTCTAACTTCTCGTGCTAGTGCATTTTGTATGTATTGAACAAGACCGAGTAGAGATAGATGTTTTAGACTGACTGATAAAAAAATATTCTCTAAGCTATTAAATGTACTTATATTCTCAATCTTGATATAACTATTATGAGTTGTATATATTAATTATCGTTTTGATTTATTAAAAGACGAGATCCTGAGATGGGTCAACATGCCTGATAGATTGGATGATAATAATATATATTGGTGAAATAATAAGTTAGTTGATGGAATCCATGTCTCAGTATAGAGATTGATGATACACCTTTTATGAGAAGCTTATAGGTTTTCATGTGTAAATCTGGCCGGTGGATTTATGAATCCAACATATGAAATAAGTTAAGTATTGCTCTAAAGAAAATTAATCATTAATTAAATTCGTCAGTAATTTAATTTATTGATTAGTATCTGTAATCTTAACATGGGGAATTACATAAGTGTTCAATAGGAAATTATGAAATATAAATGGAGGAGTGCAATCACGAATTTCTAGTGGAATGATTTATAATTTATATGGTAAGAATAATTTAAATTAATATTTTAAATTATTTCCATAATAGGGAGCCTCAGTAATTAATTCTGTGATCCCTACAGTGCCCATATTTAACTAGAACTTAAAATTCTATTTTCTAGGGGATTGGAGAAAAGTGGCGGCTTTTCCTTGTTCAAAAGAACAAGGAAAAGGCATTCCTTGTTAATGAAGAAAAGGGGGGAGGCGTGTGGCCTTGTTAATCAAGGACCACACGTTTTTCTTCTTACTCTCCTTGTTGGACAGGGAGAGCTCCTCTATAAATAGGGGTTCTTCCAACCTAGAAAAAGATACAACACACAAAATAGTTTTCTAAACAATACTTACCCACCCAAGTATTGAGAGAGTTCGGCTGTGAATTTGGGATCACTAGAGAAGACCGTAGAACTGAAGTTGGACCTGCTTCAAGATATTTGTTCACGCTTCAAGAGGTAATTCTTGGTTAATTTTCAGCATACTTGATGTGTACTACGTGTTGGTATTTATTGTCTATTATTCATGTAAGCAGTATGATCCTGGAATACTTCCGCTGCGTGTACTATTTTCCAACAAATTGACATGATGAGCCACACTTACATCTACATAGATAATAAATAATAAACGTATGTTCAATTATGCGTGAGAATAGATGGCAACCGTGAATAAATTTTCCTAGTAATTATTGTAATATTCTAATTTTAATTGGGAGTTCTTTAATTTTGTATTATTGAACCCAAAAAAATTTGAATTTCGAAAACAAGAGGAAAAATCAATTGTTGGGTGTATTTTTCTATTTCACATGAATGTCGACGGTGTCCCATGATTCTTGAATAAATTAATTCTGAAAAGTTTTGAATTAATAAAAGCATGTTTTAGTATAATATAATATTCAATGGATTATTGCAATATTGTTCTCAACATGTCACCACTTTCATCATGTGTATGATGCATGAGATGGTATAGAGACATTGATGTGATATTTTTTCTGGAAAAATTTTTTGTATGAAAAATTTGTGGAGAAAAAATAAATTCAATTGGTCATAAAAGTTCGTTCTCATGATCACCTAGATTAAATAGTATTGAAGTATTAAGTTTATGTGTTGGCTTAGACCTTCCTCCATATCGGATGAATTTAATACAAGTCACTACGTATTTAATTGCTAGTTTGATAATCTGTATTAACTCTCCTAACTAAGTGATACATGATTGGATCAATGTAACTAGGGTTTTTTGATTTTCACTTGACTTAAACTAACAGTATACTCTCCATCTGAGTTAGATTTGTAAAATTTTATGGAGTGAATTAGATTTGTAAAAGTTTATAGAGTGAATAATCGGTCATTATATATGTGTATACATATGTGTGTGAGATGGTATATTGAATGAACTGTAGTATTTGGTGCATTTTTTTTGGGAAAATTTTAGAGTACATAAATTTGAAACAAAAAATTTGTTTGGTTATCAAAAGGTTCATTCCTATAAATACCAAGATTAAATAGTAATGAAGTATTAAATTTATGTGCTGGCTTAGACCTTCCTCCATATCGGATAAATTTAATACAAGTCACTATATATTTAATTACTAGTTTGATAATCTGTATTAACTCTCCTTAACTGAGTAATATATGATTGGATCAATGTAACTAGGGTTTTGATTTTCACGTGACTTAAACTAACAGTAGACTCTCCATCTGAGTTAGGTATGTAAGAGTTCATGGAGTGAATAATCGGTCATCATATATGTGTATTGCATGAGTAGTTCTCCAATCCCATCGATTGGCTATTTGAAATGCATGAATATATATGTATATGATGAATTTGAATTTAATTATTCAATGTTTATATGACTGTTTTGTTGATCTATTGTAATTTTTTTCAATCTTAGATACAATATGTCTTATGTTACCTCCCTTAACACTATTATGAGTCAATATAAATTTGAGGGTCATAACTTTATTGAGAAAGGTTCTACTTCTAAACCGAGATGAAAAGAAGAAGAAAAAGACTCACAATGCTAAGAAAGTTGTAGCTCTAACTGGAGGCATGAAAAATCCTAACGGCAAGTGTTTTCATTGCAAGATAACATGCCATTGGATGACACATTGTTCAATTTTCTTAGCCAAGCGGAAAAACAAGCTGGATAACTCACTTTCACTTGTCGTTGAAACGTGTTTAGCGGTTGTTTCTACCACATCATGGTGTGTAGACTCAGGAGCCACTGATCACATCTGCACTACAATGCAGGGGTTTCAAGAAATGCGCAAGCTGATTAGAGGTGAAGTTAGTATTTTTCAAGCGGATGGCTCAGCAGCTCCAGCTTTAGCATTAGGAAATATTAGTATCTCATTTGGTAGTGGTAGATTTTTAATTTTAAAAGACGCATTATATGCACCTGCTGTTAGAAGAAATTTGATTTCAGTTTCCAGAGCTTTAAGAGATGGTTACAATGTTACTTTTTTTGATAACGGTTGTGTTATTAGCTATAATAAATATTTTATATCTGCTGGTACATTAATTGATGGTCTTTTTATTATTAATGTCTCTCCTGAACTGCAACAAACTGTTGAACTGAATAATGTTAACCTTTCTTGTAAAAGAAAATGATCTTCTGAATTAAATGAGACCTATTTATGGCACTTGCGTCTATTTCATATAAATCTAGACAGGATTTCAAGGTTGGTTCAAGATGGAACTTTAAGTCCATTAAAAGTGGAGGCACTACCAACATGTGAATCCTGTTTAGAAGGAAAAATGACTAAGAGACCTTTTCCCTCAAAAGGGAATAGAGCCAATGATAAACTAGAGTTAATTCATTCTGATTTGTGTGGCTCGATGAACGTTCAAGCGAGAGGTGATTATGAGTATTTCGTGACTTTCATAGATGACTACTCAAAATATGGATATATTTATTTATTGCACCGTAAGTCTGAATGCTTTGAGAAATTCAAAGAGTTTAAGGCAAAAATGGAGAAACGACATGAAAAATATATCAAATCACTACGATCTGATCGTGGTGGAGAATACCTCTCAACAGAGTTCATTAGTTACTTATTAGAACAAGGAATTATGTCTCAAATGTCTGCACCTAAAACACCACAGCAGAATGGTGTAGCGGAAAGAAGAAATCAGACTCTTTTAGAAATGGTTAGATCTATGATGAGTTACTCTGATTTGCCTTTTTCATTTTGGGGATATGCACTAGAAACTGCAAACTATATTTTGAACTTAGTTCCTTACAAGTATGTACGTGTAACACCCATAGAACTGTAGACTGCGCATAAACCTAGTTTGAAACATGTTCGAATTTGGGGATGTACATCACATGTGCTGAAAGGGAAGGCAGAAAAATTGGAACCAAGAACGGAAGTTTGTGTTTTTATTGGGTACCCTAAAGGAACGAAAGGTGGTCTATTTTATAATCCTAAAGAAAAGAAGGTCATTATAAGTACAAATGCCAAGTTTTTAAAAAAGGAATTTTTAACAAACCACGTTCCTAGAAGTAAACTAATTTTACGGGAATTAAGCAAAGAGATAATGAATTAAAATCAATCTGCTGACGATAATGAAAACCAAAACCAAACCACAGATGTTAGAATTAACATACCATTGCTTTTTAGTAGTGGGAGAGATGTTAATGAACATACAGTTTCACAAGTACAAGGTTCCAAAAATTTATTGCATCAAAGTAGTGGGAGTAGTATTGAGGAAATTGCACTAGAGGAAGAAGTCGTTGATATTCCCACACCGCAAGGTGCTGAGAATAACATGGAGACTCAAGATCATACTAGTGCACCTCTTTCGGTACCTTCCCCTCATATAGTGTCTCGTCGTAGTGGGAGAGAGATAAGAAAACCAATTCAGTATGCACTCTTGGGAGAGTCTTTTGACAGAATCCCTAAAGAGTTGAATACCGAACCTGTGAATTATGATGAAGCACTACAGGATAAAGATACAGAAAAATAAATTGCTTCTATGAAATTAGAGATGGAGTCCATGTATTCCAATAAAGTTTGAGATCTTGTAGAATCACCTGTAGATGGAGTCAAACCCATTGGATGCAAGTGGATCTATAAGAAAAAGAGAGGAGTAGACGGAAAAGTGCAAACTTACAAAGCTAGGCTTGTTGCAAAAGGGTTTACTCAAAAAGAAGGAATCGATTATGAGGAAACCTTTTCGCCAGTAGCCATGCTTAAGTCTATTAGAATTTTCTTATCCATTGCTGCTCATTATGATTATGATATTTGGCAAATGGATGTCAAGACAGCTTTCCTTAATGGAAGTCTTGATGAAAGCATTTTTATGCGACAACCAGACGGTTTCATTCAAAAAGATCAAGAACAGATGTTGTGCAAGCTTAAAAGATTCATTTATGGATTAAAGTAAGATTCTAGGGCATGGAACACTTGTTTTGATAATGCAGTTAAAACTTTTGGTTTTAAGCAATGTCTTGATGAATCTTGTGTGTACAAAAAGTGGATTGGGGATAAAGTTGTCACGACCCGATTTCTCGGTCATGATGGCGCCTAAAACCCTCCAGTAGGCGGACCAATTCCCGTTACCCAGAACAGTTAGTAATGGGCTACTATCTAGCAAAAAGGGAACAAGACGAATAAAATAGATAACAGGGATATAAATATATACATATGCGGAAACTAAACCAAACCCCAAGACCTGGTATCATAGTACAGAGCCAAACTACATACATGGAGTGCAAATAAACCAAAACTATATATACAGATGTCTCTGAATGGTAATAGAGTACATGAAGCAAAATATAAACTAAAGCTAAGCTCCGATCGCCAAGAGCTCACCCTCAGTCTGAAGTAGTCCCCAACAGATCTCTAAGCACGAATCACAACGATCTAACGGCGATGGCCCACGCTAGGATCTGCACCCAAAGATGCAGGGGGTAGGGGTGAGCAACAAATGCGAAGCATAAGGTACCCAGTAGGTATCATAGGCCGACTGGGCACATATAAGATAAAAGCGCAGTAATAGACAGAATAGAAGCAAGTAGTCATAGAAATCAACGAAAGGTACACAGGAACTAGCCCAGAGGGAAATCAACAGAACCACATGTGAGGCTAGTAAGCAGAATATACACACCATAGGCACAGGTGAAAGTAAGAAACAACGCACCTGGGGTCCTTGCAATAACAGTGTATATAAATAAGTTTACGAAATGGACGGTATACCGGTAACCTCAAGTGTAAGAAGAAGAGAGAAAGAGTAATAATAGGCATGCTCAGAGACATGAATCAACTCAACTAATCATACCAATCTCATACCTATCCCTAATAGAGAACAATTCTGTAAGTAAAAAGCAAAAGTCTACCTACAGTCCCCCGGCCGCCCATACAACCGAAGAACACAAACAAGTGAAAACAAACCCTCCGGCATCCCATACTACCGGAGCGTACAATCAGCAAACAGCAAACAAGGGTGGAACCTCGAACCATGAATGATATGATGCATGAAGATCTCAAGTGCCATAGGATCTCTGTATGTACCCTCATCCGGCGCCGATCCGGCCCAGCAGGTAGGTTCCATGGAAGGACTCTGCCCGTATACCTCTACTCCACCGTATACCCCTCTTCCGGCACACGCAGCCCGTAGCCCCTGGCCCGGATAGCAAGGTCCATGGAGGTCCCAGACCCCATACTAAAACTCAGTATCAGAACATGTATCAAGATAGAGACCCAGTCTCGATATCAAGATAGAGACCCAGTCTCGAATATGCATGCCCAGACCCTGTCCAGGACTAAAAATAGTAGGAAAATATCTCAAAAACCCCTCCAAGGGTGCCCGGGCGTAGCCGGGTCTAAACAATAAAAAGTCATCTCAGGTGCTCGGTCCGACCGAGGCTAAAAATCATCTCAAGTAACAAGAAAACTCAACTAGCACCCGGCCCTGCCGAGTCTAGCGATAATCGTAAAACTGATGACTTTCTTGCCCAAAAATCTCCACAAGTGAAATCAACCATTTCCAAATCATTTCCATCAAAAACGGGCCCCCCGGGCCATGCAAGGTTTAGAAAATAGTGCCAGTAGGCCCGAAGCCAAAACCATAGTAAAACATGGATAAAACCTCTTTATATGCATGGAAATGGTATGATCACACACAATAGCTGCCCAGCAGCTCACAATCAACCTATCGACCCTGCACAGGCCCACAGCTACTCAGCAAGCATAACCAGCCTAGAAGGATAATTCTATGCCCGGGACTCGCGGACATTCCCAAAATCCCACCTTCTATGTTCCAGAGTCAACAAGGCCTCGCAGGACTACAAGGGTAAATAAATATAACGGCAAATACTATAAACAATGGAGGAACAAAAGTAGGCGGACATGGATAAAGCGGTCAAGGTCTGTGGTACCAACCTAATAAACCAACCCAAGGATGCCCATTAATACAATTTTATTTTATATATACGGAGTCTAGAGAAAATAAACCGTAACCTACCTGTCGTCCGACGACAAGCTGCTGGAACAACGATGTCCAAGCTCGAACCACTCCGAGAAAATCCAAACTAAATCGGAATCGGAATCGGATTTGGGACGGAACAACTTGACGTAGATAATTGATTACAGAAGGTATATTGAATTAACTTTCATCCCCCAATTGAAACTCTTGTTGCAGAAGCATATATAGAATATATTTATAAGTGGCAGCATATTTATATTATGCTAAGCATTAACCAAATGCTTACTACACCTTACTTAAGGTGTCCACTTGACATGTGGCAGCCCCTCATTATTGAGAGGTTGCTGCACTCTCTCCTCCACTTCCACGTGGAGGTGGAGGTGGCAACCAATCTCACCCCGCTAAGTATAAACTCGGGTATTGCGTAAGTTCGTGGTAAAATAAATATAATATTTTAAATATACCATAATTCATAGAAAATTATTTCAAACGAAACCTACTATATTATAATAATAATTTTCAACATAGCTAACTTTACTATCTCCGTTAAAATAATACAATGTATAAAAACTTTATAAAATAAATACATATACAATTATAACGTATCAAATATATTTTTCATAAACCTTTAAAATATTTTAAAAAGGCAATAATAATATAATTTTTACCAAATTCAACTTTTAAATAACGTATTTTCAAATACACGCACGAGGCTAATAATATTCTTAAGTTTAGGCTCGTAATTCGCCAACGCACGATTTCGGTGCTCAAGAATTATCTCGGGATCCTCCCTTATTTTTTATAACTGTTTCGGAACTGAAATGGCGTCTTAAAACGTGAAGTCGAGGCTTAAATCGAGTTTAACCCGACCCGGTTCGCGACCCGGTTCGTAACCCGTTTTCTGCCAGACAGTCCGCGGTAAAACAGTCATAACTCTTTACTCCAAGATCGGTTGGATGCGAGGTTTTGTGCGTTGGAAACTAGACTCGTAGACCTTCGATTTGGTATTTCGGGGGACTTCTAACTCTTTATATATTGAGAGAAAAGCCCCGAGACATTTGACCCAAAGTTCAGGAAATTTGTTAAAGGTCTTACGCTATCTTTTGTCGATTTGCTTGACTTCAAAACTTATACGTGGAAATGACCGGAAGGGTCATTACATCATCCACTACTAAAAAGGGCTTTCGTCCTCGAAAGTCAAGGTCAAGGGGTACCTGAAGGCTAAAATAGCTGCGGATACTGATCCCGCATATCTCTCTCGGTCTCCCAGGTAGCCTCCTCGACTGGACGGTGCCTCCATTGAACATTAACAACCGGGATCTCTCGAGACCACAATCTCCTGACATCTCTGGCCAAAATAGTTGTTGGCTCCTCAACAAAGGCTAAACCCTCATCCAACTGAACTGAATCCCACTGCAACACATGAGACTCATCTAGGACATACCGACGCAACATCGAAACATGGAATACAGGATGTATAGCTGAAAACATCGGAGGTAAGGCTAACTGATAGTCAACGCTACCAACCCTCTGAAGAATCTCAAATGGCCCAATGTATCTGGGGCTAAGCTTGCCCCGCCTACCAAATCTCATCACGCCTTTCATGGGCGATACCCGGAGAAACACCAAGTCACTGACACTAAACTCCAAGGCACGAAGCCTACGATCAGCATAACTCTTCTGCCTGCTCTGAGCTGCCCGAAGTCTATCCTGCTCTGAGCTGCCCGAAGTCTGTCCTGAATCACTCGGACTCGGTCTAAGGAATCTCGAAGCAAATCTGTGCTCTGTGGCCCGGCACTAAAACCATCCAAACCAACCTACCGGTGATTGCTGCAACGCCTGCCATAGCAAAGCCTCAAAAGGTGCCATGCCGATACTCGAATGGAAGCTGTTATTATAAGCAAACTCGGCCAAGGGAACAAACTGATCCCAAGAACCTCCAAAGTCAAGAACACAGGCCCGAAGCATGTCCTCCAAAATCTGAATGGTCCTCTCGGACTGGCCATCTGTCTGAGGGTGGAAAGCGGTACTAAGATGAACCTCTGTACCAAATCTCGCTGAATAGCCCTCCAGAACTGAGATGTGAACTGAGTGCCGCGGTCTGAAATAATAGAAGCTGGGGCCCCATGCAACCGAACAATACTCACGAAGGTAGATCTGAGCTAACCTCTCTGCACCATAAGAAGTCCCTGAAAACGCGGCAAGAAATGTGCCTGACTTAAGTCAGTCTAAATCAACAATCACCCCATATGAACTCAAAACCTATGAG
>QJPP01002310.1:0-37062 GCA_003996215.1 Jaltomata sinuosa | reverse complement strand
AAGTTTAGAAAATAGTGCCAGTAGGCCCGAAGCCAAAACCACAGTAAAACATGGATAAAACCTCTTTATATGCATGGAAATGGTATGATCACACACAATAGCTGCCTCGCAGCTCACAATCAACCTATCGACCCTGCACAGGCCCACAGCTACTCAACAAGCATAACCAGCCTAGAAGGATAATTCTATGCCCGGGACCCGCGGACATTCCCAAAATCCCACCTTCTATGTTCCAGAGTCAACAAGGCCTCACAGGACCACAAGGGTAAATAAAATATATCGGCAAATACTACAAGCAACGGAGGAACAAAAGTAGGCGGACATGAATAAAGCGGTCGAGGTCTGTGGAACCAATCTAATAAACCAACCCAAGGATGCCCATTAATACAATTTTATTCTATATATGCGGAGTCTAGGGAAAATAAACCGTAACCTACCTGTCGTCCGATGACAAGCTACTGGAACAACGATGTCCAAGTATGAACCGCTTCGAGAAGCTCCGAAGTGAAATCAACCTCAAATTCGAACTTGAATAACTTGATAAAGATATTTGATTTTTAATATAGTGATAAAATTATAGCGTCAAAATACAATCCCATAAAATACTCCTTTCACGAAAAGAAAAATAAATTTAACTAGCAGTAGCATAGCTTCATCGCCCTTTTGTAAGAAAAATTCTAATGAGAGAAATAGTGGGGGTATGACTTATACATATATACAAATCCTTCAGCAACTTACTTTTGAAAAGTGATGATTATATTATTTATTAATGAAATCTCCTTTATGCATATTATGCTAACAAATGTCATATATAAAATGAAAAGTCACTAAGTGACTCTTATCATAGACCCACGTGTAAAAGGGTGGGATCACATAATATTAAATTATTTTATACTCGGGTATTGCATATATTCGTGGTAAAATATATATAACTTTTAAATATACCATAATTCATAGAAAATTATTTCAAACAAAACCTACTATATTATAATAATAATTTCAACATAACTAAATTTTTTATCTCCGTTAAAATATTACAATGTATAAAAACCTTATAAAATAAATACATATACAATTATATCGCAACAAAAATATCTTTCATAAACCTTTAAAATATTTTGAAAAGGTAATAATAATATAATTTTTACCAAATTCAACTTTTAAATAAAATATTTTCAAATACACGCGATGTTAATAAAATTCTTAAATTTAAGTTTGCAACTCACCATCGCACGATTTAGATACTAAAGAACTCTCTTGGAACCCTCCCTTATGTTTTCTCACTGTTTCAGAGCTGAAACGGTATTTTAAAACGTGAAGTTGAGGCTTAAAATCGACTTTGACCCGACCCGGTTCGCGACCCGGTTCGCAACCCATTTTCTGCCAGACAGTCCGCGGTAAAACAGTCATAACTTTTTACTCCACGATCAGTTGGATGTGAAGTTTTGTGCGTTGGAAACTAGACTCGTAGACCTTCGATTTGGTATTTTGGGGGACTTCTAACTCTTTATATATTGAGAGAAAAGCTCTGAGAAATTTTACCCAAAGTTCAGAAAATTTATTAAAGAACTTACGATAACTTTTGTCGGTTTTCTTGGCTTCAAAACTTATCATGCGGCCAAACAAATTGACCCGGCACCGAAATACCGGTCCCAACAAGCCTTAAATGACTTGGGTCCACTACAACAAGCTCTAACGGCACAAGGAAAATGTGTATGTGGAAATGACCGGAAGGGTCATTACACGATAATTCTTTACCTGACTTCTTATCCCGAGAGTATATCCAATAAAATGTTTTATTTGACATTTTTTTCTGAAAAGGCCTTGATTTCCATTTTAAAGTTAATTATATTACCAAAAGATCTTAAACAACTCATTATTGAAATCGTCATAAATGATTTAGTAAGAGAAGATTTCTAGTCACACCACTTTGGTAAAGAACATCAAACTACGAGTTCAGTCTTTACCTTGTTTAACTCTTGCTAACCCTGCTTGGCAAAAAATTATTGAAACAGATGCTTCAAATATTGGTTACGGTGTGATTCTTAAACAAATTAATCCCAATGACAAAAATGAATATCTTATAAGATTTCATTCAGGTAAATGGACAGAAGCCCAGAAAAAATATGCAACTGTGGCTCATGAAATGCTGATCCAAAAATTTTATTAAAGCCGGAACAGTGGCAAACGTTTTCGGAAGTTTTCTTTACAAAGCTATTCTAGAGAGAAGAGAGAGATTGTAAGAATTTCTGTGTCTCTTACCTAACGTCTCTCCTGTATGCACCATGAACGGATCTAAGCTTTATTAAAATAGAAAGGAATTTTTTTTAAGGTTTCTTGACTTGGTTCTGAGATGGTGGTATAGTCGGATCTAGAACTACTCTTATTATCTCTGTCTAGCAAGCCTGTAGCAAGCCATGACCTCCTTAGCCTGAGATATGTGTTGAAAAGGGCGCCTCTTGGTCCGGTTAGAACCGCTATTGGGTTAGAACCGTTGGACAAGAGTATAATAAGAGTATGTATTGTGGTCCTGAGAGGCCCTTTGCTCAGGTAAAAGAGTTAGTCTCTTCCATACAGTCTAAAGAAATTGTATAAAAAATTCTCGAATATTTCAGTTCTTATGACTGCGTTTATGCGCCAGTATAAGGATGCTGAATTGCTAGATCATAGACTATGGCGGACTACCGCCCGGTCTCCGATCCTGTAATCTGGTATCAGAGCCTAGAATTTGTTCATGGTATATATGAGATAGATGCGAAAGTGGTAGATATAGATATGGAACTTCATTGAGATTATGGATCTAAGAGGAATGAGTACTAAAAGTACTAGACTCGAGGAGGTAGATATACCTCAAAACCTTGATTTGTTAAACAAATGGACGATTACTAAAGTTCCTATTAAAACCATTTATGATTATGGTTGGTTTGATAAACTATCTACTAAGCAGTTGATTAAAACAACTGAACAATCTTTAGCATTAAATTCTTCTGAACAAACTATTCGTTTATTAAATAAGCGAGATATTGATCTTTATAAAAATCAGTATAATTATCTGCATATTGGCATGGTTCAAATTGTTTTTAAACCACTTACCCTTAAAGGGTTACCAGAGACTTTCCTAGCCGCTCTCAGAGATGCTAGAAATTTAAATTTCAGACAGTCTCTTATGGGTTCGATTGAATCAACTGTGGCATATGGTCCAGTTTATTTCAATACGCAGTCTAATTTGCAGTTATCTTTATCTGATGTCAATTTTCTTGATGCCTTAACGTTAAATGTTAAAACGCATGGTTATAACTATGTGCCAGGTTCAGAACTTATAAGTCTGTCTTATAGGATTTATTTCAAGTTATTATCAACCTTGAATCCAAGATGCAAGTTATACGATACTTCCGATCAAACTATTTTGATGAAAACAAATTTTGCAAGATCTAAGGTCACCACCAGGAGACCGATTAAGTGGGAAGAAATTAATTTCCCGACAACTTGGACTCTTGATTCGGTTATATCCCCTAATCAGTTAACGAATACGGTCACTAACTCTGAGTATTCTCACGTTTTGCAAAATCCCGATGGAAGGGTTTGCATCCAGTTTACAGAAGGCAGCTATGCTCATCACAGGCAGTCACTGTCAAACAGTAGGCTTATGGCTCCGGTAAGTTCTATTTATAATAGACGATCGTTAAGTCACAGATTTGTGCCTAATATTCAGCATATCTCTCCCATTGAACCAGCTTATGGTCCAGCTCGAAATCGCGCTGCTTCGCTTCACACTATTGAATCTGATTATAATTCAGAGGTAGAAAAGGTTAAAATTAACCCCCGAACCAATATTGTTCAGGCAAATGATATTCATGACGACAGTTCTGATAAGGACTTTCCAACTCCTTCCGAAATGGATTTTGACGTAAATAAGTCTTAATGATTCCACACCAAATTGATTTTAGCCAAGGATCCCTGGCAAGAAAACATATTCAAAAGGAATTTTTGATAAAAGGTGGAATAAGTTTAAAACTTCATTTTTCGATTCTTATAGCAAAGAAGACATGAATAATATCTCTCAAGAGTTCTATGAAACTTGTGCATTGCATAATCAAATTATGCACTTTGTTCCTTGGTTTATAACCACTTATTTGCCTTTATATGTCAATGTCATTGAGAGGACTTATCGCGACTCTAATGGGAAGTTAATAACAACCATTTATCCTCCACATTCTGCTTTTGTTTTACCTAATAATACAGGTATAACCTTCAACGCTTTTCAAAAATTCGTTGATGAAGAAATCGCTTCGTTAAGTATTTCGGAGATTATTAAGCTCATTGCTCAAAATAATTATTTGGGTTTATATGTCAAAGTTTTGGGAGAACATATTGTCTCTCTAGATAAAAAACTTGATGAAATGACTATTTTGATAAAAGGTATAAAAGCTGATATAGCTAAGACTAATATTGCTTCAACTAGTAAAGCAGAAGCTTCAACTAGTAAAGCAGATATCGTCTCTACTTTTATTCAAAGAACTCCTGAGATTCATGATTTTAAGATAAAATCAATAACTGATTTAGAAGAACTTCTTGATAAAAGTTTTTCTGGTTTAAATATAAAACCAATCGATTTTTCACTAGAGTTTTCCGAAAAAATGGATCAAACTGGTGATTATAAAAATCATGTTTTCTCTGAGTTTAATAAGCTTAAAGGTTACCCTCGAAAGAATAGTGGCTATGCTGCTAAACCTATGATGAATACATTCTACTATCCTCGTCCTACTCCCCAAGATGTCTTGATAGAGGAACGAGATTGGAACCAGACTAATATGTCTTACAGCGGTTCCGAAATTTATGAATGGAACCTCGATGGTTTATTAGATAGGCAGTTAAGCATCCTTGTTCACAGAATGCTCATGTATGCAACCATTTGCAAGAGCACTAAAAATAATGATAGAACAGTCTGCAAGATGATTATTGCAGGTTTTACAGGACAGCTCAGAGGCTGGTGGGATAACTACTTAAATATAGAGGAAAAAGCCCATATTATTAACGCCATTGCAGTTAATGAAGGTGTTGATAACCTAGGCTTTGCTCTCGAGAAGGAAAGAGAGGATGCAGTTTATACCCTGATCCTCACCATTTTGGAACACTTTAATGGTAGATTTACCTCACAACATGAAATGATTCGTACTTTACTCAATGGTCTTAAATGCCCTACGTTGACTAAATGGAGATGGTACAAAGATACGTTTCTTAGTCGGGTTATGGAATTACCCGAAAACAAATATGAATTTTGGAAAGATAAGTTTATAGACGGCCTTCCTTCTTTATTTGCAGAAAGGGTTAGAAAGACCCTAAGAGGAAGCCACGTTGAGATTCCTTATAAAGATTACACCTACGGCCAGTTAATAGGAGTTTGCACTCAAGAAGGACTAAACTTGTGCAACGAGCTCCTTATGTCAAAACAGCTTAAGATGAATAAGCACAAAGAAAGATCTCAGCTTGGAGACTTTTGTACTCAGTTCGGTCTACCTGAACCAGCAGCCTATGGCATCAAAAAAGAGTATTACCAGTCCCCTAGAACTGAAGGTTCTAGCAGAAGACGAAGATCCAAAAGAAGATCTAAGAATGAGAGAAATGTTAGAAAAAGCTACCGTAAAGCTAATAGATTTACTAAAGATCGGTCAGGAAGAGACCTTTCTAAAATCAAGTGTTACAAATGTGGTAAGCGAGGGCATATTGCCCCAAATTGCAAACTGAATAAACTCAAAACCTTAGAACTTGATGCAGAACTGCATGATAAGGTTTATAGTTTGTTATACACCTCCGGTTCCGATGATGATTATGAATCTTATTCAGACGCAGGATCAGATATTAATCTTATTGATCTATACGACCCTGAAGAACAAGCTGATAGCTCATGCACCACTTGCAAAGGTAATACATGCAATTGTGAAGGAGATGAGATCTACAAATTGCAATCACAATTTCAGGATTTCAATCTTAATACGTTCACTTCTGATAATGTAATAGAATTGTTAAAAGAAGTTACTGATAACAAACTTTGAGAAAAAATTATTAATCTAGCCACTGCTAAAGATTCTAGCCCTTCAAGGCCACCTGTTGATAACAAGAAAAATGATTTTGAATATTGTGTGCCTTACTCTTTAAAGGAGATTGATAATCGTTTAATGATGAAAAAGGATTTTATTGAAAAAGTTGCTTCTTTTGATAATTTAAAAGAAGAGGTTGAAAATCTCAAAAGAGAAATAAAAGCTCTTAAGCATAATCAGGCTGTTTGCGACCAAAGGATTTCTCAGATTGAGAACGATGTTCGCCCAGATCAAGCCAGTTTTTCAAAAGGTAAAGCGGTTCTCCATGATGAACCTACTACCAGTAACATTGAAACTAACATGTTTTTAGGGATGATGCAGGTTGTCACTGCACACAAATGGTATGTTAAATGCACCATTTTAATTGATAATAGTTTCTCTATTACTAACGTTGCTATGATCGACAGTGGTGCAGATGTTAGCTGTATTCAAGAGGGTCTTGTCCCCTCAAAATATTTTCAAAAAACTGCGCATATGGTGAAATCCGCATCAGGACATGCTTTAGATATAAAGTATAAACTTTCAAATACGAAAATCTGCCAGAACAAGGTTTGCATACCACATTTCTTCTTTCTGGTAAAAAATAAGTTGCATCCTCCAATTATACTTGGAACGCCTTTTATAAATGCAATTTATCCTTTTACGCATATTGATTCAAAAGGATTTTCAGCATCTTATAAAGACAATGAAATAAATTATATTTTTATCACAGAACCAATAACTCGTGATATTAATGCTTTAATTAAAATGAAGCAACAACATGTCGATTCTTTACAATATGAGCTCTTTAGCATGAATATATTTGAGTCTCTCAAATCTGCTAAAATACAGGAAAAAATTAAGATAATTTCTGAACAGATCGCCATTGATATTTGCGCAGATCACCGCAGTGCCTTTTGGAATCGCAAAAAGCACATCGTAACTCTTCCATATGAGGAGGATTTTTCGGAGGATAATATCCCAACCAAGTCTCGTCCCTGCCAAATGAATTCTGAATTAGTAGAATTCTGCAAAAGGGAAATCGATACTCTGCTACAAAAGGGTTTAATAAAACCATCAAAATCTCCTTGGTCGTGCACAACATTTTATGTAAATAATGCTGCAGAAAAGGAGCGTGGAACTCCCAGGTTAGTAATAAATTACAAACCTTTAAACAAATGTTTAAAATGGGTAAGATATCCAATTCCCAACAAAAGAGACTTATTGTCTAGGTTGTACGACGCCAATATATTTTCAAAATTTGATTTAAAATCAGGATTTGGCAAATTCAAATATTTAAAGAGCATTCTTATAGAACTGCTTTTAATGTTCCTTTTGGGCAATACGAATGGAATGTCATGCCATTTGGTTTAAAAAATGCCCCATCAGAATTTCAAAAAATTATGAATGACATTTTCAATCCATATATGGATTTTATTATTGTTTATATTGATGATATTCTGGTGTTTTCCAAAACTCTTGAAATGCATATAAAACACCTTGATATCTTCAAGAAAATTGTTATACAAAATGGTTTGGTTATCTCTAAACCAAAAATGAGTTTGTTCCAGACTGAAGTTCATTTTCTGGGACACTTAATATGTCAAGGAAAAGTCACTCCTATCCAGAGGGCCATCGACTTTGCATCAAAGTTTCCTGACATTATTACTGATAGAACTCAGTTGCAGAGATTCTTGGGTAGTTTAAATTACATCTCCCCCTTTTACAAGAATCTTTCTCGTGATTTAGCCCCGTTATATGACAGGCTCAAAAAGGATTATAAATCCCCTTGGACTAATAGTCACACCACTTTGGTAAAGAACATCAAACTACGAGTTCAGTCTTTACCTTGTTTAACTCTTGCTAACCCTGCTTGGCAAAAAATTATTGAAACAGATGCTTCAAATATTGGTTACGGTGGGATTCTTAAACAAATTAATCCCAATCACAAAAATGAATATCTTATAAGATTTCATTCAGGTAAATGAACAGAAGCCCAGAAAAAATATGCAACTGTGGCTCATGAAATGCTTACAATTGTTAAGTGTGTCCTTAAATTTCAAGATGATTTATATAATCAAAAGTTTTATCCGGGAAGACATAACAGATTATTTTACAGAATGACTAATCTGTTTTCTTACAGGATGGACCCGCCCTGGAGGCAAGTTCGGGGAAGAGGACGGGGAAGATCAGCCCCAGGAAGGTCCTCTGGACATTCCAGCTCTCAGGGATCGTCATATCGATCCAATTATCCAGTTATACAGGGATCGTCATATCGATCCAATTATCCAGTTATACAAATGGGTAACAGAAGCCTTATTAATAAAAAGATCTCAGATGAGGGTGAATCTTCATCATCTACTGCCCCTGAGAAGATTATTAATTTGGAAAATATTCCAAAGGAAAGCCCGTTATACGAGCATGCGCAAGAATATTTGCATGCACAAAGGCAGAAAGATACTTTTGCCTCAGTTATGAAAGAAGATAATGATAATATCATATCTTATGAGCAACTCCAAAAAAGGGAAATTATATTTCTCTTGGAAAACTCTGATATACAGAGAAAAACTGAACCATGGAAAATATTCCAGAGGTGATTGATTAAGGGATTATATTTCCCGGGAGAGTCATACAAAACCCGGTTATACTATGAAACCATATTGACAAGTACTAGTAGTGCTGAAATTCAGCACTTTTGCCCTACGGGTTATACCCCGGAAGAGAATGTTTATAATTTCTCAAAAATAATCATCAAACAGATTATATCTGTTGAAGACTGGGGAATGTCCACTATGAAAGAAAGGCAGCTTAGCCTTAAGGGTATTCCTATGAACTTTACTTATTGGGATTATATCCAAGCTTTCAGTAAAACGTTGTTTTATAATAATGATAAAAACAAACATACATGGTTTGTAAAAATTTGCGCAAAAGTATTTGCAGAACCAATCCCAAACTGGTTCATTAACTGGTGGTCATATCACGGTCCTACAATCCAGATATTACCGAAATATTTCCTCCAATTATACAAAGAGTGGAAGAAAGTATCCCCTTTTCTCGGGGAATTATATCACGAAGATCATATCTGCTGGTTAGAAAAAATTGACCAGATGTATTTCTTTATAGAATTCTCAATACCGTGGATCCATAAATGGGCTCCCGAAATAGGATTCACAGAGGAGAATGTTCCCTGCTTATATCGTGTTTATTATAACAATTTTTGGGAAAAATTGTTAAAAAGGATCCCAGGTCCAAACAGATGAATGGACAAGAACTTATTGATACCATTATCAACACAATTAACGATTATAAAGAACTTCCTCAAAAGGGAATTAGCGTTGATAATCCCTCCGTCAGGCATATTGCCCGAAGAATCTCCACTCAAGAGGGAGATAAAGAAGCAATGATCAACGAGTATCTCGAGGAAATAAAGAAGAGCTTGCTTCAAGGTATCCATCAAATTGATAAATCTGATACTTCCATGAGAAGTGAAACTTCAGGCGAAGAGGCACAGCGCCATGAAGAAGACATTATATTGTCTACGGAAGATATTCAGGGGGCAGAAGACTTGCTGCAATCACTGAAGGCCATGGAAAAGAAACGTGGTATGCAAACCTTGTTCTGGCACATTTTCGTATTTGAAAGTTTATACTTTATATCTAAAGCATGTCCTGATGTGAATTTGACCAGGAGGATAATATACCTCAAAACCTTGATTTGTTAAACAAATGGACGATTCCTAAAGTTACTATTAAAACCATTTGTGATTATGGTTGGTTTGATAAACTATCTACTAAGCAGTTGATTAAAACAACTGAACAATCTTTAGCATTAAACTCTTCTGAACAAACTATTCGTTTATTAAATAAGCGAGATATTGATCTTTATAAAAATCAGTATAATTATCTGCATATTGGCATGGTTCAAATTGTTTTTAAACCACTTACCCTTAAAGGGTTACCAGAGACTTTCCTAGCCGCTCTCAGAGATGCTAGAAATTTAAATTTCAGACAGTCTCTTATGGGTTTGATTGAATCAACTGTGGCCTATGGTCAAGTTTATTTCAATACGCAGCCTAATTTGCAGTTATCTTTATCTGATTTCAATATTCTTGATGCCTTAACGTTAAATGTTAAAACGCATGTTTATAACTATGTGCCAGGTTCAGAACTTATAAGTCTGTCTTATAGGATTTATTTCAAGTTATTATCAACCTTGAATCCAAGATGCAAGTTATACGATACTTCCGATCAAACTATTTTGATGGAAATAAATTTTGCAAGATCTAAGGTCACCACCAGGAAACCGATTAAGTGGGAAGAAATTAATTTCCCGACAACTTGGACTCTTGATTCGGTTATATCCGCTAATCAGTTAACGAATACGGTCACTAACTCTGAGTATTCTCACGTTTTGCAAAATCCCGATGGAAGGGTTTGCATCCAGTTTACAGAAGGCAGCTATGCTCATCACAGGCAGTCACTGTCAAACAATAGGCTTATGCCTCCGGTAAGTTCTATTTATAATAGACGATCGTTAAGTCACAGATTTGTGCCTGATATTCAGCATATCTCTCCCATTGAACCAGCTTATGGTCCAGCTCGAAATCGCGCTGCTTCGCTTCACACTATTGAATCTGATTATAAATCAGAGGTAGAAAAGGTTAAAATTAACCCCCGAACCAATATTGTTCAGGCAAATGATATTCATGACGACAGTTCTGATAAAGAATTTCCAACTCCTTCCGAAATGGAGTTTGACGTAAATAAGTCTTAATGATTCCACACCAAATTGATTTTAGCCCAGGATCCCTGCCAAGAAAACATATTCAAAAAGAATTTTTTGATAAAAGGTGGAATAAGTTTAAAACTTGGTTTTTCGATTCTTATAGCAAAGAAGACATGAATAATATATCTCAAGAGTTCTATGAAACTTGTGCATTGCATAATCAAATTATGCACTTTGTTCCTTGGTTTATAACCACTTATTTGCCTTTATATGTCAATGTCATTGAGAGGACTTATCGCGACTCTAATGGGAAGTTAATAACAGCCATTTATCCTCCACATTCTGCTTTTGTTTTACCTAATAATACAGGTATAACCTTCAACGCTTTTCAAAAATTCGTTGATGAAGAAATCGCTTCGTTAAGTATTTCGGAGATTAATAAGCTCATTGCTCCAAATAATTATTTGGGTTTATATGTCAAAGTTTTGGGAGAACATATTGTCTCTCTAGATAAAAAACTTGATGAAATGACTATTTTGATAAAAGGTATAAAAGCTGATATAGCTAAGACTAATATTTCTTCAACTAGTAAAGTAGAAGCTTCAACTAGTAAAGCAGATGTCGTCTCTACTTTTATTCAAAGACCTCCTGAGATTCAGGATTTTAAGATAAAATCAATAACTGATTTAGAAGAACTTCTTGATAAAAAGTTTTCTGGTTTAAATATAAAACCAATCGATTTTTCACTAGAATTTTCCGAAAAAATGGATCAAACTGGTGATTATAACAATCATGTTTTCTCTGAGCTTAATAAGCTTAAAGGTTACCCTCGAAAGAATAGTGGCTTTGCTGCTAAACCTATGATGAATACATTCTACTATCCTCGTCCTACTCCCCAAGATGACTTGATAGAGGAACGAGATTGGAACTAGACTAATACGTCTTACAGCGGTTCCAAAATTTATGAATGGAACCTCGATGGTTTATCAGATAGGCAGTTAACCATCCTTGTTCACAGAATGCTCATGTACGCAACCATTTGTAAGAGCACTAAAAATAATGATAGAACAGTCTGCAAGATGATTATTGCAGGTTTTACAGGACAGCTCAGAGGCTGGTGGGATAACTACTTAAATATAGAGGAAAAAGCCCATATTATTAACGCCATTGCAGTTAATGAAGGTGTTGATAACCTAGGCTTTGCTCTCGAGAAGGACAGAGAGGATGCAGTTTATACCCTGATCCTCACCATTTTGGAACACTTTAATGGTAGATTTACCTCACAACATGAAATGATTCGTACTTTACTCAATGGTCTTAAATGCCCTACGTTGACTAAATGGAGATGGTACAAAGATACGTTTCTTAGTCTGGTTATGAAATTACCCGAAAACAAATATGAATTTTGGAAAGCTAAGTTTATAGACGGCCTTCCTTCTTTATTTGCAGAAAGGGTTAGAAAGACCCTAAGAGGAAGCCACATTGAGATTCCTTATAAAGATTACACCTACGGCCAGTTAATAGGAGTTTGCACTCAAGAAGGACTAAACTTGTGCAACGAGATCCTTATGTCAAAATAACTTAAGATTAATAAGCACAAAGAAAGATCTCAGCTTGGAGACTTTTGTACTCAGTTTGGTCTACCAGAACCAGCAGCCTATGGCAGCAAAAAAGAGTATCCCACCAGCCTCTGAGCTGTCCTGTAAAACCTGCAATAATCATCTTGCAGACTGTTCTATCATTATTTTTAGTGCTCTTGCAAATGGTTGCATACATGAGCATTCTGTGAACAAGGATGCTTAACTGCCTATCTAATAAACCATCGAGGTTCCATTCATAAATTTCGGAACCGCTGTAAGACATATTAGTCTGGTTCCAATCTCGTTCCTCTATCAAGACATCTTGGGGAGTAGGACGAGGATAGTAGAATGTATTCATCATAGGTTTAGCAGCATAGCCACTATTCTTTCGAGGGTAACCTTTAAGCTTATTAAACTCAGAGAAAACATGATTTTTATAATCACCAGTTTGATCCATTTTTTCGGAAAACTCTAGTGAAAAATCGATTGGTTTTATATTTAAACCAGAAAAACTTTTATCAAGAAGTTCTTCTAAATCAGTTATTGATTTTATCTTAAAATCATGAATCTCAGGAGTTCTTTGAATAAAAGTAGAGACGATATCTGCTTTACTAGTTGAAGCTTCTGCTTTACTAGTTGAAGCAATATTAGTCTTAGCTATATCAGCTTTTATACCTTTTATCAAAATAGTCATTTCATCAAGTTTTTTATCTAGAGAGACAATATGTTCTCCCAAAACTTTGACATATAAACCCAAATAATTATTTGGAGCAATGAGCTTATTAATCTCCGAAATACTTAACGAAGCGATTTCTTCATCAACGAATTTTTGAAAAGCGTTGAAGGTTATACCTGTATTATTAGGTAAAACAAAAGTAGACTGTGGAGGATAAATGGCTGTTATTAACTTCCCATTAGAGTCGCGATAAGTCCTCTCAATGACATTGACATATAAAGGCAAATAAGTGGTTATAAACCAAGGAACAAAGTGCATAATTTGATTATGCAATGCACAAGTTTCATAAAACTCTTGAGAGATATTATTCATGTCTTCTTTGCTATAAGAATCGAAAAACCAAGTTTTAAACTTATTCCACCTTTTATCAAAAAATTCCTTTTGAATATGTTTTCTTGCCAGGGATCCTGGGCTAAAATCAATTTGGTGTGGAATCATTAAGACTTATTTACGTCAAAATCCATTTCGGAAGGAGTTGGAAAGTCCTTATCAGAACTGTCGTCATGAATATCATTTGCCTGAACAATATTGGTTCGGGGGTTAATTTTAACCTTTTCTACCTCTGAATTATAATCAGATTCAATAGTGTGAAGCGAAGCAGCGCGATTTCGAGCTGGACCATAAGCTGGTTCAATGGGAGAGATATGCTGAATATCAGGCACAAATCTGTGACTTAACGATCGTCTATTATAAATAGAACTTACCAGAGGCATAAGCCTAATGTTTGACAGTGACTGCCTGTGATGAGCATAGCTGCCTTCTGTAAGCTGGATGCAAACCCTTCCATCGGGATTTTGCAAAACGTGAGAATACTCAGAGTTAGTGACCGTATTCGTTAACTGATTAGGGGATATAACAGAATCAAGAGTCCAAGTTGTCAGGAAATTAATTTCTTCCCACTTAATCGGTCTCCTGGTGGTGACCTTAGATCTTGCAAAATTTGTTTCCATCAAAATAGTTTGATCGGAAGTATCGTATAACTTGCATCTTGGATTCAAGGTTGATAATAACTTGAAATAAATCCTATAAGACAGACTTATAAGTTCTGAACCTGGCACATAGTTATAACCATGCGTTTTAACATTTAACGTTAAGGCATCAAGAATATTGACATCAGAGAAAGATAACTGCAAATTAGGCTGCGTATTGAAATAAACTGGACCATAGGCCACAGTTGATTCAATCGAACCCATAAGAGACTGTCTGAAATTTAAATTTCTAGAATCTCTGAGAGCGGCTAGGAAAGTCTCTGGTAACCCTTTAAGGGTAAGTGGTTTAAAAGCAATTTGAACCATGCCAATATGCAAATAATTATACTGATTTTTATAAAGATCAATATCTCGCTTATTTAATAAACGAATAGTTTGTTCAGAAGAGTTTAATGCTAAAGATTGTTCAGTTGTTTTAATCAACTGCTTAGTAGATAGTTTATCAAACCAACCATAATCATAAATGGTTTTAATAGGAACTTTAGGAATAGTCCATTTGTTTAACAAATCAAGGTTTTGAGGTATATCTACCTCCTCGAGTCTAGTACTTTTAGTACTCATTCCTCCGAGATCCATAATATCAATGAAGTTCCATATCTATATCTACTACTTTCTCATCTATCTTATATATACCATGAACAAATTCTAGGCTCTGATACCAGATTACATGATCGGAGACCGGGCGGTAGTCCGCCATAGTCTATGATCTAGCAATTCAGCATCTTTATACTGGCGCACAAACGCAGGCATAAGAACTGAAATATTCGAGAATTTTTGATACAATTTCTTTAGGCTGTATGGAAGAGACTAACTCTTTTACCTGAACAAAGGGCCTGTCAGGACCACAGTACATATTGACCACAGTACATACTCTTTTTATACTCTTGTCCAACGGTTCTAACCCAATAGCGGTTCTAACCGGACTAAGAGGTGCCCTTTTCAACACATATCTCGGGCTAAGGAGGTCATGGCTTGCTACAGGCTTGCCAGACAGAGATAATAAGAGTAGTTCTAGATCCGACTGTACCACCATCTCATAACCAAGTCAAGAAACCTTATAAAAAATTCCTTTCTATTTTAATAAAGCTTAGATCCGTTCATGGTGCATATAGGAGAGACGTTAGGTAAGAGACATAGATATGGAAGCCGTTTAGCCGGACATGGTCCTGGCTAGGAGAAGAGAACTATGGTAAATTAAATTAAAAAGTAAATACCTTAAGGACAACCAAGAGCCGAGGTTGCTTGCGAATACTGATCCAAAATTTTTATTAAAGCCGGAACAGTGGAAAAGGTTTTCTGAAGTTTTCTTTACAAAGCTATTCTAGAGAGAAGAGAGAGATTGTAAGAATTTCTGTGTCCTCCTACTTTAAAAAATGAGAACTTATATAGAAAAAGAAAGAAAACATAAAGAATTTTTGTACAGTAGGAAGGGGTCCCATATGGGTCCCTAAACAGTAAATTTACTGTTTAAATAGTTTATATACTGTTCAGTTGATAGTGACAGCCACTTAGTCTGTCTTCTTCATACTTTTTCTTTGCCACGTTTCTTTTCCATGGCCTTCAGTGATTGCAGCAAGTCTTCTGCCCCCTGAATATCTTCCGTAGACAATATAATGTCTTCTTCATGGCGCTGTGCCTCTTCGCCTGAAGTTTCACTTCTCATGGAAGTATCGGATTTATCAATTTGATTGATACCTTGAAGCAAGCTCTTCTTTATTTCCTCGAGATACTCGTTGATCATTGCTTCTTTATCTCCCTCTTGAGTGGAGATTCTTCGGGCAAAATACCTGACGGAGGGATTATCAACGCTAATTCCCTTTTGAGGAAGTTCTTTATAATCGTTAATTGTGTTGATAATGGTATCAATAAGTTCTTGTCCATTCATCTGTTTGGACCTGGGATCCTTTTTTAACAATTTTTCCCAGAAATTGTTATAATAAACTCGATATAAGCAGGGAACATTCTCCTCTGTGAATCCTATTTCGGGAGCCCATTTATGGATCCACGGTATTGAGAATTCTATAGAGAAATACATCTGGTCAATTTTTTCTAACCAGCAGATATGATCTTCGAGATATAATTCCCCGAGAAAAGGGGATACTTTCTTCCACTCTTTGTATAATTGGAGGAAATTTTCCGGTAATATCTGGATTGTAGGACCGTGGTATGACCACCAGTTAATGAACCTGTTTGGGATTGGTTCTGCAAATACTTTTGCGCAAATTTTTACAAACCATGTATGTTTGTTATTATCATTATTATAAAACAACGTTTTACTGAAAGCTTGGATATAATCCCAATAAGTAAAGTTCATAGGAATACCCTTAAGGCTAAGCTGCCTTTCTTTCATAGTGGACATTCCCCAGTCTTCAACAGATATAATCTGTTTGATGATTATTTTTGAGAAATTATAAACATTCTCTTCTGGGGTATAACCCGTAGGGCAAAAGTGCTGAATTTCTGCACTACCAGTACTTGTCAATATGGTTTCATAGTATAACCGGATTTTGTATGACTCTCCCGGGAAATATAATCCCTTAATCAAGTACCTCTGGAATATTTTCCATGGTTCAGTTTTTCTCTGTAAATCAGAGTTTTCCAAAATATAATTTCCCTTTTTTTGAGTTGCTCATAAGATATGATATTATCATTATCTTCTTTCATAACTGAGGCAAAAGTATCTTTCTGCCTTTGTGCATGCAAATATGCTTGCGCATGCTCGTATAACGGTCTTTCTTTTAGAATATTTTCCAAATTAATAATCTGCTCAGGGGCAGTAGATGATGAAGATTCACCCTCATCTGAGATCTTTTTATTAATAAGGCTTCTGTTACCCATTTGTATAACTGGATAATTGGATCGATATGACGATCCCTGTATAACTAGATAATTGGATCGATATGACGATCCCTGAGAGCTGGAATGTCCAGAGGACCTTCCAGGGGATGATCTTCCCCGAACTTGCCTCCAGGGCGGGTCCATCCTGTAGGAAAACAGATTAGTCATTCTGTAAAATAATCTGTTAAGTCTTCCCGGATATTTTCCGAGTAGTCATGTATAGAGAAATCTTCTCTTACTAAATCATTTATGACGATTTCAATAATGAGTTTTTTAAGATCTTTTGGTAATATAATTACCTTTAAAATGGAAATCAAGGCCTTTTCAGAAAAAAATGTCAAATAAAACATTTTATTGGATATACTCTCAGGATAAGAAGTCAGGTAAAGAATTATCGCTCCCCTTCTTATAATGGATGTCGAAATCAAATGGGGCTAGTTGAGCCTGCCACCTTGCAAATATAAGTTTGGACGCATCATGCTTAAAATCTTTGTCAAACATGTATTTGACTGATTGAGCATCAGTTTTTATTAAAAACTTTTGATTATATAAATCATCTTGAAATTTAAGGACACACTTAACAATTGTAAGCATTTCATGATGTAATGACCTTTCTGGTCATTTCCACGTATAAGTTTTGAAGTCAAGCAAATCGGCAAAAATTATCGTAAGTTCTTTAACAAATTTCCTGAATTTTGGGTCAAATGTCTCAGGGCTTTTCTCCCAATATATAAAGAGTTATAAGTCCCCCAAAATATCAAATCGAAGGTCTACGAGTCTAGTTTCCAACGCACAAAACCTCACGTCCAACTGATCTCGGAGTAAAAAGTTATGACTGTTTTACCGCGGACAGTCTGGCAGAAAATGGGTTGCGAACCGGGTCGCGAACCGGGTCGGGTTAAACTCGATTTAAGCCTCAACATCACGTTTTAAAACGCCATTTCAGTTCCGAAATAGTGATAAAACATAAGGGAGGATCCCGAGAGAATTCTTGAGTATCAAAATCGTGCGTATTTGAAAATATTTTATTTAAAAGTCGAAGGTGGTAGGAAGTTATATTATATTATTATTACCTTTTCAAAATATTTTAAAGGTTTATGGAAAATATTTTTGATACGTTATAATTGTATATGTATTTATTTTATAAGGTTTTTATACATTGTAATATTTTAACGGAGATAGTAAATTTAGTTATGTTAAAGATTATTATTATAATATAGTAGGTTTTGTTTGAAATAATTTTCTATGAATTATGGTATATTTAAAATATTATATTTATTTTACCACGAACTTATGCAATACCCGAATATATACGTATTGGGGAATAAATATCTTGGTGCCACCTCCACCTCCACGTAGAAGTGGAGGGAGTGGACACCATGACCATACAGTGTTGGTGGCACTTTCTCAATTGAATAAAATCAAGTGTGAAATGATTCACTTAGTGCTGATAAAACCCACTTTACACCAACTTGTCCAAAGGCAACTTTGGTACTGTACATATGAACTTATTACGTGAGGAGTATTGTGAGAGGAACACTTTTTGTTAATTATTCAATTTCTGAACAGAAAATCAATTATCTACGTCAAGTTATTCCATCCCAAATCCGATTCCGATTTAGTTTTGAATTTTCTTGGAGTGGTTCGAGCTTGGACATCGTTGTTCTAGCAGCTTGTCGTCGGACGACAGGTAGGTTACGGTTTATTTTCCCTAGACTCCGTATATATAAAATAAAATTGTATTAATGGGCATCCTTGAGTTGGTTTATTAGGTTGGTACCACAGACCTCGACCGCTTTATTCATGTCCGCCTACTTTTGTTCCTCCGTTGCTTGTAGTATTTGCCGATATATTTTATTTACCTTTGTGGTCCTGTGAGGCCTTGTTGACTCTGGAATATAGAAGGTGGGATTTTGGGAATGTCCGCGAGTCCCGGGCATAGAATTATCCTTCTAGGCTGGTTATGCTTGCTGAGTAGCTGTGGGCCTGTGCAGGGTCGATAGGTTGATTGTGAGCTGCGGGGCAGCTATTGTGTGTGATCATACCATTTCCATGCATATAAAGAGGTTTTATCCATGTTTTACTGTGGTTTTGGCTTCGAGCCTACTGGCACTATTTTCTAAACCTTGCATGGCCCGGGGGGCCCTTTTTGATGGAAATAATTTGGAAATGGTTTGATTTAACTTGTGGATATTTTTGGGCAAGAAAGTAAAATTATGTTTTAAATCATCAGTTTTACGATTAACGCTAGACTCGGCAGGGCCGGAGTGCTAGTTGAGTTTTCTTGCTACTTGAGATGATTTTTAGCCTCGGTCGGACCGAGCACCTGAGATGACTTTTTACTGTTTAGACCCGGTTATGCCCGGGCACCCTTGGAGGGGTTTTTGAGATATTTTCCTACTACTTTAGTCCTGGACAGGGTCTTGGCATTGCATATTCGAGACTGGGTCTCTATCCTGATACCGGACTTGCTTCCGGACGACATGTTCTGATACTGAGTTTTAGTATGGGGTCTGGGACCTCCATGGACCTTGCCATCCGGGCCAGGGGCTACGGGCTGCGTGTGCTGGAGGAGGGGTATACGGTGGAGTAGAGGTATACGGGCAGTGTCCTTCCATGGAACCTACCTGCTGGGCCGGATCGGCGCCGGAGGAGGTACATACAGAGATACCATGGCACTTGAGATCTTCATGCATCATATCATTCATGGTTCGAGGTTCCACCCTTGTTTGTTGTTTGCTGATTGTACGCTCCGGTAGTATGGGATGCCGGAGGGTTTGTTTTCACTTGTTTGTGTTCCTCGGTTGTATGGGCAGCCGAGGGATTGTAGGTAGACTCTTTCTATTTACCTGTAGAATTATTTCCTGTTACGGTTAATTATTAAATTGGTTACTGCTAGACTGTTAGTTGCTGGGTGTGAGATTGATATGATTAGTTGGACTTGATTCATGTCTCTGAGCATGCCTATCATTACTCCTTCTCTCTTCTTCTTACACTTGAGGTTACCGGTATACCGTCCATTTTGTAAACTTATTTTATATACACTGTTATTGCAAGGACCCCAGGTGCGTTGTTTCTTACTTTCACCTGTGCCTATGGTGTGTATATTCTGCTTACTAGCCTCACATGTGGTTCTGTTGATTTCCCTCTGGGCTAGTTCCTGTGTACCTTTCGTTGATTTCTGTGACTATTTGCTTCTATTCTGTCTATTGCTACGCTTTTATCTTATATGTGCCCAGTCGGCCTATGATACCTACTGGGTACCTTATGCTCCGCATTTGGTGCTCACCCCTACCCCCTGCATCTTTGGGTGCAGATCCTAGCGTGGGCCATCGCCGTTAGATCATTGTGATTCTTGCTTGGAGATCTGTTGGGGACTACTTCAGACTGAGGGTGAGCTCTTGACAATCGGAGCTTAGCTTTAGTTTATCTTTTGCTTCATGTACTCTATTACAATTCAGAGACATCTGTATATATAGTTTTGGTTTATTTGCACTCCATGTATGTAGTTTGGCTCTGTACTATGATACCAGGTCTTGGGGTTTGGTTTAGTTTTCGCACATGTATATATTTATATCCCTGTTAACTATTTTATTCGTCTTGTTACCTTATTTGCTAGATAGTAGCCCATTACTAACTGTTCTGGGCTATGGGGATTGGTTCACCTACCGGGGGTTGTAGGTGCCATCATGACCGAGAAATTGGGTCGTGACACATGAGCCACAGTTGCATATTTTTTCTGGGCTTCTGTCCATTTACCTGAATGAAATCTTATAAGATATTCATTTTTGTCATTGGGATTAATTTGTTTAAGAATCCCACCGTAACCAATATTTGAAGCATCTGTTTCAATAATTTTTTGCCAAGCAGGGTTAGCAAGAGTTAAACAAGGTAAAGATTGAACTCGTAGTTTGATGTTCTTTACCAAAGTGGTGTGACTATTAGTCCATGGGGATTTATAATCCTTTTTGAGCCTGTCATATAACGGGGCTAAATCACGAGAAAGATTCTTGTAAAAGGGGGAGATGTAATTTAAACTACCCAAGAATCTCTGCAACTGAGTTCTATCAGTAATAATGTCAGGAAACTTTGATGCAAAGTCGATGGCCCTCTGGATAGGAGTGACTTTTCCTTGACAAATTAAGTGTCCCAGAAAACGAACTTCAGCCTGGAACAAACTCATTTTTGGTTTAGAGATAACCAAACCATTTTGTATAACAATTTTCTTGAAGATATCAAGGTGTTTTATATGCATTTCAAGAGTTTTGGAAAACACCAGTATATTATCAATATAAACAATAATAAAATCCATATATGGATTGAAAATGTCATTCATAATTTTTTGAAATTCTGATGGGGCATTTTTTAAACCAAATGGCATGACATTCCATTCGTATTTCCCAAAAGGAACATTAAAAGCAGTTCTATAAGAATGCTCTTTAAATATTTGAATTTGCCAATATCCTGATTTTAAATCAAATTTTGAAAATATATTAGCGTCGTACAACCTAGACAATAAGTCTCTTTTGCTGGGAATTGGATATCTTACCCATTTTAAACATTTGTTTAAAGGTTTGTAATTTATTACTAACCTGGGAGTTCCACGCTCCTTTTCTGCAGCATTATTCACATAAAATGCTGTGCACGACCAAGGAGATTATGATGGTTTTATTAAACCCTTTTGTAGCAGAGTATCGATTTCCCTTTTGCAGAATTCTACTAATTCAGAATTCATTTGGCAGGGACGAGACTTGGTTGGGATTTTCCTTCCATGAGAAGTGAAACTTCAGGCGAAGAGGCACAACGCCATGAAGAAGACATTATATTGTCTGCGGAAGATATTCAGGGGGCAGAAGACTTGCTGCAATCACTGAAGGCCATGGAAAATAAACGTGGCAAATAAAAAGTATGAAGAAGACAGACTAAGTGGCTGTCACTATCAACTGAACAGTATATAAACTATTTAAACAGTAAATTCACTGTTTAGGGACCCATATGGCACCCCTCCCTACTGTACAAAAATTCTTTATGTTTTCTTTCTTTTTCTATATAAGTTCTCGTTTTGTTAAGTAGGAGGACACAGAAATTCTTACAATCTCTCTCTTCTCTGTAGAATAGCTTTGTAAAGAAAACTTCAGAAAATGTTTGCCACTGTTCCGGCTTTAATAAAAATTTTGGATCATTATTCGGAAGCAACCTCGGCTCTTGGTCGTCCTTAAGGTATTTACTTTTTAGTTTAATTTACCATAGTTCTCTTCTCCTAGCCAGGACTATGTCCGGCTAAACGGCTTCCATATCTATGTCTCTTACCTAACGTCTCTCCTATATGCACCATGAATGGATCTAAGCTTTATTAAAATAGAAAGGAATTTTTTATAAGGTTTCTTGACTTGGTTCTGAGATGGTGGTACAGTCGGATCTAGAACTACTCTTATTATCTCTGTCTTGCAAGCCTGTAGAAAGCCATGACCTCCTTAGGCCGAGATATGTGTTGAAAAGCGCGCCTCTTGGTCCGGTTAGAACTGCTATTGGGTTAGAACCGTTGGACAAGAGTATAATAAGAGTATGTACTGTGGTCCTGACAGGCCCTTTGCTCAGGTAAAAGAGTTAGTCTCTTCCATACAGTCCAAAGAAATTGTATAAAAAATTCTCGAATATTTAAGTTGTTATGCCTGCGTTTATGCGCCAGTATAAGGATGCTGAATTGCTAGATCATAGACTATGGCGGACTACCGCCCGGTCTCCGATCCTGTAATCTGGTATCAGAGCCTAGAATTTGTTCATGGTATATATGAGATAGATGCGAAAGTAGTAGATATAGATATGGAACTTCATTGATATTATGGATCTCGGAGGAATGTGTACTAAAAGTACTAGACTCGAGGAGGTAGATATACCTCAAAACCTTGATTTGTTAAACAAATGGACGATTCCTAAAGTTCCTATTAAAACCATTTATGATTATGGTTGGTTTGATAAACTATCTACTAAGCAGTTGATTAAAACAACTGAACAATCTTTAGCATTAAACTCTTCTGAACAAACTATTCGTTTATTAAATAAGCGAGATATTGATCTTTATAAAAATCAGTATAATTATCTGCATATTGGCATGGTTCAAATTGCTTTTAAACCACTTACCCTTAAAGGGTTACCAGAGACTTTCCTAGCCGCTCTCAGAGATGCTAGAAATTTAAATTTCAGACAGTCTCTTATGGGTTCGATTGAATCAACTGTGGCCTATGGTCCAGTTTATTTCAATACGCAGCCTAATTTGCAGTTATCTTTATCTGATGTCAATATTCTTGACGCCTTAACGTTAAATGTTAAAACGCATGGTTATAACTATGTGGCAGGTTCAGAACCTTATAAGTCTGTCTTATAGGATTTATTTCAAGTTATTATCAACCTTGAATCCAAGATGCAAGTTATACGATACTTCCGATCAAACTATTTTGATGGAAACAAATTTTGCAAGATCTAAGGTCACCACCAGGAGACCGATTAAGTGAGAAGAAATTAATTTCCCGACAACTTGGACTCTTGATTCGGTTATATCACCTAATTAGTTAACGAATACGGTCACTAACTCTGAGTATTCTCACGTTTTGCAAAATCCCGATGGAAGGGTTTGCATCCAGTTTACAGAAGGCAGCTATGCTCATCACAGGCAGTCACTGTCAGACAGTAGGCTTATGCCTCCGATAAGTTCTATTTATGATAGACGATCGTTAAGTCACAGATTTGTGCCTGATATTCAGCATATCTCTCCCATTGAACCAGCTTATGGTCCAGCTCAAAATCACGCTGCTTCGCTTCACACTATTGAATCTGATTATAATTCAGAGGTAGAAAAGGTTAAAATTAACCCTAGAACCAATATTGTTCAGGCAAATGATATTCATGACGACAGTTCTGATAAGGACTTTTCAACTCCTTCCGAAATGGAGTTTGACGTAAATAAGTCATAATGATTCCACACCAAATTGATTTTATCCCAGGATCCCTAGCAAGAAAACATATTCAAAAGGAATTTTTTGATAAAAGGTGAAATAAGTTTAAAACTTGGTTTTTCGATTCTTATAGCAAAGAAGACATGAATAATATCTCTCAAGAGTTCTATGAAACTTGTGCATTGCATAATCAAATTATGCACTTTGTTCCTTGATTTATAACCACTTATTTGCCTTTATATGTCAATGTCATTGAGAGGACTTATCGCGACTCTAATGGGAAGTTAATAACAGCCATTTATCCTCCACAGTATGCTTTTGTTTTACCTAATAATGAAGGTATAACCTTCAACGCTTTTCATAAATTCGTTGATGAAGAAATCGCTTCGTTAAGTATTTCGGAGATTAATAAGCTCATTGCTCAAAATAATTATTTGGGTTTATATGTCAAAGTTTTGGGAGAACATATTGTCTCTCTAGATAAAAAAACTTGATGAAATGACTATTTTGATAAAAGGTATAAAAGCTGATATAGCTAAGACTAATATTGCTTCAACTAGTACAGCAGAAGCTTCAACTAGTAAAGCAGATGTTGTCTCTACTTTTATTCAAAGACCTCTTGAGATTCAGGATTTTAAGATAAAATCAATAACTGATTTAGAAGAATTTCTTGATAAAAAGTTTTCTGGTTTAAATATAAAACCAATCGATTTGTCACTAGAATTTTCCGAAAAAATGGATCAAACTAGTGATTATAAAAATCATGTTTTCTCTGAGCTTAATAAGCTTAAAGGTTACCCTCGAAAGAATAGTGGCTATGCTGCTAAACCTATGATGAATACATTCTACTATCCTCGTCCTACTCCCCAAGATGTCTTGATAGAGGAACGAGATTGGAACCAGACTAATACGTCTTACAGCGGTTCCGAAATTTATGAATGGAACCTCGATGGTTTATCAGATAGACAGTTAACCATCCTTGTTCACAGAATGCTCATGTATGCAACCATTTGCAAGAGCACTAAAAATAATGATAGAACAGTCTGCAAGATGATTATTGCAGGTTTTACAGGACAGCTCAGAGGCTAGTGGGATAACTACTTAAATATAGAGGAAAAAGCCCAAATTATTAACGCCATTGCAGTTAATGAAGGTGTTGATAACCTAGGCTTTGCTCTCGAGAAGGACAGAGAGGATGCAGTTTATACCCTGATCCTCACCATTTTGGAACACTTTAATGGTAGATTTACCTTACAACATGAAAGGATTCGTACTTTACTCAATGGTCTTAAATGCCCTACGTTGACTAAATGGAGATGGTACAAAGATACATTTCTTAGTCGGGTTATGGAATTACCCGAAAACAAATATGAATTTTGGAAAGCTAAGTTTATAGACGGCCTTCCTTCTTTATTGGAAGAAAGGGTTAGAAAGACCCTAAGAGGAAGCCACATTGAGATTCCTTATAATGATTACACCTACGGCCAGTTAATAGGAGTTTGCACTCAAGAAGGACTAAACTTGTGCAATGAGCTCCTTATGTCAAAACAGCTTAAGATGAATAAGCACAAAGAAAGATCTCAGCTTGGAGACTTTTGTACTCAGTTCGGTCTACCTGAACCAGCAGCCTATGGCAGCAAAAAAGAGTATTACCAGTCCCCTAGAACTGAAGGTTCTAGCAGAAGACGAAGATCCAAAAGAAGATCTAAGGATGAGAGAAATGCTAGAAAAAGCTACCGTAAATCTAATAGATTTACTAAAGATCGGTCAGGAAGAGACCTTTCTAAAATCAAGTGTTAAAAATGTGGTAAGCGAGGGCATATTGCCCCAAATTACAAAATGAATAAACTCAAAACCTTAGAACTTGATGCAGAACTGCATGATAAGGTTTATAGTTTGTTATACACCTCCGGTTCCGATGATGATTATGAATCTTATTCAGACGCAGGATCAGATATTAATCTTATTGATCTATCCGACCCTGAAGAACAAGCTGATAGCTCATGCACCACTTGCAAAGGTAATACATGCAATTGTGAAGGAGATGAGATCTACAAATTGCGATCACAATTTCAGGATTTCAATCTTAATACGTTCACTTCTGATAATGTAATAGAATTGTTAAAAGAAGTTACTGATAACAAACTTCGAGAAAAAATTATTAATCTAGCCACTGCTAAAGATTCTAGCCCTTCAAGGCCACCTGTTGATAACAAGAAAAATGATTTTGAATATTGCACGCCTTACTCTTTAAAGGAGATTGATAATCGTTTAATGATGAAAAAGTCTTTTATTGAAAAGGATGCTTCTTTTGATAATTTAAAAGAAGAGGTTGAAATCTCAAAAGAGAAATAAAAGCTCTTAAGCATAATCAGGCTGTTTGCGACCAAAGGATTTCTCAGATTGAGAACGATGTTCGCCCAGATCAAGCCAGTTCTTCAAAAGGTAAAGAGGTTCTCCATGATGAAGCTACTACCAGTAACCTTGAAACTAACATGTTTTTAGGGATGATGCAGGTTGTCACTGCACACAAATGGTATGTTAAATGCACCATTTTAATTGATAATAGTTTCTCTATTACTAACGTTGCTATGATCGACAGCGGTGCAGATGTTAGCTGCATTCAAGAGGGTCTTGTCCCCTCAAAATATTTTCAAAAACTGCGCATATGGTCAAATCCGCATCAGGACATGCTTTAGATATAGAGTATAAACTTTCAAATATGAAAATCTGCCAGAGCAAGGTTTGCATACCACATTTCTTCTTTCTGGTAAAAAATCAGTTGCATCCTCCAATTATATTTGGAACGCCTTTTATAAATGCAATTTATCCTTTTACACATATTGATTCAAAAAGATTTTCAGCATCTTATAAAGACAATGAAATAAATTACACTTTTATCACTGAACCAATAACTCGTGATATTAATGCTTTAATTAAAATGAAGCAACAACATGTCGATTCTTTACAATATGAGCTCTTTAGCATGAATAAATTTGAGTCTCTCAAATCTGCTAAAATACAGGAAAAAATTAAGATAATTTCCGAACAGATCGCCATTGATATTTGCGCAGATCACCCCAGTGCCCACATTGAGATTCCTTATAAAGATTACACCTACGACCAGTTAATAAGAGTTTGCACTCAAGAAGGACTAAACTTGTGCAACGAGCTCCTTATGTCAAAACAACTTAAGATGAATAAGCACAAAGAAAGATCTCAGCTTGGAGACTTTTGTACTCAGTTTGGTCTACCTGAACCAGCAGCCTATGGCAGCAAAAAAGAGTATTACCAGTCCCCTAGAACTGAAGGTTCTAGCAGAAGACGAAGATCCAAAAGAAGATCTAAGGATGAGAGAAATGCTAGAAAAAGCTACCGTAAATCTAATAGATTTACTAAAGATCGGTCAGGAAGAGACCTTTCTAAAATCAAGTGTTAAAAATGTGGTAAGCGAGGGCATATTGCCCAAAATTGCAAACTGAATAAACTCAAAACCTTAGAACTTGATGCAGAACTGCATGATAAGGTTTATAGTTTGTTATACACCTCCGGTTCTGATGATGATTATGAATCTTATTCAGACGCAGGATCATATATTAATCTTATTGATCTATCCGACCCTGAAGAACAAGCTGATAGCTCATGCACCACTTGCAAAGGTAATACATGCAATTGTGAAGGAGATGAGATCTACAAATTGCAATCACAATTTCAGGATTTCAATCTTAATACGTTCACTTCTGATAATGTAATAGAATTGTTAAAAGAAGTTACTGATAACAAACTTCGAGAAAAAATTATTAATCTAGCCACTGCTAAAGATTCTAGCCCTTCAAGGCCACCTGTTGATAACAAGAAAAATGATTTTGAATATTGCGCGCCTTACTCTTTAAAGGAGATTGATAATCGTTTAATGATGAAAAAGGATTTTATTGAAAAGGATGCTTCTTTTGATAATTTAAAAGAAGAGGTTGAAAATCTCAAAAGAGAAATAAAAGCTCTTAAGCATAATCAGGCTGTTTGCGACCAAAGGATTTCTCAGATTAAGAACGATGTTCGCCCAGATCAAGCCAGTTCTTCAAAAGGTAAAGAGGTTCTCCATGATGAAGCTACCACCAGTAACCTTGAAACTAACATGTTTTTAGGGATGATGCAGGTTGTCACTGCACACAAATGGTATGTTAAATGCACCATTTTAATTGATAATAGTTTCTCTATTACTAACGTTGCTATGATCGACAGCGGTGCAGATGTTAGCTGCATTCAAGAGGGTCTTGTCCCCTCAAAATATTTTCAAAAAACTGCGCATATGGTCAAATCCGCATCAGGACATGCTTTAGATATAAAGTATAAACTTTCAAATATGAAAATCTGCCAGAACAAGGTTTGCATACCACATTTCTTCTTTCTGGTAAAAAATCAGTTGCATCCTCCAATTATATTTGGAACGCCTTTTATAAATGCAATTTATCCTTTTACACATATTGATTCAAAAAGATTTTCAGCATCTTATAAAGACAATGAAATAAATTACACTTTTATCACTGAACCAATAACTCGTGATATTAATGCTTTAATTAAAATGAAGCAACAACATGTCGATTCTTTACAATATGAGCTCTTTAGCATGAATAAATTTGAGTCTCTCAAATCTGCTAAAGTACAGGAAAAAATTAAGATAATTTCCGAACAGATCGCCATTGATATTTGCGCAGATCACCCCAGTGCCTACATTGAGATTCCTTATAAAGATTACACCTACGACCAGTTAATAAGAGTTTGCACTCAAGAAGGACTAAACTTGTGCAACGAGCTCCTTATGTCAAAACAACTTAAGATGAATAAGCACAAAGAAAGATCTCAGCTTGGAGACTTTTGTACTCAGTTCGGTCTACCTGAACCAGCAGCCTATGGCAGCAAAAAAGAGTATTACCGGTCCCCTAGAACTGAAGGTTCTAGCAGAAGACGAAGATCCAAAAGAAGATCTAAGGATGAGAGAAATGCTAGAAAAAGCTACCGTAAATCTAATAGATTTACTAAAGATCGATCAGGAAGAGACCTTTATAAAATCAAGTGTTAAAAATGTGGTAAGCGAGGGCATATTGCCCCAAATTGCAAACTGAATAAACTCAAAACCTTAGAACTTGATGCAGAACTGCATGATAAGGTTTATAGTTTGTTATACACCTCCGATTCTGATGATGATTATGAATCTTATTCAGACGCAGGATCAGATATTAATCTTATTGATCTATCCGACCCTGAAGAACAAGCTGATAGCTCATGCACCACTTGCAAAGGTAATACATGCAATTGTGAAGGAGATGAGATCTACAAATTTCGATCACAATTTCAGGATTTCAATCTTAATACGTTCACTTCTGATAATGTAATAGAATTGTTAAAAGAAGTTACTGATAGCAAACTTCGAGAAAAAATTATTAATCTAGCCACTGCTAAAGATTCTAGCCCTTCAAGGCCACCTGTTGATAACAAGAAAAATGATTTTGAATATTGCGCGCCCTACTCTTTAAAGGAGATTGATAATCGTTTAATGATGAAAAAGTCTCTTATTGAAAAGGATGCTTCTTTTGATAATTTAAAAGAAGAGGTTGAAAATCTCAAAAGAGAAATAAAAGCTCTTAAGCATAATCAGGCTGTTTGCGACCAAAGGATTTCTCAGATTGAGAACGATGTTCGCCCAGATCAAGCCAGTTCTTCAAAAGGTAAAGAGGTTCTCCATGATGAAGCTACTACCAGTAACCTTGAAACTAACATGTTTTTAGGGATGATGCAGGTTGTCACTGCACACAAATGGTATGTTAAATGCACAATTTTAATTGATAATAGTTTCTCTATTACTAACATTGCTATGATCGACAGCGGTGCAGATGTTAGCTGCATTCAAGAGGGTCTTGTCCCCTCAAAATATTTTCAAAAAACTGCGCATATGGTTAAATCCGCATCAGGACATGCTTTAGATATAAAGTATAAACTTTCAAATACGAAAATCTGCCAGAACAAGGTTTGCATACCACATTTCCTCTTTCTGGTAAAAAATCAGTTGCATCCTCCAATTATACTTGGAACGCCTTTTATAAATGTAATTTATCCTTTTACGCATATTGATTCTAAAGGATTTTCAGCATCTTATAAAGAGAATGAAATAAATTATACTTTTATCGCAGAACCAATAACTCGTGATATTAATGCTTTAATTAAAATAAAGCAACAACATGTCGATTCTTTACAATATGAGCTCTTTAGCATGAATATATTTGAGTCTCTCAAATCTGCTAAAATACAGGAAAAAATTAAGATAATTTCCGAACAGATCGCCATTGATATTTGCGCAGATCACCCCAGTGCCTTTTGGAATCGCAAAAAGCACATCGTAACTCTTCCATATGAGGAGGATTTTTCGGAGGATAATATCCCAACCAAGTCTCGTCCCTGCCAAATGAATTCTGAATTAGTAGAATTCTGCAAAAGGGAAATCGATACTCTGCTACAAAAGGGTTTAATAAAACCATCAAAATCTCCTTGGTCGTGCACAACATTTTATGTGAATAATGCTGCAGAAAAGGAGCGTGGAACTCCCAGGTTAGTAATAAATTACAAACCTTTAAACAAATGTTTAAAATGGGTAAGATATCCAATTCCCAACAAAAGAGACTTATTGTCTAGGTTGTACGACGCCAATATATTTTCAAAATTTGATTTAAAATCAGGATATTGGCAAATTCAAATATTTAAAGAGCATTCTTATAGAACTGCTTTTAATGTTCCTTTTGGGCAATACGAATGGAATGTCATGCCATTTGGTTTAAAAAATGCCCCATCAGAATTTCAAAAAATTATGAATGACATTTTCAATCCATATATGGATTTTATTATTGTTTATATTGATGATATTCTGGTGTTTTCCAAAACTCTTGAAATGCATATAAAACACCTTGATATCTTCAAGAAAATTGTTATACAAAATGGTTTCGTTATCTCTAAACCAAAAATGGTTTGTTCCAGACTGAAGTTCGTTTTCTAGGACACTTAATTTGTCAAAGGAAAAGTCACTCCTATCCAGAGGGCCATCGACTTTGCATCAAAGTTTCCTGACATTATTACTGATAGAACTCAGTTGCAGAGATTCTTGGGTAGTTTAAATTACATCTCTCCCTTTTACAAGAATCTTTCTCGTGATTTAGCCCCGTTATATAACAGACTAAAAAAGGATTATAAATCTCGTGGACTAATAGTCACACCACTTTGGTAAAGAACATCAAACTACGAGTTCAGTCTTTACCTTGTTTAACTCTTGCTAACCCTGCTTGGCAAAAAATTATTGAAACAGATGCTTCAAATATTGGTTACGGTGGGATTCTTAAACAAATTAATCCCAATGACAAAAATGAATATCTTATAAGATTTCATTCAGGTAAATGGACAGAAGCCCAGAAAAAATATGCAACTGTGGCTCATGAAATGCTTACAATTGTTAAGTGTGTCCTTAAATTTCAAGATGATTTATATAATCAAAAGTTTTTAATAAAAACTGATGCTCAATCAGTCAAATACATGTTTGACAAAGATTTTAAGCATGATGCGTCCAAACTTATATTTGCAAGGTGGCATGCTCAACTAGCCCCATTTGATTTCGACATCCATTATAAGAAGGGGAGCGATAATTCTTTACCTGACTTCTTATCCCGAGAGTATATCCAATAAAATGTTTTATTTGATATTTTTTTCTAAAAAGGCCTTGATTTCCATTTTAAAGGTAATTATATTACCAAAAGATCTTAAACAACTCATTATTGAAATCATCATAAATGATTTAGTAAGAGAAGATTTCTCTATACATGACTACTCGGAAAATATCCGGGAAGACTTAACAGATTATTTTACAGAATGACTAATCTGTTTTCCTACAGGATGGACCCGCCCTGGAGGCAAGTTCAGGGAAGAGGACGGGGAAGATCAGCCCCAAGAAGGTCCTCTGGACATTCCAGCTCTTAGGGATCGTCATATCGATCCAATTATCCAGTTATACAGGGATCGTCATCTCGATCCAATTATCCAGTTATACAAATGGGTAAAAGAAGCCTTATTAATAAAAAGATCTCAGATGAGGGTGAATCTTCATCATCTACTGCCCCTGAGCAGATTATTAATTTGGAAAATATTCCAAAGGAAAGCCCGTTATATGAGCATGCGCAAGCATATTTGCATGCACAAAGGCAGAAAGATACTTTTTCCTCAGTTATGAAAGAAGATAATGATAATATCATATCTTATGAGCAACTCCAAAAAAGGGAAATTATATTTCTCTTGGAAAACTCTGATATACAGAGAAAAACTGAACCATGGAAAATATTCCAGAGGTACTTGATTAAGGGATTATATTTCCTGGGAGAGTCATACAAAAACCGGTTATACTATGAAACCATATTGACAAGTACTGGTAGTGCAGAAATTCAACATTTTTGCCCTACGGGTTATACCCCGGAAGAGAATGTTTATAATTTTCTCAAAAATAATCATCAAATAGATTATATCTGTTGAAGACTGGGGAATGTCCACTATGAAAGAAAGGAAGCTTAGCCTTAAGGGTATTCCTATGAACTTTACTTATTGGGATTATATCAAAACTTTCAGTAAAACGTTGTTTTATAATAATGATAAAAACAAACATACATGGTTTGTAAAAATTTGCGCAAAAGTATTTGCAGAACCAATCCCAAACTGGTTCATTAACTGGTGGTCATACCACGGTCCTACAATCCAGATATTACCGGAAAATTTCCTCCAATTATACAAAGAGTGGAAGAAAGTATCCCCTTTTCTCGGGGAATTATATCACGAAGATCATATCTGCTGGTTAGAAAAAATTGACCAGATGTATTTCTTTATAGAATTCTCAATACCGTGGATCCATAAATGGGCTCCCGAAATAGGATTCACAGAGGAGAATGTTCCCTGCTTATATCGAGTTTATTATAACAATTTCTGGGAAAAATTGTTAAAAAAGGATCCCAGGTCCAAACAGATGAATGGACAAGAACTTATTGATACCATTATCAACACAATTAACGATTATAAAGAACTTCCTCAAAAGGGAATTAGCATTGATAATCCCTCCGTCAGGCATATTGCCCGAAGAATCTCCACTCAAGAAGGAGATAAAGAAGCAATGATCAACGAGTATCTCGAGGAAATAAAGAAGAGCTTGCTTCAAGGTATCAATCAAATTGATAAATCCGATACATCCATGAGAAGTGAAACTTCAGGCGAAGAGGCACAGCGCCATGAAGAAGACATTATATTGTCTACGGAAGATATTCAGGGGGCAGAAGACTTGCTGCAATCACTGAAGGCCATGGAAAAGAAACGTGGCATGCAAACCTTGTTCTGGCAGATTTTCGTATTTGAAAGTTTATACTTTATATCTAAAGCATGTCCTGATGCGGATTTGACCAGGAGGATAATATACCCCAAAACCTTGATTTGTTAAACAAATGGACGATTCCTAAAGTTACTATTAAAACCATTTATGATTATGGTTGATTTGATAAACTATCTACTAAGCAGTTGATTAAAACAACTGAACAATCTTTAGCATTAAACTATTCTGAACAAACTATTCGTTTATTAAATAAGCGAGATATTGATCTTTATAAAAATCAGTATAATTATCTGCATATTGGCATAGTTCAAATTGCTTTTAAACCACTTACCCTTAAAGGGTTACCAGAGACTTTCCTAGCCGCTCTCAGAGATGCTAGAAATTTAAATTTCAGACAGTCTCTTATGGGTTCGATTGAATCAACTGTGGCCTATGGTCCAGTTTATTTCAATACGCAACCTAAGTTGCAGTTATCTTTATCTGATGTCAATATTCTTGATGCCTGAACTTTAAATGTTAAAACGCATGGTTATAACTATGTGCCAGGTTTAGAACTTATAAATCTGTCTTCTAGGATTTATTTTAAGTTATTATCAACCTTGAATCCAAGATGCAAGTTATACGATACTTTCGATCAAACTATTTTGATGGAAACAAATTTTGCAAGATCTAAGGTCACCACCAGGAGACCGATTAAGTGGGAAGAAATTAATTTCCCGACAACTTGGACTCTTGATTCGGTTATATCCCCTAATCAGTTAACGAATACGGTCACTAACTCTGAGTATTCTCACGTTTTGCAAAATCCCGATGGAAGGGTTTGCATCCAGTTTACAGAAGGCAGCTATGCTCATCACAGGCAGTCACTGTCAAACAGTAGGCTTATGCCTCCGGTAAGTTCTATTTATAATAGACGATCGTTAAGTCATAGATTTGTGCCTGATATTCAGCATATCTCTCCCGTTGAACCAGCTTATGGTCCAGCTCGAAATCGCGCTGCTTCGCTTCACACTATTGAATCTGATTATAATTCAGAGGTAGAAAAGGTTAAAATTAACCCCCGAACCAATATTGTTCAGGCAAATGATATTCATGACGCCAGTTCTGATAAGGACTTTCCAACTCCTTCCGAAATGGAGTTTGACATAAATAAGTCTTATTGATTCCACACCAAATTGATTTTATCCCAGGATCCCTGGCAAGAAAACATATTCAAAAGGAATTTTTTGATAAAAGGTGGAATAAGTTTAAAACTTGGTTTTTCGATTCTTATAGCAAAGAAGACATGAATAATATCTCTCAAGAGTTCTATGAAACTTGTGCATTGCATAATCAAATTATGCACTTTGTTCCTTGGTTTATAACCACTTATTTGCCTTTATATGTCAATGTCATTAAGAGGACTTATCACGACTCTAATGGGAAGTTAATAACAGCCATTTATCCTCCACAGTCTGCTTTTGTTTTACCTAATAATACAGGTATAACCTTCAATGCTTTTCAAAAATTCGTTGATGAAGAAATCGCTTCGTTAAGTATTTCAGAGATTAATAAGCTCATTGCTCAAAATAATTAATTGGGTTTATATGTCAAAGTTTTGGGAGAAAATATTGTGTCTCTAGATAAAAAACTTGATGAAATGACTATTTTGATAAAAGGTATAAAAGCTGATATAGCTAAGACTAATATTGCTTCAACTAGTAAAGCAGAAGCTTCAACTAGTAAAGCAGATGTCGTCTCTACTGTTATTCAAAGACCTCCTGAGATTCAGGATTTTAAGATAAAATCAATAACTGATTTAGAAGAACTTCTTGATAAAAAAATTTCTGGTTTAAATATAAAACCAATCGATTGGTCACTAGAGTTTTCCGAAAAAATGGATCAAACTGGTGATTATAAAAATCAAGTTTTCTCTGAGCTTAATAAGCTTAAAGGTTACCCTCGAAAGAATAGTGGCTATGCTGCTAAACCTATGATGAATACATTCTACTATCCTCGTCCTACTCCCCAAGATGTCTTGATAGAGGAACGAGATTGGAACCAGACTAATACGTCTTACAGCGGTTCCGAAATTTATGAATGGAACCTCGATGGTTTATCAGATAGACAGTTAACCATCCTTGTTCACAGAATGCTCATGTATGCAACCATTTGCAAGAGCACTAAAAATAATGATAGAACAGTCTGCAAGATGATTATTGCAGGTTTTACAGGACAGCTCAGAGGCTGGTGGGATAACTACTTAAATATAGAGGAAAAATCCCATATTATTAACGCCATTGCAGTTAATGAAGGTGTTGATAACCTAGGCTTTGCTCTCGAGAAGGACAGAGAGGATGCAGTTTATACCCTGATCCTCACCATTTTGGAACACTTTAATGGTAGATTTACCTCACAACATGAAACGATTCGTACTTTACTCAATGGTTTTAAATGCCCTACGTTGACTATATAGAGATGGTACAAAGATACCTTTCTTAGTCGGGTTATGGAATTACCCGAAAACAAATATGAATTTTGGAAAGCTAAGTTTATAGACGGCCTTCCTTCTTTATTTGCAGAAAGAGTTAGAAAGACCCTAAGAGGAAGCCACATTGAGATTCCTTATAAAGATTACACCTACGGCCAGTTAATAGGAGTTTGCACTCAAGAAGGACTAAACTTGTGCAACGAGCTCCTTATGTCAAAACAGCTTAAGATGAATAAGCAGAAAGAAAGATCTCAGCTTGGAGACTTTTGTACTCAGTTCGGTCTACCTGAACCAGCAGCCTATGGCAGCAAAAAAGAGTATTACCAGTCCCCTAGAACTGAAGGTTCTGGCAGAAGACAAAGATCCAAAAGAAGATCTAAGGATGAGAGAAATGCTAGAAAAAGCTACCGTAAATCTAATAGATTTACTAAAGATCGGTCAGGAAGAGACCTTTCTAAAATCAAGTGGTACAAATATGGTAAGCTGTCACGACCCGATTTCTCGGTCATGATGGCGCCTATAACCCCTCAGTAGGCGAACCAATTCCCGTAGCCTAGAACAGTTAGTAATGGGTTACTATCTAGCAAAAAGGGAACAAGAAGAATAAAATAGATAACAGGGATATAAATATATACATTTGCGGAAACTAAACCAAACCCCAAGACCTGGTATCATAGTACAGAGCCAAACTACATACATGGAGTACAAATAAACCAAAACTATATATATACAGATGTTTCTTAATGGTAATAGAGTACATGAAGCAAAAGATAAACTAAAGCTAAGCTCCGATCGCCAAGAGCTCACCCTCAGCCTGAAGTAGTCCCCGACAGATCTCCAAGCACGAATCACAACGATCTAACGGCGATGGCCCACGCTAGGATCTGCACCCAAAGATGCAGGGGGTAGGGGTGAGCACCAAATGCGAAGTATAAGGTACCCAGTAGGTATCATAGGCCGACTGGGCACATATAAGATAAAAGCGTAGTAACAGACAGAATAGAAGCAAGCAGTCACAGAAATCAACGAAAGGTACACAGGAACTAGCCCAGAGGGAAATCAACAGAACCACATGTGAGGCTAGTAAGCAGAATATACACACCATAGGCACAGGTGAAAGTAAGAAACAACGCACCTGGGGTCCTTGCAACAACAGTGTATACAAAGTAAGTTTACGAAATGGACGGTATACCGGTAACCTCAAGTGTAAGAAGAAGAGAGAAAGAGTAATAATAGGCATGCTCAGAGATATGAATCAAACTCAACTAATCATACCAATCTCATACTTATC